>BROG01000054.1:1457500-1957500 GCA_030159075.1 Atrina japonica
TCTACAGCACATAAGATAGGTAAAAATGCATCGGTCAACATTTTCTGACTGCAGGTCAGTGTCCACCTTTAGTATGTAAAAGGCGCTGTCCTGCTGGCCACGTAATGAATGATCGTGGATGTAAAACCTGCAAATGCAAACTAAAACCAAGTAAGTAAACATAACTGTGATGTCATCACGTCGACAAAATGTGATGTATTAGAAAAAAATGTATCACACTTAGGAACAAAACAATCACACTTTACCGTCATTTCTGTTTACAGATAAAAACAGCCTCGTCCAATACGTTATCCAATACCGTCATTAAAATCTAACCAGCCAAATACTTAGGAAGCATTTAAAGTTAACCAGCAATTTATATCTCGCAATCGAATTTGCGAATTTGTTTAGTAATGTTGTAGCCTACTGGGTTTGTTTACTTCAGTATAAATGGCAACAGGAACATGCCAACTTTCGTGTAAAATTGGACGTATGACTAAAGATTACATCAATTCCATTTTCTGTCACATGTAAGATTTTTAGATAAATATTGATACAATTTCACATCAGACTACTTTTAATGGGTATACATACAACCGGAAAACAATTTTCTCCTGAGACTGATGATTGGACATATAGAACTACGCACTATACACAACATGTATTTACTACGGAAGCGTATTAGGGCCACCTTAATTTCTTTTTTTCTCGTTTTGCTAACTTTAAAGTTGGCTTTCCAAACTTTTTTCTTGGAATTTCAAACTTTTTCTCGTTTTGCCAACTTTAAAGTTGGTTTTTCCAACTTTTGTCTTGGAATTTCAAACTTTTTTCTTGGCTTTTCCTACTTTTTTCTTGGAATTTCAATCTTTTTTCTCGCTTTGCCAACTTTAAAGTTGGCTTTTCCAACTTTTTTCTGGACTTGTCAAGATAAATATAAATATGGCCTACATTTATAAAAAGGCACTCGGACAGTGTGTATTGAATAAATTTGAACATCTATAATGTAGTTTTCAATTTAAGATACCGTGTGAAATATCACAAAACGGTACAATTACTGATTAGCAATCGCTAAAATGGTGGAGTTAAAAGGAAAATGATGATACATCTACATCGAAACTACCCTGAAAGGCTATGGTAGTGACTCATATTACCAAAAATTGTGCATATATTTGGTGAAATATAGCATTGATACAAATAAATTAAACATTTGGAATATAATGAATTATTTAAAACCGTAGTTTATTAAATGGATGCATTTTAAGTTTCTTTTCGATATGATTCTTAAATTTTAAAAGCCTTGTATAACTTCAAGGGACGACTTTTTGCGACAGCATTGCAAATTTTGTCAACTCAGATTATTTATTTTCAGTACGTCACAAGACAGAATATTTATTTTTAATCTTTTTAAGGACAGATTTTTTTCAGTTTTTTGCCTTTGTGATCAAGCTTGTAGTATAACGTAGTGGCAGATCTAGACATGTTCAAAGGATTAACATAAATATATACCAACTCAAAAAAGTTGGAAATTCCAAGAAAAATGTTGGAAAAGCCAACTTTAAAGTTGGCAAAACGAGAAATAAAAAAACAAGGTAGCCCTAATACGCTTCCGTTATTTACAGTGTGTTACGGAAATTAACGGTTAATTTAAAATGCCCTTTTTCTAGGTTAGATACGGTATATAACACAATCACTGATTATTTTATCATAAAATTTTACTTGGCAAACCTTGGTCAAATTAGATAATAAAATTATCACCCCGTTGTTATTATATCATGTCTAATCGAATCTCCTGTGATACCCCTCTCTCTCTCTCTCTCTGGTATTATCTATAGTCATGATTTTCAGGTCGTATGGTGAAAATGTTGTTATCTATAAACCTTTGTTTCTAGTATTTAAATGAAGAGTTGAACAAAATACAACAAAGATTCAAAACCCCCGTACACCTTAATTAAATATTCCGTATTTAAAAAATTGATATTAAATTTGATAGAAAAAAATACAATAAAGAATAAATAGATAGAAACTTATAAAACTCTGAACGAGCACGTTAAAACATGACATATTTAGAGAGTGGTTTTTGTTGGTAATAATGGACTACCCGTGATAGTATTTCAGTAATACTAAACAAACTTGGCAATGTAACTTTTCAGCAGCCTGATCTAAAATGAAAAAAAATAAAAATTCAATTTGTCCATAGTATTGTAAAATGAAATGTCCCTACCAATAAATAAAATCTACTTAACGGAATTAGCAAAATAGTTATATTTGCATTTTTCTGTAACTTACTTTTCTGTTTGACTTATTTTTATGACAGTTTCAATTTACCTTTCTTTTACGTAACAGCCAAGTGTCGAACAAGAATATGTAAGAACGCATGTCCAAATGGCCGTATCAAAGACAAATTTAATTGCCCAACTTGCAAATGTAAAAAACCTACAAAACACCCAGGTGAGTTCACAAATATCTTGGTTTATTTCTTTATTAATCATATCACGACAAACATTATGCGAATAATGTAACCGTAATTCTATGATTATGCAATCGTACTTTTGAGAGACAGTAACGTGGACAGATATTATTGTTTATTTTTGTTTTGTTTCTTTAATTCCTTTTCAAAACTTTTTCACCGATCTATACGGAGAGGTCACAAATGTAGGAGGTACCATGAACTTTGACTTATGACATGAACTTTATCTTATGATATGGACATATCAATGAAGAATGTTTGTTTTTTATTTGATTTAAATTGTTTGTTTCACACCACACTTAACAATTTTATCAGTTATATGGTGGCGGCTAGTTTTTAATGGTGGAGAACCCGGTTACAATGTACCCGGGAAGAAATCATCGACTTCCGCAAGTAAACTGGCAAATTTTCTCACAAAATCAATTTAGGTTCCAACAGGGTCCGAAACTGCGCTGACCAGAAGTGAGAGACATCATGGTTCAAAGCGCAATGCTTTAAAAACTAAGCCTTGGAGGCCCCGTGAATTTTTGGTGCTGGAACAGTAAAACCGAGGTCCCATGTCTCAGTAGGTGTCGCCACGTTAAAGAACCCTCACTGCTCAATGGCCGTAAGTGCCGAGCATAGGCCAAAATTTGAAGCCCTTCACCGGCATTTGGTGACGTCTCCAAATGAGTGAAATATTCTTGAGTGGGACGTTAAACAACAATAAACAAACAAACAAACAAACTTTTTAAAATATTCGGTATGACCCTATGACCCCGACCATGAATCGTATCCGGGGATTTCCGCTTATAAGGTGAACGTTCTTTCCTATTGTTCTACTGTATTTCCGTCATATTTTGATTTTCAGTGGGGATATAATCACATGGTTAATTGAAATATTATGCTAAACCGGAAAAGTTTAGATCAGCCAAAATATAAATACCACTGATATTTGTACTCATCAAATATTTTATTCTTGCAGAGTACAGATCAATAAGTTTATCATTTTTATTTTTTCAGTCATTCCTCCCAAATGTCTGTTGAAAAAGAAAGTTGGGCCATGTAGAGCTTTAACGCCGAGGTTTTTCTACAACAAAAGGTCCAAAAAGTGTCAAAAGTTCAGGTGGGGAGGCTGCAAACCGAATGGCAACAATTTTAAAACTATGCGCCAGTGCCGTCAAACGTGTGAAAAATAAAGAAATGTTCTTATTTCATTTATTACATAAAATGCAGTCATCTAAAATGTCTTTTTCATTCATTTCATTTCACTATCTTCACAGATATTTAAGACAGGTAATAAGTCATTTTCGTTCCTCATTTCATGATTACATATACTGTAGTGTCAGTAGAATTCGTTCTGGTTTTAATTTCTTTGTTTTCATTTATCAATGAAACTTAAACCATGACAAAATTTTACATAAATTACACCTCGTACTAGTAATAGGTTCCTTTAGTTTTTTCAACGAAAATTAATGTCAACGAATTTGTTTTATTAAAAAACAAGGAAATTGTAATTCCACGAAATTTTATTATTCTACAGTACATAGAATTTTTGTGTCAGTCACAAAAATCGAATGAGACAACTACAGATCACTGCCACAATCGAAAGAACATGATTTAAAAGACGCTATGAAAAAATTATTTGTATTCAATAGTAGTTGCTGAATCGTGTATTTTGATTTTGACAAGGGTTTTTCCTCTGAATTTGACCGTGGACTTGCAGCACATTTCAACAGGGATACTTAGCCCTCCATGGCACCTGATACCACCTCTGTATTTACAGATATCCGTGTTTGTTCAATGTTCACTAGATTTGTATAGTGTCTCCTTAATTTCCTTACGATTAATTCTTTGGTTTTTATGAGTTTGATATTTATATCAAACGAAATCATCCGTGTGTGTGATCTTTCACAGAACTACATTAGTACATGAAATTATATTAATTATTTTCCTTTTATTATGTTTCTTCTACAAAGTCAAAAAAACTCATTCTTACAATCTAGCAATATGTCAAAGAGCGTTTTTAATGTTCATAACGATTTAAAACATAGTAGTGGTATTTATAATTATTTCTTCATGAATTGGGAAGACATGGTTGTTCCTCAACATAAATGTGTAGGTGAATAATTAAAGTGGTAAATGATTAAAGGGGCGTTAGGTGTATTTACCAAAAACAAAAAAGAAATTAAATAATTTCGATTTTTTTCTACTTCTACTACTTGTAGATAAGGTACAATAACAATTAAGAGGTATACACATGGGAACCAAATCTTCTATTATTCTTATTATATTCTATTATTAAAAAAGGAAGAAGTACCAATGTTTAATCGAAACTCAATGTCCATTAGAACACGACAAATCAGATATACGAATAGTCTCAACATGAAGAACAATCGTGATTCCAAAATAGTCTAGGACCAGGTGTCCGAAAGGAGTCAGCGTCCTTTGTCAGCATGCCAAACCCGCCGCAAATACTACATGGAAACCTTTCGAGTTCGGCAAAAAGGTCAAGTTCAGTGAAAATGTCATCAGTTAGTTTTAGATATGATAAGCAAAAGGGAGTCAATGTATATGGTCGTGTTCCAGAATACTATCCAGCATTCCTAAGAGGAGGGTACTTCATATTGTTAAACAAGATCCCCGTATCGAAAGATAAAACTTCCTTAAGTTTCAGAATAAAACATTCATAAGAGAAGCATGTCCTGGCATAACTTATAAGCTAAGGTCCAGAGTGGTAATCAATCATATACAAGTAGTAAGTTTGCGTTTATCAATTTCAATTGAAAAAGTGACAAACCTGGGTTTCCAATGCAATTTTCACAAAAATATATTAGAATTTAGGAATTTTTATGACTGTGTATATCTCTCTTCATTGTCATTGTATGAATCTAAGTAGTAGAAAATGGGAAAAGTTTGAAGAAAAGAAAAACAGCTTTAAAACAAGTTAGTATCTATAACAAACACGACAGCATTCTTACACAAACTGGCGAACAAATGGCTCTTAATGTATTATTTGCTTTAGCATAGCATTAATTTCAAAGTACATTATGGGGAATAAAAATAACTAGATAATAATACGACACGTATAACTTATCAATTTTAACTTATCACATAATACAAATAAGAGCTATACACAGACACAAAACATCTTAAATTTCCAATACAATTTGTGAAAATAAGGTCAGGTCTAGTGTCGTTAGCATATACAAGTAATAAGGTTGGAATTAATCATTTGCAATGGAAAAAGTATTAAACCTGGGTTTCTCAAGCAATTTTCACAAAATATATAGGAATTTAAGATTTTTTTATGCCTGTGTAACTTATTAATTTTAACTTATCATATTATAACTAATTCAGATGCAGTTATCAATTTTATCACCAAAATCATCAAACAATGTATCATTGATACAAGGATTCATGAAAAATTATTACAAGCTAAATATTATTATACGTGCTACGAAAATGTTTCACATGTAGACAAGATCTATTGGAGAAGTGTCTTATCAGTTTTACTATTTTTTGTTGATGTTGTTGTTTTTTTTTTCAATTCAACCATGGTCTTCAATAAAGTGCCGCCCCAACTGTAGAATGAAATAAAAAATTGGTAGTTAGCAGAGTCCTAACCACCAGGATGTTCAGTAGACTGTATACAAATTTGGTAAAAGCTGGGTGTCGTATCCCAGACAACAGTATGTAAACGAACGCCAATTATCCACGGATATAAAATATCCGCCAGAAAATATACAAAACCAAAAATTAGAACAACCAAATAGATAAACTTCTCATTTCAAGGGATGAGTAATGAAACAGTATCTACCACTGGGGTCAAAACATCTAAGAGGTCTAGATTAAAACATGGAGATGTAGTAATAGGAGGTGAACGGTACTAACGTTGATATTGGGCCGTTCTTTATTCCATCTTAATTTTGAACATGGAGAATGGTCAAAATAAGAAAACTAACGATAGAATTTAACCAGTTCACTTACTTCAGAAAGTATGGTTTATTTGAAATGATTTTGATTCCCCGATATATTTCTTTATTACCATTATAAAACCCAGTTATTTTTAATACACTGTTTAAATTGAAAGACAAGCATTTTTGAATCCACCATCCCGAATTAAGTTTCGGTATTTTAGAAGGATACAAGTTGTTCGGTTTCTCTATTAAAATCAGATGAGTTATTAATAGATCAATGTTTTTAAACCAGTACAAAACAAAATTGTTGTATTTAAAAGCATGTGTTAGCAGAGCTATGTGATACTGTTTTCAAATAGCAATAAAACTAAATTGAATTGAACTTTCGGGAAAATATTTGATTCTTCTTATAAAGCTTCATTCTTACGTCGGACTATATTTAATAGTGTGAATGCATAAACTGAAATACAGCCTCTTCATAGCTAACACGATAGCCCTAGAAGCAAACCCATAACAGTTTGTTATTACATAACATAATTGCATATTTAGTCCTGAGAGGAGACCAGGTAATTCAGCAAACCGTCAGCATTCCAATAGGAACCAAGTATCCCCTTTTAGCCACCTATTCTCTTTTAGTCATACAATGTAGGTATAGGTGGTCTAGGTATACCTCTGGTCATTACATCACACGTTAGTATCGACCTGATTTACAATAATGAAATTAACCAAATCAACAACAACGTACAAGATTTAATTATCAGTTTATTAATAATGTCTATTCTTTCATCGTGTTTTCCAATTCTTTTTCAATCAGGTATAATAGTATTTTCGTTAGCATAGCCTAACATTTCAGTCTATGGTATTTTACTTTAAATTTTGCACACAGACACAAAAACTCGAAACACTGAAACAGTCCTCCAAATTTAATGAGCAGTTTCATCGTACTCTTCATATCCGTCAGGGAGTGGGTTGTGTTTCTTGGAGTGGATCAAACTCCTGTTAGAATCTGGCCAAGGGAATTGCTGAAGAAAAGAAAAATATAGAAAACATGACCCAATCTGAATGAATTGGTATATAAACAAAAAAACGTGTTCATATTACAGAATTTTATAGGCCATCATTTTTGTTTTTTCCAACTTGAAAAGTGACTTTTCCAACATAATTCATGGACGTTTATGTAAGTTTTGAGAGTAAAAATAATACAAGCACAATTGTGATAAATCACTGCTTGAGTATTGATTTGTTTGTCCCTGGACAACCAAACTGAAAATGTTCACTTGCCCGAAAAATACATTTCTACTGCTTTTTTTTTGTAAATCGGAGAATAAAATCAAAACTTGAACAGGCAAATTAAATCAAATTTTGGGGTGAACGAAGCGGCTGCAATCTCTGGAGAGGCGGTAGGATTCACCAAAAAGGAACCTAAATCACGCAAAAAGGTGCCACCATCTTTGAAATCGGCAGTGTTTCTGTTAGAATATAGTAAAATCCATATAACCTGGTGGGGTGGAGTCTAGTGAACCCTTTCTTGATCGGGACAACTTCAAATTTTAGGTAATAAAGCATAACATTAAAATTACACTGGCTAGGGTAATCATTCCTACTTGTCACCATGCATAAGAGAGTATCGCGTGAGGAATGAAACGTTTTTCCGTGTAGATTGTCATAACCGAAAAGTCGGTAGAATCAATAATTTTCCATTGTAATTTCTCGGTACAAACCTGATTTCTGATCCTCAGATGATCATACTTGTAAAATGGAGGTCTGGGGTGACTGTGATCCATAATATATCGGGCGTTGTAGGTCACCAAAATGGTCATTGGAATGAAGGCAAAATAGTACAGCCTCTTCCATAGTGGGGTCTCTGTGTGGAAAATTAAAAATATCAAGTGTACCTCATGTAATAGTAATAACATACTTAAAAGTAAAGAAAAGTTAAGTGTATACATTATATGTATGATACACTATATGACATCAGCATATACCAGTACATTTTAAGGGTTTTGTTGAGACCAAAATAACTGTCACCACTTCAACACTCACCTGTTTCTTCTAACCACAACAAAGCAATGTATTTGAACGAGATATTAAAATTAATTTTACCACTTTTTCAATATATTTGTCTTATATTCAAAATTTTATTTTCAAATAATGATAATGTGGATTCTTATGCACCCGTTGGTACGAAAAAGTAAAAATGAAGAAATACCAATAGATAGTTCAATGTCAAATTACATATTAAAATGGTCCCAACATGAAGATTGCGTCGGGATGGGACAGGTGTCCGGATGCGTTATGCACCTGTTGGCACGAAAAGGATTATGTAGTAATCGTTAATGTACTGTATTCGTACATACATCTATAAGATAATTTGATTGGTCTACACGTGGTCGACAGTTATTTGGCTAAAAAGTGGTCAGATTTGTGTATTTCAATGAATGAATTCGCAGAAAAACTGAACAACGATAAGGAATTAATGTACATATGTAATCACATTTTACATTTATCCCTGAATACCAGTAAAATTGTAGGTCACCAAAATGGACATTGGAATGAAGGCAAAATAGGAATAGTGGGGGTCTCTCTGTGTGGAAAATTAAAAATATCAAGTGTACCTCATGTAATAGTAATAACATACTTAAAAGTAAAGAAAAGTTAAGTGTATACATTATATGTATGATACACTATATGACATCAGCATATACCAGTACATTTTAAGGGTTTTGTTGAGACCAAAATAACTGTCACCACTTCAACACTCACCTGTTTCTTCTAACCACAACAAAGCAATGTATTTGAACGAGATATTAAAATTAATTTTACCACTTTTTCAATATATTTGTCTTATATTCAAAATTTTATTTTCAAATAATGATAATGTGGATTCTTATGCACCCGTTGGTACGAAAAAGTAAAAATGAAGAAATACCAATAGATAGTTCAATAGAAACGTTTTACATATTACATGAAGAAACAATTGCGAATTCCAAACGGGATGGGACAGGTGTCCGGATGCGTTATGCACCTGTTGGCACGAAAAGGATTATGTAAGTAATCGTTAATGTACTGTATTCGTACATACATCTATAAGATAATTTGATTGGTCTACACGTGGAATCGACAGCTATTTGGCTAAAAAGTGGAACAGATTTGTGTATTTCAATGCATTCATTTATTTACAATGTTTAATAGTGAATTCGCAGAAAAACTGAACAACGATAAGGAATTAATGTACATATGTAATCACATTTTACATTTATCCCTGAATACCAGTAAAATTGTAGGTCACCAAAATGGACATTGGAATGAAGGCAAAATAGTACAGCCTCTTCTATAGTGGGGTCTCTGTGTGGAAAATTAAAAATATCAAGTGTACCTCATGTAATAGTAATAACATACTTAAAAGTAAAGAAAAGTTAAGTGTATACATTATATGTATGATACACTATATGACATCAGCATAAACCAGTACATTTTAAGGGTTTTGTTGAGACCAAAATAACTGTCACCACTTCAACACTCACCTGTTTGTTCTAACCACAACAAAGCAATGTATTTGAACGAGATATTAAAATTAATTTTACCACTTTTTCAATATATTTGTCTTATATTCAAAATTTTATTTTCAAATAATGATAATGTGGATTCTTATGCACCCGTTGGTACGAAAAAGTAAAAATGAAGAAATACCAATAGATAGTTCAATAGAATACGTCAAATTACATATTAAAATGGTCCCAACATGAAGAAACAATTGCGAATTCCAAACGGGATGGGACAGGTGTCCGGATGCGTTATGCACCTGTTGGCACGAAAAGGATTATGTAAGTAATCGTTAATGTACTGTATTCGTACATACATCTATAAGATAATTTGATTGGTCTACACGTGGAATCGACAGCTATTTGGCTAAAACGTGGAACAGATTTGTGAATTCAATGCTGTTTAATACAGTGAATTCGCAGAAAAACTGAACAACGATAAGGAATTAATGTACATATGTAATCACATTTTACATTTATCCCTGAATACCAGGGTTTCCATTTTTCTGACGCTCTGATCTTGAATGATGATGCAAATTCAGATTCTAACACCACTTTAATATTGTGTATGTTGACATTTATGTAATTTACATTCTATAGGCCTTCAAGCAACTTTTGATGAACTTATTTTGTACGAATTAAAACTTTTTGGATGATTTTAAGACATTTGGAATAAATTTAAGACAAGTTTACTCACTTTCAAAACAGCTCATAAAGATAAACTTGCATGTAACTTTCCTCTCAGTTTTCAAATATCTTGATTTTTCTTGTACTGTGAAGCTGTTGGTTGGATTTACACCCGTTATTTGTATATGTCAGTGATAATGTGGTAGCCCATCACAACTGAATATCCCCCAGGGCTGCTAAATTTTGTTTCAGCTAGTAAGACCTGTTAAGTGGCGTTTATACAGGTACTTTAAAAGAAGTATCGTTCATAACAAGTTACTCAAGTCCCGAGTTATTGACAATGACCCAGGGATAGTAAGTTTGAAATTGTGCAAATCCCAATGGCTACATTCGACTGAGTAATAATAGCAATTTGATACAGATTGCATTAAGTCGGTGGTCAGTCCTTCTATTCCTTTGTCATTCCTAAGACAGAAGAGATACAAATAATGGTTGCCCCTGTCCTAAATATTTTGATATAAGAAGTGAAAAGCACGGATCTTGATGTTAAAATTTATAACGGAGGTCCCTGATAACTGAAACAAAACAAATGAAGTCGGACCAGGTAAAACCTTTCAGACCCGTTATTTCCCCGTTTTAAATGGTCCGAATGACATAGACATGTACTTCTGAGAACATGTAATATTAGTGTCAGAACTTTTTTTTTGTATTTTATATTTCATTTTGAATTAATTTTCAGATACAAGATTTGTCATTATTTACAATTATTTAGACGATGAAGATTGTGAACAAGTTGAAATTCGAGAGCAAGGAGGACTTAAACCATTAAGCCAATATATATATTCTTTCAACGAGATGTTTGTCCCTGGTGAAACAATGCAGAAGTTTACATTCAGCTGTAAATGACAAAGGAACAGGTGTGTTGCCTGTGTATCAATTTAATTATTTCATTGTTTGAGTATTGTTTCACGCCACACTCAACATTTTTCAGTCATATGGTGGCTGCCAGTTTTTTAATGGAGACCACCAAGTTACAGTGCATCGGCCTTCCGCAAGTAAATTGGTAAACATTCAACCCTACAGGCCATAATAGACTGGTCTAAACAATAGAAAAGACCATACCATCTAGATACTTAGGATTGCAAGGGTTAAATCCACAATGACCAGAGGTGAGAAACGTCTAGGGTAAAGCGCGATGCTTTTAACGGAGGCCCCATCTGTTTGGGTACGTATGCGTGTCGCTTCAATATCCCTCATCATCAACAAATTTGATAATAGTATCAGAGTAACCGTCCACTAATCACTCTTAATGCGAACAAAAATACCTCAAATCTCTCTAGATTACAGGGACAACCGACAACGTGTATATAAAAACGAAGTAGCTTGATAGACTGAAATGGAGTGAAACATTGCATCACACTATACCGTATCTCGAATCTATAGCAGAAAACAGAAATTCGATTTTACCAGTTGCCAAAGTTTGGCAACAGACTATATTCGCAGTGGCTAGATAAACTCAGACGAGGACTTGAAATGTACTTTGTCAGACACTCGCCAATGGGCGAATTTAATGCGTCGGCAATCTCGCATAGATCAACAAGCTCATCTTTTTTCTTGTTGGAATGTTGAATTCCTTTGGACTTCAATAATGGCATTGTAAACTTTGGTAATTTGTATTTGCCGCCATTTTGAAGTTAATTTGTTTATTGTCCGCGAGACAGTACTAAAAGCGCCTTTAATATGAAGAGTTCCACTACGGGAAGTAAGACGTACTGAAGTTATATTTACTTCACCAGCTAGAACGGAAGCAGGGAGTCTTAAGATCTTGTAACATTTGACTATAATATACTCCAGAGTTTTGCAGCTGGTGACATACTAGGGTTGATTGATAAACTTTTAGCCTTGTATTGAAGGAGTTGAGCAGGGTTGTCCATTTTTAGCAGAAACATGGGTCCATCATTTCACCCCAGAAGCCATAAGCCAAACAACAATCTAAATCATGGAAACACGCTCACTGCCGCAAAAGAGTGTTCCATCAGCTGGGAAAGTTAAGGCCTTAGTTTTCTGATGGTATTCTTATGTTATATTACCTCCAAAAGGGACAAACAATGAATGGAACATATTACGAATCACTTCTTATGTAGTGAAGAGAAAACATTAAGATCAAGCCATGGAAAGCTCAGAATTGTTTTGTCTTGTTTCCCCAGGACAATGCCCCCGACATACCTATGGCTATCATTAATGGTTGTGGCCTTCAATTGTTTCAACATCCCCCATATTAAGCCGATCTCACTCCATCAGACTTACATCTATTCCCAAAATTAAAAAAGGCCATTTCCAAAACCCATTTCCAGATAGATGATTATGCCATACATGCAGTGGGGACATTCTGGACAGTCAAAAAAGGGACGTCTATAAAAGTGACATCGAAGAATTCCTGTTAACCGCATAAAATATTTCCCCAAAATGGGGAACATGTACTGATTATATGTGGAAATACTTTTTTTTAATATAAATAAGAACATACCAAACTGTTTTAGGTAAATTTTGGTTTTATCCTCGGTGGTGTAGAAGCAAACCAAATTTCAAAAAAGGAGGAATTTCTCCAATTGCAGGAAAATTCTCATTTCTGAACTTTCAAATTGTGGTACAATGTTTTTCAAATGTAAACTGAATGTACAAGTAATATTGGTCACCAAATAATGTACCTGGAACATCATCTGCTTATGTTAATTGTAGATAGCAGAAAAACTACATTGAATGTTGAGGGAACACTACTGTAGCATAGACTATCGTATCAGCAATGGTTGGCATGATCGGTAATTGGTCATAATCCAATGGAATGGGGTATTTATTAAGAAACTGAAGATCTGCTATTTAACGAAATCATCTGGATAATTTTGTGAAGATTTGCTTGTTAAAGAAATCATCTGGATAATTTTGTGAAGATTTGCTTGTTAAAGAAATCATCTGGATAATTTTGTGAAGATTTGCTTGTTAAAGAAATCATCTGGATAATTTTGGCCACATGATAGTACGGATCTGGTTTACATTAATGAAATAATTCAAAGTCAACAACATCATACAAGATTTATTTATCAGTTTATTACAATTAGCCATGTCAATCCTTTTATCATGTAAACCATTTCTCTTTCAATCTGATATTGTGCTTATATCAACATGACCCAACATTTCAATTTGAGGTCTTTTACTTTGAATTTGACTACTCTGCACATAAACACATAAGTTCAAAACACTAAAAGTCCTCCATATTTAATGAGCAGTTGCATCGTAATCTTCGTATCCGTCAGGGAGTGCGTTGTGCTTCTTGGAGTGTATCAAACTCCTGTTAGAATCTGGCCAAGGGAATTGCTGAAAAACAGAAAAATATAAAAAATATTACTCATACACAAAAACAAAAGAGGAGTCAATACTACGAAAGAGTATTAGTGCCACACTGCAATTTTTGGTTTTTCATTTTTGAGTTTTATTTGAATTGCTGGACTGACAGCGATTGACATTACCTTATATATTTACTTGACCTTCGGTCAAATTGAATATTTATTATAATTTGGCTTGTTCAAATGTAATTCTTAGTTGCCCAAATCTCGGATAATAAAGATAAAAAAAATGTTTAAAACAGCACTGAATGACTTAAAGTAGATCAAGTCAGAAAATGTTTCAAGTATATGTTTGATATTTTTTCTCAAGTATACTATCCATATCATATACATGTACAAAAATCATTTTGTGTGTTTTGAAATGATATGGATGTAAAAATTCACTTGACTGGATGGGCAACCATATAAGCATTTTCACTTGTCCTAACTCAAGTTTCACTTCTCCCGAGCAATAGGACAACCTTTAACTCATTGACCCCTAAAGACACATTTGGACTGTCCTAAATCATTGATTTACAGAAAAGTCCATTATTTTTCAGGGTTGTTGAGTTAATGTCAATCCCTGCACCACCAACAAATTTGAAAAGTAGAATAAATAAGCTGAATCAAAAACAGAAGAAATTTGAAATTCTAACATATCTGGTTTGTTGTTGGCATTGGGGCTAAAGAGGAGGTATGTGAAACAAAAAAAAGCAACATTCGTAGGGAACCATGAGTATTTCATCCCTGCAAAGTTTCAATAAAATCCATTGACTGTTTCTGGAGAGTGGAGAAGAAGTTGAACGTGTTGTAATACTTGCATAAGCATTCCCATTTCCCTCTTTAAACTGAATAAATGAAAAATCTCTATGCATTCAGAACCTGAATATAAACTTTGTTTCACTTAAAAGGGGGAGAAAATCAAAGATATCAAAACAAATTGAATGAAAGTCAAAAAAAGATGTCAAAACCATGTCAAAATTTTGATTTCAAACCAAAATCAACAATACTATTTTACACATCCTTCTAGATCACTCTAATGTACATGTATTCAGCTTGACCCTGTATCATGTATGTACATCAGGGATTTTCCACCCCATCATACAGGGTCGAAATAAGGCCCCATTCCCAATGCTAAAACAATGTATCTTTTCTCATTTCCAGTCAAAATTTCCCAACTGAAGTCAAATGACTATGAATTTCAAGAGATTCTTGTATTTTCAGATAGTTTTGTGAATTTCTTGATTTTCCAATTTCAATAAAATGTTGCTAAAACACCCAATTCAAAAGGCCAAGGCTTTATTCCCAAAAGAATAATGAAAATCCCTGTAGATGGTTTGAAGAAAGTTCCTCAAAGGAGAGTAATCCATACATATTTTGTCCCACCCTGGATCCAACCCTCAATTGATCCAACAAAACGCAGCATCACCTGTTGGGGACCATACATGTGAGTACTTGTATTTTTACTCCTTTTAAGTTTCATCAAAGTCCAATCAGTGGTCCTGAAGAACAAGCTGACAATGTGTAAAAATGATTCACATCCCCTTTCCTGTTTGAAGTCTTTACATGAAACCAATAAAGGTGGTATGGCTGGATTGCAAAGCACTGACAGAAATTGAAAACTAGAATATTGTGGGTAACAGAGGGCCTGACTGCATATACAGTGTACATGTATATCGCTGTAGAGATCAGAAAAATATTGGCACTCCTTCTTTAATTTTAACAAGGTATTTCTTTTATATATTTATACATAATGGGTAAATTCCATAGATAAATGTAGGATAGAGAGAGCTGATAAGAAGTTGATGGAGAAAAACAAAGTCAAGGACAAATTCTCTCACAAAAATTATTCAATAGTGTTGATCAAACTTTCCATATCAAGTTTGGTTGAAATCGGTTGAGAAATGTAGAACTGTTGATCTTTAACAATAGTTGTCAGAAGACAACAAAGCTCATCGAAATGGGTTAAAATGATCAAAATAGGTATTTTGAAAAATTTTGAAAAGTAGTTCAATGTCCAAGTCAAGATCACTAAGTCAAAAGTCAAGGTACCAAATGAAAGCTCATAAGAAATTAATATGAGAAATATCAAAGCCCTATCCCTCATGATTTAAAAATTATAGCAAAGGTTAAAGTTTTTGAAAAATAGGTAAAAGTTCAAGGTCAAGGTCACTAGGTCGAAAGTCAATGCCCCAAATGAAAGTTCTGATCATAAGGAATATAGATGTTAAATATCAAAGCCCTGTTCCTTGCCGTTAAAAAGATAAAGACCAGGTTAAAGTTTTTTCTACAGATGCCATTAACAGGGACATTATTTATTTATTTAGCTTTCTGGACTTTCGTCCATACAGGGCTCTAAGCAGACCTTGACATCTGGTGGCCAAATGGTGGTAAGCACAAAAATATACAGGATTTCACCATATAAAAGAGTCGGACTAGCATACTATTTGAAAGAAAAAGTCTGAAAAGATATGGGGAATTATTGTCCCAATATTTATTAGACTAGGGATTTGACTACGACTTTACAGAGACTTTAAAAAATGGTCATGGACATCGTCTATGTGGGCCGATCAGAATACAAAATGCGGATTCCAAGAGTATGATAACTTTGCAATTACGGCACCCCATTTATGATCGCCAAAATGGCAAGTTAGTTTAATTTTTAGTTGCCATTTATGATTTTCATTTTCATCCGCCAACTCTTTATGGCTTTACATGGTTCAAGAGAAGTAGTAAAAAATGTTGAATATATTACAAAAAAAACCAACATCTTTTCCATGTACTTAGGTGCCTGTGACCTTGAATTTTGACCCCATGGCCTTGAAAGTTTGTAAAAATGATCTTTCAACAATTTCCAACAACTTTCTCAAATATCTTTGTATACAAAAAGTCAATCAGTTTTGATTTGTTAAACAATTTGTAATATAATTGTACCCTACTTTACTGAAGCGCACCCTAGTGGCTTGGTTATTTACAGATTTCATTTTTTTTCACAAACTTAGTAGATAATGACTTTACAATCATGCATAAAAAATTTGAAAGTCATCTCATCATTGTTTCATGAGAAGAAGATTAAAGATGTACCAAATTTAGGTCCTATTTGGCTCCTACTGGGGCCCCTACCGGTCCTAGCCCCTTTTTATACCCAATATTTATGTGACTTCACATGGGGATGCTATATGCCAAGTTTGGTTAAAATTGACCCACTGATTCTTGAGAAGAAGTCAAAAATGTGTAAATGTTAACGACGCACAACAACAGACAAAAGATAATTTCAATAAATGTAGGTCACCATGAGCCTTTGGATCAGATGACCTAAAATGAGTTTCCCAATCACCATTTTCGATAAATTTCTTCAACACACTACAAGTAGATACAAAGCAAACATCATGTACCAAAAACAAATTCATTGACAAAGCATATTTTCTGGAATAACAATTAACAAAAAAAGGAATTTAGACCATGGTTACCATTGTCCTGATAATGCATCACAAATTCTATACAAACCTTATTTCTTATCCTCAGATGGTCATACTTGTAAAATGGAGGTCTGGGATGACTGTGATCCATAACATACTGGGCGTTGTAGGTCACCAAAATGGACATGGGAATGAAGGCAAAATAGTACAGCCTCTTCCATAGTGGAGTCTCTGTGTATAAAAATTAAAAATATCAAGTGTACCTCATGTAACAGTGATAACATACTAAACGGGTTTTGTTGAGATAAAAATAACTCACCACTTCAACACTCACCTGTTTGTTCTAACCACAACAAAGCAATGTATTTGAATGATATTAAAATCAATTTCAAGATTTTTTCAACATAAATGTATTTGTCTTACATTCATAATTTTATTTTTTAACAAATGATAATGCTGTGGATGGTTATGTACCTGTTGGCATGAAAAAGATAAGATTAAGATTAGTGTTGATAATGCGGTGAATGCTTATGCACTCGTTGGCATGGAAAAGATAAGATTAGCAATAATAAAGCTGTGGATGCCTTACACACCTGTTGGCAGTAAAAAAGGTAAGGTTAGTAATGATAATGATGTGTATGCCTTACACACCTGTTGGCAGTAAAAAAGATAAGGTTAGTAATGATAATGATGTGTATGCCTTACACACCTGTTGGCAGTAAGAAAGATAAGGATAGTAATGATAAGGATGTGGATGTTGTATGCACCCATTGGCAAAAAAAGATGAGGTTAGTATGATAATCATAATGTAAACACTGTTGATGTCTTTTGCATACGTTGGCATGGAAAAGATCAGATTAGTACTCATAATGCTGTGGATGCCATTTGCATTCGTTGACACAGAAAAAATAAGGTTAGTAATGGTAACGTTGTGAATGCTATTCACCCATTGGCACAAAAAAAATAGTAATGTTAAGCTGTTAACGCTGTGGATGCCTTACGCGCTCGTTGGCATGGAAAAAAAATTAAAGGTTAGTAATGGTAATGCTGTGGATGCCTTATGCAACTGTTGGCACAAAGAAGATAAGACTAGTACTACATGTACATGTAATAGTGTTGTGGGTGCCTTATGCAACTGTTGGCACAAAGAAGATAAGACTAGTACTACATGTAATAGTGTTGTGGGTGCCTTATGCAACTGTTGGCACAAAGAAGATAAGACTAGTACTACATGTAATAGTGCTGTGGGTGCCTTATGCAACTGTTGGCACAAAGAAGATAAAACTAGTACTACATGTAATAGTGCTGTGGGTGCTTTATGCACTTGTTGGCACAGAAAATTTTTAAATGTTACATGTACATGTAGTACTGATAATGCTGGTGATGCTTGATGCACCGGTTGGCACAGAAAAGATAATATTAGTATATATATAATGTATTGATAACGCTGTTGACGACTTATGCACCAGTTCAGATAATACATCTGTGAACTGTATAAAACGATCCATTTCACTATTTAAATCTAGTTTTCACGCTTTCCTAAGAATTCAATGAAACAAACTCATCTCATTTAACTGAAGGATTAGCATTCTGTGGGAATGCGGCTGATTTTATTTATATATACTTGTACATGTACATGAAGTTCAGAGAAGTTCTGACAAACTCAGTATGAATGTCTTTCAATGTACATGAAACATCCTGTAACTTGTAAAACAACAAGCTGTGAGCACTGCTTTTCATGGCACTGCCCTAAGTTACATGTAGTTCAAATTAGAGGGCCACTAAATTCAAGATAACACCTGTATATATATATATATATATATTACATACAGCATGATTAACTTCAGTAAGGGTACATGTACATGAATCATGGTTCATACAGCCAATGATAAAGATTTTTTCAGTGTTTTTCAAGCACTTTTCCAAAACTTTTCATAGTGTTTTCAAGCACTTTTCCAGACCTTTTCATATTGTTTTTCAAGCACTTTTCCAGAACTTTTCATAGTGTTTTTCAAGCACTTTTCCATGGCTTTCCATAGTGTTTTCAAGCACTTTTCCAGAACTTTTCATAGTGTTTTCAAGCACTTTTCATAGTGTTTTCAAGCACTTTTCCAGAACTTTTCATAGTGTTTTTCAAGCACTTTTCCATGGCTTACCATAGTGTTTTTCAAGCACTTTTCCAGAACTTTTCATATAGTGTTTTTCAAGCACTTTTCCAGAACTTTTCATAGTGTTTTTCAAGCACTTTTCCAGGACTTTTCATAGTGTTTTTCAAGCAGTTTTCAAGCAAATTTCAATGGGTTTGTTTAAGCTCTCAAGACCTTGCAAGCCAAAACAAAGTAAAAGAAACATGGCTTTAGTGATAGCAAATTTCCCTCATATTTCAATGGCCGTCTTCAAAAAAAAATGCACTGCGTATAATTCCACTGCAAGCTAAAGAGATCCAGCAGTACAGCATCATGGAAATGCTAAATAATCAAATTGTATATTATACACAAAAATTATAAAGGGATCCAGAAGAAAGGCATCACAAAAATGCTTTACTCAGATTGTATTATACTATTGTCGATTCACATACAATGGAGGGGCGGAGAAACCTTTTGATTATCATAAGGATGATTCTATTCAATTTTCGGTTATGACAAGATGCACTGAAAACATGTATTATTCCTAACTGGATATTCTCTGACAAGAAGGAATGGATACCCTAGTGAGTGTAATTTTAATGTTATCCTTTATTACCTCAAATTAAAACTGGTCCAGGTCAAGAAAGGGTTCTCAAGACTCCACCTATGTCGTGCATTTCTGAGTTATCTCCCCTTATTACTTGATTTTTTTTCATGTCATATGGATTTTAATATACAAATGTAGGTGAAGCGTCTTTATGATCAAGCTAATTTTTCTTTATTTTTTCTTTATTCAAAAGTTTTTTAGTGATGAAATAAACATGCAAGAAGTAGAATTCAAGCACTCGTGACAGAATTAATCAAGCATTTTGCATTAAAGGGGCATTAGCTGTGTTTACCAAAAATAAAATTTCTATTTTTTTTTTTTACTTTCACTACTTGTACTTGATGTACAATAACAAATAAGAGTTATACACAGGCATAAAATATCTTATATTCCTATATATTTTTGTGAAAATAAGGTCAGGTCCAGAGTGGTATTCATATACATATAGAACGGTTCAGTTTATCAATTGCAAGTGAAAAAGTGCCAATCCTGGGTTTCTCAAGCAATTTCCACACAACATATGGGAATTTAAGAATTTTTATGCCTGTGTTTATCTCTTTTTAAAGTTTTTTGTTATTGTATACCAATCTAAGTAGTAAAAAAGGAAATGAAAATTTCTGACAAAAACAGAGCTAATGGCCCTTTAAATTCAAGAACTTTTCAAGAATAGTTTAGTTTTTAAGCATTTTTCAAGCACTTTTCAATGTCTGAACCCTGTGTTTGCTTGTTTCAAGTTGTTTGGTAACAAAATTATTCAAAATTCTCTCCAGCATTGTAGCAAGTAAACCCCATGACTAAAAAACAAGGTATAATTTGCAACTGCCGCTATCTTGCATTAAATTACAAAACAGTTCATATCAATATTCTCCCATGGTTCACAGATTTGTTCTTTTTACGGGGAATGATTTCCTTGTCAATCTCTATTAGTACATTGTACGTGTATAGTATTGACAAGCTACACACATCACAATACAATGTATAACTTAAAGACACGGAGCACCGAGTTGCTATGGCTTCTACATGTATCATTGTATGCCATGAAGAATGTGTATAGTGTATAAATACGTGTATTTATGTCTGACATTATTTGCATACATAAATTTTGTCATGTATTTGAAGCATGGGAGAAAAATAATCAAACATGACTGTGTTAAGTACAAACAGAAACATCCATCCAAGTTGTAAGAATCTGAAAGTCCTATCAGAATCCTCAAGAGACCCTTGGATTGGTAAACCAGATTTCTACCACTCGAGTAGAGATTTCCATATCCACTTAACACAACCATATTAGTTTCTATTATTCTACGAGATGGAAAATTACATGTACATGTATAATGAAAATTTATTGGCTAAAAAAATCTTATTTTGGTAAGTTTTTGGCTCTCAGTTTTCTGAGTCCAAGCTGAATCCTGCTTATACAGTAAAACCTGTTTTATTGACCACCTGTGTATAAAGACCACCTGGTCACAAATACCATTTTTTGCTGTCCCCAATAGAACATGTACCCTTTGTGTACAAATCAACCTCTATACTGTATAAAGACCACTTCCCTATAAAGACCGGTTTTCTTGTGGCCCCAAGGAGGTCGTTATATACAAGTTTTACTGTATTTGATTTCTTTTCATTATTGTTACATGAAAATTCTGAAGCATAATTAAAACCTAGTGAAATATTTTATCCTGTAACTAAGATTGAAAATGTATATCACTTGCCAAATAAAGCACAGCTTTATACATTCAGCAATGTATTTATTAAATATTCTTGGGCAAAGTAGCGATGCCCATTTTGTTTTCAATACACTGAAATTGTGGTATAAATTAAATCAGTAGCAATATTTACGGGTACAGGATAAACAAAATACATGGTTGGTGTTTTAAAATACATGTTGTATCTGATCACAGGTCAGAAAAACGACACTGGCTCGACAAGTCTCATTTTTCTTAAACATTGTCGAATTACATGTGTTTTTTGACACGATTCTCCATATATACATGTATATGATATCATTTCAAACTTGCTGGTCAATACAAAGCCTTAGAAGACAATGCATAAACCTTACCTTTTATATCACACAAAATATCCAACTTCACTTGTTCAGAATTTGGTTTGACATTGCTGTAGGTTTAGCTTTACCACAGGCGCAGATGTATTTTTAGCAACTTCTTAGTCAGGACCATCTTTTGGAACGACTTTGATGCATGATCCGATACGTTTATTGTCAGGTTATGAAAAATGTAGTGAACAAACACTCATGATTGACAAAGTCAACGAATCTTTCTTTTTTTTCTTCTTTAAAATGATTCCATCTTTTTACTGGAATATGTTGTCTTAGTAGACGCTTTATGATTTACGATATTCACGTTAACTTAGTGATACAGCATATCCCATGTGTAGCACACGGAGGTCCATACACAATGACATATACATTGTAATGCATCTCACATTAAAATCACCTTTAGCACCTTGCATGAATGATAAATGGATTCGCTTTTTAATTCTTCATTGAATCTTTTATTCCATTGCTTTTACAGTTCTTACAGAGACTAGCTGTTTCGAGACGTTGCCAAGACCACATTTTTCTGATATAATCTTGAATCCCGAAAAATGGAAACTAATCACTGAAGGCACATTGTATTTTCTCATACTTACTCAAAACATACAAAATATGAAACTTAATAAACAAAATGGAAACGTAAGAATTTCTCGCAATCGGCAAACATACATTAGAAAACATAAAATAATTAACCAATATCGTAAGGCATATTTTTGATGATTTTTTATGACTGCAGGGCTCTACATTAAGGATTTTTTTTCACTTGTCGCATCAGACAAGTAATAATCTCAAAAAGTCACTTGCCCAAATCACAAATCCACTTGTCCGTAATTTACAAAGAAAATTCATAGAATTAAAAAAATATATATTTCTAATAAAAAAAGTTAAAAATGATTAAAAATTATCAGGCCTACCAAATAAGTGAATATTCATCAAACGATGAAAAGTAACAGCAACAACAACGATAAAGATATTACACACACCCCCCCAAAAAAAAAACACAAATGGATGTGTATTCACACACTTCAATAATGTCCAGAACTTGCCACTTTTAAAATTATATCAATACTGTTGAAATAAATAAACAAACCCTTATCACTGACTGGAAGCTTAATCTTGGGAGATTGAGTGACTGCAGAATGTTTTTTTTATAAGTTTGAAATATTCTTTTAGGCCTAATTATTGTAAAGTAAATTCTGATTTCTATTCTGCCCTTTGATATCTTTGATACATCCTCATCTATAGTTATGCCTTCACTACTATAAAGAAGCCATCGTCGGTCACTCAGTGTAAACACATATCGATAGTTATTGTAAGTTGATCTGCTTTATTAGAGATATCGTGACTCAATTCAAACAAAACTATCAAAAAAGAAATGTACCATTCTATATGCCCGGTTAAATTAAGATATGCCTAGGCTAGGGTAGTAGGGTTGTGAAGCAATGCTTTCGCACTTTCTTGTGAATTTTTTATGACCGATGCTTTCAGTTTAAACACTTTCAATATTGAAGTTTTTGCTTTATTTAGGGTCCATTAGAATTACCGAAATGACGCGGTTAAATTACCGGAATGACTGCACGCACTTGTGATTTTATGACCGATGCTTTCAGTTTCACTTTCAATCTGAATTTTTGCGGGGGACATGTAACTGTAACTGGATTGAAGCTCCTTTCCGTCATAATGATAATTTTTTTCTGGAATACTTTACTTTTAAATGTTAATAATATAGGTATTACATTAAATGAAAAGATATTTTGTCGGTATTGTCCTTGTATTTACCGATCTAGCTTTTCATATTTAAGCCATATCAATACTAGTGTGATATTGAACCCAACGTAACTACTCTTACAATTTGTAGCAAAATTCCTGGAACACTGTTTCCCTTCACACATTGAAATAGTTTATTCTTCTGAGCTGTATATAAATAATCTAGAAATGACAAAAACATAATCTGATGTGTCATTCCAGTGGCTTTATGCGTCATCCTGGTAATATTACTATTATTCCGGTTATTTCATATACCAATCTCTCACCAGAGGGCGTATTACATTATATGGCGACGAAATGAAAGTAAGTCTATACAGCACGTAATATCGGTGACATATCTATTTTCACAATCACCGGTAATGTAAATAAATGCCCCACTATCGGTAAATAAATAACAAAAAGAACAAAATGGTTTTCCACAACATTTTTTTTTAATAATAGATCTTCAGTCTATTTGAAGTGATATTTTTAACCCGACCAGTCAGGCTACTTTGACACAAATTAACTAGACCAGACCAATCTTTTACTAGTCAGGGTCGGTCGGACGTGCCTTAGTGTTGAGCCCTGAATTAGTTTTGGGAAGATTTTACATGCCTACATTATTTACATGTACTAGCCAGTTGTTTGTGTTTTCAAACTTTATTTTCTGCAAAGGCAATAATAAGCTAAAGCTTTTTTTGTTAGTTTATTGTTGTTTAACGTCCCACTCAAGAATCTTTCACTCATATGGAGATGTCACCAAATGCCGGTGAAGGGCTTCAAATTTTGGCCTATGCTTGGCACTTACGGTAACCGGCTGGACTCGTGCTCATGACCACACAATAAAGAGTTGAGTGTGTTACCGACTGAGCCAGGTCGGCTCGATAGTCTATGACAAATGTAGATCTATGACACTTATTATTTTGTCGTCTGCTATGCTCCAGCCAAACTAAACAACTCTTTTGTAATGAAGGAAAATAAAAACAAAATGAAGTAAACAAAACATGCAACAATTGACTCTATTTTATACAAACTTTGATTTTGAAACAAAAAACGAACAATTCTGGTCGAGCACTGGTATAATGACTCTATATAATATAATCACAATGTGCAAGGGAAGACTGATAGAGTGGTAGGTATGGAAATAATAAATTACTGGTCTTCCTTTGTACTTTTTCTTGACTTTTTACAATGATATTTGTCCAAAATATTTGGACCACCACTTTGTCATTTGTGCCAGTAGTTCTGAAATTATACTGGTCCAAAAAGATTTTTTAGCCAGCCATTGGATGTTAGGCTGGTCCCCATTTCAGGCACTGGGACTTTGAATTTGATGATTTTTTCTTTCAATTAAACTGTAATTTGCCTTGGACTATAGACTCTGACTCATTGAGTATAACTGTGCTTTGATTGAAATAACTTGTGTCATAGTCAAAGTGAAAAAATATTTGTAAAATACAGAGTTTTTTTTAAATCTGACGGTCTTACTGGCAAAACCGGTAAATTTGACAAAAGTCTGGTGAAATTCATTGAATGATCGGTCCAAACCTTTGGTCAATGTTTGTGTCAGCAAATCCAGATTTTGTTACTTCTGTGCATGTGCGGGTTTTTTTATTATTATTTTAGGTCCAGATCAGGCTTGAACTTACATACCATTCAATCTGTTCAAGTGCGTCATTGACTCAGATAATTGTAAAACATGGCGGCCTTGTGGCCTATCAAGTTTTATAATTTCTAAGGAAACACTGGGTAAAACCAGATGATTTTAAATAATCAGTGCCTGAAATAAACCACTCGCCAGCTCACCAGATGCAACCACTTTGGTGTCTGGGCAACCAGAAGTTGATCAAAGTCTGACAAAGACAAGTCGTTACTGGCCCAATATAAAACATTTGGGTGAGTGGCCCACCATATTGCTAAATTTGTGTCATTTATTTTAGACAAGACATAAGCCTCTTTTTATGTTAATATTAAAGTTATATCTTATCCACGCGCGGAAATTATTAGTCTGATCATGTGAGAACCATGTGATTAAACATTGACCTGTCATGACTGACGGCAAATATTATGAACTCCTTGAGAGGTTTAAAAATAAAAGTTGTTCATTCCCCAGAAAATTAAAGATGTCTTTACTCAAAAGAGCTTGTAAATGGATAGAATAGACTTCAAAGTTCAATGCAGCTAGCAGTGGCAGGATTCCTGCTTATTAAATGGCATTTCAGTCAATCGAAGTAGATCTAATTTATGTTTATTTTCCTTTAATATGTTTAAACTGTAATCGTTAACAGCTTAAACAGGAGACGTTCGACCAAATGTTTTTATTTTCAACCGAATTCACATTTGGTCCATCGTCCATCAACATACATTTGTTATATCCTTTTAATGTGCATTAAAGTAGTCGTTTATAAATGACTTTGTGTTTTTGTTTTTCACCAGTGTAGGAATAATAAATTGCTGGTCTTCCTTTGTGTTTTTCTTTACTTTTTACGATGACATTTGTCAAAAATTGAACTTGCGCGAGTTTTGTCGTGACCGAGCCACACGTCCTTGAAACATGATTCATGGCGTGTGTAGAGAGCTACCCACGTATGTTGACTCAATATTTTAATTTACCTTTGAATGGATCAATCCCTGATACTTCTGGTAATTGTTGCTCTGCTTCTACTACTTGATTTCTTGTTGCATATCGTCTTATAAACTGCTTTGTGGCATTACCAATGCTGGTTAACCTTGACGACGCCATCTTGCCGTTTGACTGTTCGTAAATTACAGGGATATCCCGTGCCCGATTCTTGATACCCACCGTACCCGAGATTTATTTGATGAGACCGTCTTGTGCAATAAGATATTATAATGTAATACTGATTTGAACTCAACTACCCCAATCAGCTATCTATACAGATTTTTTTCTTTTTACGACTAAGACATTCAGTCTGACATATGATTCCCCATGTGCTGTAAACAAGCATCTAATTAAAACGGGACTAAAACAAAACCCAAGCATTGATTACTGTATATAAAGTTTATTATTGGAACTCCAATTGCTGGTAAATTAATGTCAGAAATACTTTTAACGGATTTGCTTTGCAGTTATGCAACCAATTTTGTTCACGGATATTTTATGTGACCCAAGATATGAGGGTGTAACGTAGAAAAGTGAATCGCATAGAAAAACTACCCGGGGTCAATACTCTACGTAGAAATCATATCCGGGCTCTTGTAGAGAGATACCTGTAGAATGAAAGTACTGAAAGTACTGATACGCTTGATGTTATTTCCAGAGTTTCCAAATTAGCAAAAAACCTGCGTGAATCATCCAGTTTTATTTCAAATAAGAACAATAATGACAATGAAAACATCACTTTCTTTACCATTTATATCACACGTTAGTAGCCTATAGATCGAATTTCTGCAAAGATTTTAAATTACCGTTTTTTATTTTGGTAAAATTAGGTTTTACCAAAAAACTAAAAATCGGGCCAGACATTCGGCCTAACATGAGTACTTAAGGTGCGCGATGTTAGTTTGATCAGCGATATATCGCTGGTTTGACGAGTGACGAAAAGTTGTGAAGTTAGTTTCTTAAAACAATTGATGAAGTCCCAATGAGGAACCCCTGACTTCAAATACTGAAAGAAACCTCTGATTTATATTTTAATTGTCTAGAGACAGTGTCTTAAGCAAAAAAAAAAAATGTTCAGAAAAAAATCGCCACTTGTCAATCTGTTTAACGAAATTGACGAAGTCCCCATGAGGGACCTCTGACTTCAAATATTGAAAGAAAGTTCCAGTTTATATTTTAAATGTCTACAGACAGTGTCTTAGGCGAAAAAAATTGACGATGTCCCCATAAGGGACCTCTGACTTCAAATATTGAAAGAAAGCCTTGATTTATATTTCAAATGTATAGAGACAGTGTCTTAAACAAAAGACAATAAAAAAGTTTTAAGAAAAAATATTCGTCACTTGTCAAACTAACTTCACAACTTTTCGTCACTCTTCAATTCGTTATTCACCAAAGCAACTTAACGCACCTGAGTACTGATGGCTTACTTATTATACAAAAAACTACATAGATCAGCGATACGATTATAAAACCTTGTGCCCATAAACATCGTTTCATCGATATTAAATTTCTATGCGACAGGGCAGTATTATATCTTTACACTCTACTTCCCATCAGTAGCTTAAATCTATAGGTCAATACAAGAGTAGAACGTATACGTGTAAAACATGTTCCCAATTCAAAAACTGCTGCGAGTTTCTCATCAGTAAAGATCATGTGAATTACGAATGACGCAACTTCTATGTCCATCGTTTCATCGATATTAAATTTCTATGCGACAGGGCAGTATTATATCCTTACACTCTACTTCCCATCAGTAGCTTAAATCTATAGGTCAATACATGTGCAAAACGTACATGTGTAAAACATGTTCCCAATTCAAAAACTGCTGCGAGTTTCTCATCACTAAAGATCATGTGAATTACGAATTACGCAACTTCTATGTCCAACTTCACAGCCAGATCTTGTCAATACACAGTAAGGGGAAAATACGCAACTCGACCAAAAACTCTTTTTGCATATGAATCTTGCGCAAGAATAGTAAACAGTCCGGTTAATCACTGTTAACGTCAATTCTGTCACAAGTGTATAATGTTAAAAAATAATTGAAAAGTAACATTCTAAGGCAAATTTATATCTTAAAACTCATAATGGACGAAGAACTGACTTTCAATAGATATATTTCAATAAGTCTTTTAGAACTATATTTATCAGCGAATTATTAATTTATTTTCGATAATTTAAAAAGCAAAAATTTACAAATAAAAGTGTGATTTGGAAATTTCAATCTTGAAGTTGAGTTTATGTTGCTGAAATGCACATACATGTGTAATTTCCCATCAATATATTTGTGTTATTAACCCCATACTGCAAAATGTGCTTTGACATTATCCCAATTAACAACTTACCATAACAGTACTCAGTTGATGGAACATCACTTGAAGGAACCCGGATGTGCCACTTTACTTTGGTAGACCTATACAATATCAAAGTATCGGCTGGGCGTACTTTTGACCCTTCGCAAAACAATCTGAGATAGAATATTTATCGATAGTTACAATTACTTTAAGTGTTATATATTACACACTAAACTCTAGTCAACGTTTTACAAATCAGAAAAATAAGTAAACGACAAATGACAAATTATCGCAGTTTACAATGCGCTTCTTTAAAACGGATTTTAAAGTCCAAAATTCAACTTTCCAACAAGAAAAGGGTAGAGCAGGAGATTGTCAAAAGTTGGGCTATCATCTACAAAATAATGTGCATAATGCATAGTGGCGATTGTTGATTATTTTTAATTATTTTAGTCCTTGTCTCACTAAATCTAGCCACTTTTTGCAGACATTATCAACCTTTGGCCAATGGTAGAATAGAGTATGTTTATCTTTTTTCTATGTGAGGTGCAATATACTGCAAATGATGTCTCAAGGAAATATCTGTGCTACCTTGTTTTTATTGACACATTGCCGAATTGTCCCTGACACGAATAATTCAGTCGTTATATTCCGCTCACTACCATCGTCTCTGGGGGGAGGGCTTTGGCAGTAGGAGGGCGCTGAAACTATTCGAGTAAGGTTGTCTCCGTAATCTCGCGTCATTTTTGTGATATTTTCGTTCCTCATGTATAAGAGTGCTCAAAGAGCGGTACAATTGTTCAAGTGGTAATATAAAGTACGTATACAGACGACTCAACAACCGCCATCGGACAGATAAGTCAACATTTCATTGAGTAAAACAGAGTAATCGCAAACAAGAATATTATACGGCCGACCATAAAATTTGCGGAACGTTGACATCAAATGCGATTCCCTTTTGACAGCACTTATCATTAAGGAGTTAGGGAGATGTATATCTAAACAAATATATGGAAATTGTTCATGCATGTCCATCCATACATTTACTTTATCACTGTAATTATTTACATACTCAATTTCGATTTGTTAAAAATAAGTAAAATATTGTTTTATACGTGTAGGCTACTTTATTAAGCATTTCAACTTTTCATATTAAGCATGCACGTGTTCATAAATTCTTCACTGTCATTTGACGTTGTTATCCGCATTTGTAGTCATATACATTAGACAAACACTACATTATCTTAGTTTAGAATCAGAATCAATTTATCATTGTCGTGATTGACAAATCTGCAACTTCACAAATACATTAATCATGGGTTATCTAGGCGTTCTGGTGTTAATGGGTCATACGATACAACCAGGAAGTTTTAAAGCATTTAAAATATCCAAATTTCAAACATATTACAAGCATCAAGTCTTTTTATTTTTCGACCCTATACACAACAATCCATCAAAAACTAAAAAACAGATTAATATCTATTATACAAAACTCTTTTGTATACAAAAATGGAAATCGCAGATATAAATTTTTGGTGTTAGGTCATGAAGAACCTTATTTTGTCAAGGAACACTCTGATTCCAATAACAAGTACACTGAAGACGATATTATCAAGATGCTGGGGTTTCTAGAAGACATCTTCGTGGTTTTTGCGGGAAAAGTTTTCCAGCAGATTGTCGGCATTCCTATGGGTACCAATTGTGCACCTCTCTATTCCACATAAAAAATTAAAAGAAAGACTTTTCAGCATCATAGACAACTGCTTTTTCACTAAAAGTAGTACCCGAAAATTTAAATATCTAGTGATTGGCTATCAGGATACTTATTTCGTCAAACACCACTCTGATTCTACACACAAATATACTGAAGTTGATATAAAAAACATGCTGGAATTTCTAATAGACAATATATTTGTAATGTTTGGAGACGTGGTCTTTCAACAAACTATCGGCATTCCTATGGGAACCAATTGTGCTCCTTTATTGGCCGACCTGTTCCTTTATTCATACGAAGCAGACTTCATTCAGAAACTGCTGAATCAAAAGAAGAAAAAGTTAGCGGTGTCCTTATATAGATTATAAAATCAAATCTGGTAAAAAATGGACAAACACGGACCTCTGGAAACCAAGAGATGGGATCAGGTGCCATGGAGGAGTAAGTATTCTCTGACGGCCGGTCACACCCGCCGTGAGTCCACAGTCAAATACAAATAAAATATGCGAGGAACGAATCCTCGTCATATTGGATACAGACGTCTCAACAACCGCCAACGAAATGGCGGTTTTCGATATCCCTGTGTCAATAAATTGTCAGTGAGCAGTTTATATCTGTATATGATATTTGTCGTATACCTTTATAACCAACGAAATTTAACAATAGATTTGTTATGTCTGAAAAAATGGTCGAGAATTTTTAAGTCCAAAGATATTTCTTGACAAGAAAATGGGGTTACCTAAGCGATCTTTCACTGCTTTTAGCAATTCGTGGTTTCGGTTAGCAAAGCTGACTTTGCAATTTATTCGCAAAAATGCTTTTAATGGTCTCAATGTCACCTGTCTAGGTTTTAGGTGATCAAAATTGATAATGATAATCTTCCTATTACTACTCTTTTTGAATGTGTTCCATATTAAACGCCATTCCATTTTATTCCAAAAAGAACATCTGCTGTTTCTATCTTCAGCATCGTCATCGTCAAGGGTATAGTCATTTGAAAGAAAAATGATGAAATGTTTACTACAAGATATTTTTTCAATAATTTCTTCCTCTTTTATGTCACCTGGAATGGCGTCACGTGGGGGGAAATATATCTGGTAGAATTGCTTTTCTAGGCTTTCCATGAAGGTGTTTCGAAACCACTGTACTAGTTCTTCGTTGTTTTCACATAATGATATATAAGCATCGTACTTCATATTATGATCAACGTTATCTTTGTATCTTTTCCTTAGTAAATATATTTCATATCTGAAATAGTAAATTATTGAAATAACACATACAGACATTAGTAACAATGAACACAGAATAATTATCAATGTTTTACTCGTATCCTTTTCACCACAATCTAGAGAATTTATATCGAACTCCGAGGCTGGTATAACGGCTCTGTCCATTTCACAGGACATTTGGTCAGTTTTGTTGCAATTACTTTTAACTCTCAGCCATTCGCCGATCCAATTTGATTCACAATTACATTTAATGCTGAGGTCACCAAACTCTATATTACATGGATATTTTTCTTTAAGTGCTGCAGGTAATTTCGTTAGAGCCGAGTTGTTTTGTAAGTCGAGGGTTATGTTGTCTCGGAGGGATGATACAAAGGAATCCGATATTGAGGATATGATATTATTGGACAAGTCCAGTTTTGATATGTTTCCGACATAATTAAGATTTCCGTCTATATGAGTTATGCTATTGCTTGATATGAGGATTTCCAGATTTTTTGAATGTGGGGTTGATGTAGGCATTTTGTCCATCCCAGCAGCTGTACAGTTCATTACAGTCTTTCTCTTACTCGGCTGTTCATAACATATGCACTTTTCACAGTTTCCGCACCGACATGACACGTTAGTTACAAATTCATCCAAGCGACGATCTCGTATCATTTGCACAATAGATTCGCCTTTGAGTTCAGGAGGCGCTGCACAGGTTATGTTGAAATAGTCTAGCCAAATCTTTTTCAAAAATGGCTCTGCAAGCTCAAGATACGGTTCCATGTGACCATCACATGTCAGGTTACATCCTCTGAGATCAAATCCGTAGTTCATTACTTTCCCCAAAAGTGTCAAATCGGTAATCCCAAGTTTCGGAAAATCTGGAAACCCTGTCATGGCATTGTTACCTAAATCAACATATCCCCCATTTCCGTATTCTGTGTTTTCATCAAGTACGAAATTATTTTCGTTTACCAGCTCTGATATTGAGTTATGGTTATAGTCAATACGACAGAAAGATCTTTCCATTACAACATTGCTGACATCTAGCGTTGTCATCTTATTATTTGAAAAATCCGCAATCCATATATGTAAAGATGATTTGGATATTGTGTTCGGGTCCAGTTGTGATATCCTATTCTGAGATAAATTTACGACACGAAGATTCTTCATTCCAATAAATGTATTGTTGGATACGTACTCAATTGCATTTTGTTTTAGAATCAAAGTGTCCAGTGTTGTCATACAATTCATACCGTTTATGGAGCGTATGTTATTTCCTGTCAAGTCTATTTTTACAGTCCAGTTAGAAAACGCACATAAATTTTCTGGTAAACTATTCATATATCCATTTGTATGTATCAAGCTACGAAATATCGCTTGACGAGCAGAATTATCCATAGCAATATTTTCCCCGCGTCTAGTGAGATATTCAAGCGACAATGGGTATGTTGAATGTGTGTTATGCTCCCAATCAGGTCTAGCATAACAGTTGCAACAGCTAACCTTATCACGACAATGCGATGGACAGGAAAGATGTTGATTCGGAGCTGTCCATTCATCAAGCATACTGCACATCACTGTATTACAGGTATATAGGATTATAATGTAAGTAAACACATGTAATATACAGACAGGCTTCCACATACCTACTTTGTTGCAAGTGTACACGGAGTACATGTATATAAACCCAGAACAATACACATCTACTTTACAACTTCCTTCAATATCGCTCTACAACATATAAATATACCCGACATCCTTCTTATATGTCTGACATTCGATTTGCTTATTAATCCAACGACCAATGACATCATTTTAGATAAGAAAGCTATTTTTGGTCGTTTTAGTAATAATGATATCCAACAAAACTAACATTGTGTAAATATGCTTTCTTTCAAGTCTATGCCCATGCTAACGTCAACACCACGGTCGATTACATAAAAATTTGGATGTGTAAGAATATATGTAGGGTACATATAAACAGTGTTTTATATAGAGTGGAACCTCGCAGAGATACCACCTCACTTAGGACACCACATAGTATGTAAGACCATTAACATTCAGTTTATTGAAAATTTCTATATAATTATTAAACATATCCATAACCTCATATCAATGACCACCTCGCTAATCAGACCACTTCCAGTCAGTTTTTTAAATTTTATTTTTTGTTTTACGCATTACTCAACAGTCTTTCAGTCATATGACGGCGTCCAGTTTTTACTGGTGGAGGAGAAACCCCGGTTACCCGGGTAAAGACCACCGACCTTCGGCAAGAAAACTGGCAAACTTTCCCACTTGATTCGAAATGACCTTAGCGGGAGGGCAGTCTGATTCGATTGCAACTTTCGAGGTCACATGGCTGACGTATCAGTAGGCATAATATGTTAACAGGTATTGTTAGGCATAACTCCTGTTCGAACGGTCTTAACTCATGGCATGAACATATACATTTAGTTAGTAGTAACATAAGGCATAATGTAACTCAATTTCAGGTAACATCAGCATTTCAGTAGGCATAGCACATTTCAGTGGCATAACACGTAAACAGGTAACTCAGCATTTCAGTAGGCATAACATAATATGTTAACATGTAACTCAGCATTTCAGTAGGCATTTCAGTAGGCATAACAAGTTAAACATGTAACTCAGTAACTCAACATTTCAGTAGGCATAACATGTTAACATGTAACTCAGTTTCAACATGTAACATGTAACTCAACATTTCAGTAGGCACGTGTAACAGGTAACTCAGCATTTCAGTAGTAAACAGGTAAGGCATAACATGCATGTTCAGCATTTCAGTAGGCATAACATGTTAACAGATAACTCAGCATTTCAGTAGGCATAACATGTTAACATCAGTTTCAACAGCACGTAAACTCAGCATTTAGGCATAATAAGTAGGTAACAACAATTTCAGTGTTGTAACATGTAATAACTCAAACTCATTTTCAGTAGGCATAACACGTGTTCAACATAATATGTAACATGTAACTCAACAGCATAGGCATTGTAAACAGGTAACTCAGCATAGTAGGCATGTAAAGCATTTCAGTAGGCAACTCAGCATTTTCAGTAGGCATAATAAACAGGTAACTCAGTTAGTAGGCATAATATGTTAACATGTAACATTTCAGTAGGCAGCATTTCAGTAGGCATAATATGTTAACATGTTAATAGGCATAACACGTGTAAACTCAGCATTTCATAATAGTTAACATGTAACTCAGCATTTCAGTAGGCATAACATGTTAACATGTAACTCAGCATTTCAGTAGGCATAATATGTTAACATGTAACTCAACATTTCAGTAGGCATAACACGTGTAAACAGGTAACTCAGCATTTCAGTAGGCATAACATGTTAACATGTAACTCAGCATTTCAGTAGGCAGGCATAACTCAGCATTTCAGTTAATAAAACATGTAACTCAGCATTTCAGCATAACATGTTTTAAGTTTCAGTAGGCATAATATGTTAACATGTAACTCAGCATTTCAGTAGGTTTAACATAACACGTTTCAGTAGGCATAATATGTTAACATGTAACTCAGCATTTCAGTAGGCATAACATGTTAACATGTAACTCAGCATTTCAGTAGGCAACATAGCAACATGTTAGGCATAACATGTTAACAGGTAACTCAGCATTCCAGTAGGCATAACATGTTAATTTCAGTAGGCAGGTAACAGGTAACTCAGCATTTCAGTAGGCATAGCACGTGTAAACAAGTAACTCAGCATTTCAGTAGGGTAACTAATAATAAGTTAACATGTAACTCAACATTTCAGTAGGCATAATAAGTTAACATGTAACTCAACATTTCAGTAGGCATAACACGTGTAAACAGGTAACTCAGCATTTCAGGCATAACATCTTAACATGTAATTAAGCATTTCAGTAGGCATAATATGTTAACATGTAACTCAGCATTTCAGTAGGCATAGCATGTTAACATGTAACTCAGCATTTCAGTAGGCATAACATGTAAAACAGCATTTCAAGGCTCAACATTTCAGTAGGCATAACATGTTAACATGTAACTCAGCATTTCAGTAGGCATAACATATGTTTCAACATGTAAACAAGTAACTCAACATAATAAGTTGTAACAGTAGGCATAACACGTTTCAGTAATAACAGGTAAGGCATCAGCATTTCAGTAGGCATAATATGTTAACATGTAACTCAACATTTCAGTAGGCATAACACGTGTAAACAGGTAACTCAGCATTTCAGTAGGCATAATAAGTTAACATGTAACTCAACATTTCAGTAGGCATAACATGTGTAAACAGGTAACTCAGCATTTCAGTAGGCATAACATGTTAACATGTAACTCAGCATTTCAGTAGGCATAACACGTGTAAACAGGTAACTCAGCATTTCAGTAGGCATAACATGTTAACAGGTAACTCAGCATTTCAGTAGGCATAATGTTAACATGTTAACATGTGTTAACATCAAACATTTCAGTAGGCATAACACGTGTAAACAGGTAACTCAGCATAAACAGTTAACATAACTCATTTCAGGCATTTAAACAGTAACTCAGGCATAAACATGTTCAGCATTTCAGTAGGCATAATATGTAAACAGGTAACTCAGCATTTCAGTAGGCATAATAACTCAGCATTTAACATAATATGTAACTCAGCATAACATTTCAGTAGGCATAACATGTTAACATGTATACTCAACATTTCAGTAGGCATAACATGTTAACATGTAACTCAACATTTCAGTAGGCATAACATGTTAACATGTAACCCAACATTTCAGTAGGCATAACACGTGTAAACAGGTAACTCAGCATTTCAGTAGGCATAGCATGTTAACATGTAACTCAGCATTTCAGTAGGCATAACATGTTAACATGTAACTCAGCATTTCAGTAGGCATAACATGTAAACAGGTAACTCAGCATTTCAGTAGGCATAGCATGTTAACATGTAACTCAGCATTTCAGTAGGCATAACATGTTAACATGTAACTCAACATTTCAGTAGGCATAACACGTGTAAACAGGTAAGCATTTCAGTCAGCATTTCAGTAGGCATAGCATGTTAACATGTAACTCAGCATTTCAGTATGTTAACATGTTAACAGTAGTAACTCAGTAATTTCAGTAGGCATAACACGTGTTAACTCAGCATTTCAGTGTAACTGTAACTCAGCATTTAGGCATAATAGTTAACATGTAGGCATAGGCATATATGTTAACATGTAACTCAGCATTTCAGCATTTCAGGCATAGTTAAACATGTTAACATGTAACTCAGCATTTCAGTAGCATGCATAACATCAGCATTTAGTAGGCATAACATGTAACATGTAACTCAACATTTCAGTAGGTTAACATGTAACTCACATTTCAGTAGTTTAACATGTAAGGCTCAAACATGTTCAGCATAGTAGGCATAACAGGTAACTCAGCATTAAGGCATGCATGTTAACATAATTCTTTCAATAACATTTCATGTAGTAGGCATAATATGTTAACATGTTAACATTTCAGTAATAGCATGTTAACAAACTCATTTCAGTAGGCATAACATGTTAACATGTAACTCAACATTTCAGTAGGCAACATTTCAGTAGGCATAACACGTGTAAACAGGTAACTCAGCATTTCAGTAGGCATAACATGTTAACAGGTAACTCAGCATTTAAGTAGGCATCAAAATTCATTCCCCTACGGTTTCAACATATCCGGGTTCGACTGTATTAATATTTTAAAGTTATGTACCATGAAATATTGTAGTAGCTTTTTAAAAACCATCTACATCTAATAAGATACCCCTTGGTTTGACTAAGTTTTTGTACAGTATTGCACGTTTGGTATCTTGTAAAGGAGTAATTATAAAGTTTTTTCAATGTTTGAATGTTTATGATGAATGTTGTAAATCAGGTCGGGATACTAAAACAATCAGAACAACATTTAGAACATTTAAAGACACCCTTTTTCTCAAATCAATAGTGTCAAAACGACTTTTCTATTTCGTGAAATTGAAAGACAGACTTACTGACGTCATGGACAACTGCTTTCTCGTTAAAAGTTGTACCTGCAAATTAAAATTCCCAGTCAATGGTTATAAGGATATTTACTTCGTTCAACACAACTCTGACTCAATAATATAGATACACTGAAGTTGAAATAAAAAACTGGAATTTTTGATAAAAAATATCTATGTAAAGTTTGGAGACCAGATTTTTCGGCAAACTGTCGGAATTCTCGTGGGATCCAATTGTGCCCCTCTATCACACCTGTTCTTTTATTGATATGAAGCAGACTTCATTAAGGAGCTTCTGAGTCAAAAGAAGGAAAAGCTAGTATGGCCTATCATTTGGCATTTAGATATATCGACTATGCTTTGCCAATTGATGATAACACTATCCATACATATGTCAACACGATATATCTTAACGAACTAGAACATAAGGACACACAGAATCAGCACACACGCTTCTAACTTGAACATTTGAGTAATTATCGTTGAAGGGAAATCAGCAACAAAGCTGTATGACAAATGTAATGTTTTAAACATCTATGTAGTAACATACTACAATTACGTGCACATGATTTTTATACCTCGCAGATGATCCGGTATGCCAGAGCGTGTTCGACCTACATATGGTTTTTATATCTCGCAAACGACTTTGTATACCACAGGGTGTTCAACCTACATATGGTTTTTTTTTACCTCGCAGATGATTTTGTAGACCAGAGCGTGTTCAACCTACATATGTTTTTTTTTTTTTACCTCGCAGATGATTTTGTATACCACAGCGTGTCCAACCTACATATGGTTTTCATATCTCGCAGATGATTTTGTATACCACAGCGTGTTCGACCTACATATGGTTTTTATATCTCGCAGATGATTTTGTAGACCAGAGCGTGTTCGACCTACATATGGTTTTTATACCTCGCAGATGATTTTGTAGACCAGAGCGTGTTCGACCTACATATGGTTTTTATATCTCGCAGATGATTTTGTAGACCAGAGCGTGTTCGACCTACATATGGTTTTTATATCTCGCAGACAGATGCGTTTTGTATGGACGCAGATGAGCGTGTTCGACCTACATATGGTTTTTATATCTCACAGATGATTTTGTATACCACAGCGTGTTCGACTTACATATGGTTTTTATATCTCAGATGATTTTGTATACCACAGCGTGTTCAACCTACATATAGTTTTTATATCTCGCAGATGATTTTGTAGACCAGAGCGTGTTCGACCTACATATGGTTTTAATATCTCGCAAATAACTCTGTATACGAGAGCGTGTTCAATCTACATGTTTTTTTCTTTACCTTGCAGATGATTTTGTATACCACAGCGTGTCCAACCTACATATGGTTTTCATATCTCGCAGATGATTTTGTAGACAAGAGCGTGTTCAACCTACATATGGTTTTTATACCTCGCAGATGATTTTGTATACCACAGCGTGTCCAACCTACATATGGTTTTCATATCTCGCAGATGATTTTGTAGACCACAGCGTGTTCGACCTACATATAGTTTTTATATCTCGCAGATGATTTTGTAGACCACAGCGTGTTCGACCTACATATGGTTTTTATATCTCGCAGATGATTTTGTAGACCAGAGCGTGTTCATTTGGTAGATCTCGCCACAGACCAGAGCGTGTTCGACCTACATATGGTTTTTATATCTCACAGATGATTTTGTAGACCAGAGCGTGTTCGACCTATATATGGTTTTTATATCTCGCAGATGATTTTGTATACCACAGCGTATTCGACCTACATATGGTATTTATATCTCGCAGATGATTTTGTAGACCACAGCGTGTTCAACCTACATATGGTTTTCATATCTCGCAGATGATTTTGTAGACCACAGCGTGTTCGACCTACATATGGTTTTCATATCTCGCAAATGATTTTGTATACCACAGCGTATTCGACCTACATATGGTATTTATATCTCGCAGATGATTTTGTAGACCACAGCGTGTCCAACCTACATATGGTTTTCATATCTCGCAGATGATTTTGTAGACCAGAGCGTGTCCGACCTACATATGGTTTTCATATCTCGCAGATGATTTTGTAGACCAGAGCGTGTTCGACCTACATATGGTTTTCATATCTCGCAGACGATTTTGTATACCACAGGGTGTTCGACCTACATATGGTTTTCATATCTCGCAAACGACTTTGTATACCACAGGGTGTTCGACCTACATATGGTTTTTTTTTTACCTCACAGATGATTTTGTAGACCAGAGCGTGTTCGACCTACATATGTTTTTTTTTTACCTCGCAGATGATTTTGTAGACCAGAGCGTGTTCGACCTACATATGGTTTTTATATCTCGCAGATGATTTTGTAGACCAGAGCGTGTTCGACCTACATATGGTTTTTATATCTCGCAGATGATTTTATATACCACAGCGTGTTCGACCTACATATGGTTTTTATATCTCACAGATGATTTTGTATACCACAGCGTGTTCGACTTACATATGGTTTTTATATCTCAGATGATTTTGTATACCACAGCGTGTTCAACCTACATATAGTTTTTATATCTCGCAGATGATTTTGTAGACCAGAGCGTGTTCGACCTACATATGGTTTTTATATCTCGCAAATAACTCTGTATACGAGAGCGTGTTCAATCTACATGTTTTTTTCTTTACCTTGCAGATGATTTTGTATACCACAGCGTGTCCAACCTACATATGGTTTTCATATCTCGCAGATGATTTTGTAGACAAGAGCGTGTTCAACCTACATATGGTTTTTATACCTCGCAGATGATTTTGTATACCACAGCGTGTCCAACCTACATATGGTTTTCATATCTCGCAGATGATTTTGTAGACCACAGCGTGTTCGACCTACATATGGTTTTTATATCTCGCAGATGATTTTGTAGACCAGAGCGTGTTCGACCTACATATGGTTTTTATATCTCACAGATGATTTTGTAGACCAGAGCGTGTTCGACCTATATATGGTTTTTATATCTCGCAGATGATTTTGTAGACCAGAGCGTATTCGACCTACATATGGTATTTATATCTCGCAGATGATTTTGTAGACCACAGCGTGTTCGACCTACATATGGTTTTCATATCTCGCAGATGATTTTGTAGACCACAGCGTGTTCGACCTACATATGGTTTTCATATCTCGCAGATGATTTTGTATACCACAGCGTATTCGACCTACATATGGTATTTATATCTCGCAGATTATTTTGTAGACCACAGCGTGTCCGACCTACATATGGTTTTCATATCTCGCAGATTGATTTTGTAGACCAGAGCGTGTCCGACCTACATATGGTTTTCATATCTCGCAGATGATTTTGTAGACCAGAGCGTGTTCGACCTACATATGGTTTTCATATCTCGCAGATGATTTTGTAGACTAGAGCGTGTTCGACCTACATATGGTTTTCATATCTCGCAGATGATTTTGTAGACCAGAGCTTGTTCGACCTACATATGGTTTTCATATCTCGCAGATGATTTTGTAGACCAGGGCGTGCTCAACATCTGTACATTTCATACACATAGGCAAACTACTTACTGATAAGTTGTGGTCGCAAGGATTTAAAAAATCGAGTTTTATGTCTACAAACAGCAAATCTTATTACGTTTGACTAAATCAAATTTTGAGCTACCCGTTCGATGTTGGTTGTTGAGTCGCCCGTAGCGATTGTGACGAACGGTTATTCCTCTCTTATTTCATTTAAAATCTGACTGTGGACTCACAGCGGATGTGATCTGTCTAAAAGGTATGCGTACTCCTCCATGACACCTGATCCCACATTCTGGGCATGTAGTACATTTACTCGAAAACCACTTCCGGGACACGAATGTATTTTAATTTTTCCATTTCATTTCTCGTCAATAGAATTTGATTTTTAAAAAATCACATTGCCAAATGGTTATGAAGTGAACAATATTATTGAAAGCTTTTCACTTCTAGGGCGTGATTTTGGAAACTAGAGAAAGAACAATATATACTGACATTTGGAGCGTCAAAACGAATCGTGTCATTTTTAACAATGTTACAAATATAACTGGACGACAAGTTATACAATATACAAGTCCATTTATATCTCTCAATAATTTAACAAATACATGTACATAAAATATTATAAAAATCAACAGAAATACATCTGATAGATTTTCTGACTTTTCTAAAGCTTAGATCTTAAATCTAAGTCAGCTTTTTACAGTGGTTACTCTTAGACTTTTGGTTTTGGATATGCACTCTTTGATGTATTATTTGGCCTTGTATGATCATAACACTTTCTCTTTCGAAAATAGACATCTATGTTGATCTGGAGCTTAACTGATGAAGTCTTATTGACAGAAACGGTCGTCTTGAGCATTCGTTTTGACTCTTTTTCTTAACTATAACTTTAGTTTCATCTTTAATATATTCTGGAAAATGACAATATACAGTGACTCCCTTTCGCCTATCAGATCTAAAACTATGATGACATTTTCATCGAACTTAATCTTTTCACCGAAACCGAGAGGTTTCAATGTAACATTTGCGACGGGTATAGCATGCTAGCACAGGACGCTGACTCCTCCCGGACACCTGCTGCTCTTCATGTTGAGTTCATTTGTATACCCAATGTGTTGTATTCTAATGGACTTGGAGTTTCGATTATCCATTGGTACTTCTTCATTTTTACGAGTTGATGGAACATTAACGCAGTTATGTTATGTTAAGTTGTTTATTGGGAACAAGTCAAAGCACATTTTGCAGTATGGGTTTAATAACACATTATATTGACGCAAAATTACACATGTATGTGCATTTCAGCAACATAGTCTTTGAAGTTGGGAAAATACTTTTACATGTACACGTATTGACCTAGAGATTTAATGCTGCTGGAAGTAAATCTATGTAGTTTGTTGCATAATAAAAAATGCCATCAGTACTTACGTTAGGCCAAATGTCTGACCCGAATTTTAGTTACTTTTTTGTTAAACCTAATTTTACTGAATTAAAATAAAGTATTCAGATACCGAGTGTATTATATCTCATTAAAACTTGATTGCCATCAACTCGTATCAGTACTTTCAGTACTTTGATTAATTTAATGTATGATTAATCCTCGTGTATCTAGGACACATGCATACGACACTTGCTCATACAAAAGTATCACAAATCAATATAAAACAATCTCTACAAGTATTTAGCTTATATCTTGTGTGTATTACATTTGACGTTTTTATCAGTTTGTCGTAATCCACTAAATCCCCGAGACACTGTGACAACATTAGCTGGTTTGTTGATTGGTCAATGTTTCCTGACATCATTCGTGTTAAGATCTTTAAAACCGATATCGAAGATTTAAGACATTTTTAGTTCACACTGGAATTGACAAAAATACCATTCGAGTCATATTTGATAAGAATGATTAACTGCCTGCAAAAGTGTCAATCTGTTAAATATATCCTTCCCGGTGTAAATGAATTCTAGTCAATTTGTCTCAATTCCAATCCCAATCTTTTTTTAAAAAAATGGTAAATGTATATTTCTTATAATAAAAATGAGAAACAAATATTTTTTAAAGAGTTATTGATGATTTCTGATAATTTCAATGTCTTTCACATCAATATAATGCTTTTCGTAATGATTAGGATAAGCCATGGTCTTGTTTGTTCGCAACGTGTTGTGTCTTTGAAATCTAACCAATATCTACATGTATATACAAATGAATTATGTAGTGTGCATGTTTATCTGAAAATCTATGGAGAGTAATTATGAATTAGTCAAGATTTAGAAGGTATAAAGCAGCCATGTTTAGCATCTAATTTAAGTGTTTCCATATAGAATTTTATGTACGGTATATCTTATATAATTGATTTCTATTGTTGTTCTTTTTAAGATACAACAGATTAAAATGTAAAACGTTTTAGTATAATATGTTAATTAATATTAATAAATTTAATTACTTTTCAAGACAGCTATCAGTTATAGAGAGAGAGAGAGAGAGAGAGAGAGAGAGAGAGAGAGAGAGAGAGAGAGAGAGAGAGATTTTATTCAGAGAAAATGTGAATTATTTAGAATCTTTTGCTTTCTTTGATAAATTTGTGTACTGTCAAGAAGATTTGTTTTTTGACATCATCACTATAGAGGGGACAGCCTTTCAGAAGAATATCTACGTTGAAGTTAAATTTCAGAGAGTTTATAGTGGTTGATCTTATGTCATCAAAACGAGGACAAGCGAGGGAAAAATGTTTAGAAGTTTCGGTTTGGCCACACTGGCATAATGAATTGTCGGATACATGATTAGAAAAAAGGTAGGCATTCAGAGAGCTATACCCTAGACGTAAACGTGTATGTAAAATTTGAAATTTCCTTTCACGTATAAAGTAAAAATCTGGAACTTTGATTTTTTTCTCAATCTCAGTAATTTTTTAATGAATGTAATGGTGTTAAAGATTAAACATTCTCAGGTAAGGCAATCCAGTCGGAAACAGTTTTGGAAGAAAAGAATTTTGGTAATTACGAGAAAACTATCTAAAGGGAGAACTAACTCATTAAACCAACTCGGTTGCATGTATCTTGTTATTTTTATGTTATACAATGTACTACCGACTTGTGTCACTATCCGAATTTGTGTATGTTGCGTTATAGTGGTGCATTTTAGCTAAACCCTCTCTATTTTTCGTGATTTTAATGTATAATTTCTGTACAGAATATTATATTTTGGTCTCGATATGGTCCGCCCTTGAACACATGCCCGGCTAATATGCAGCCTGTTGTGCTAAAACACTGATATGCACTGATAATAAACACGTATCACTACCACGTTAATAACAATCTTCACAGCTACATATTTTTGAATCAATCTAGTGCAAAACGAGTATAGAAAGAAATGTGTAATTTTCTACATACATGTGTATTATTTTGCAACCATCGTCTGCACACAGCAGTTGAGAATTTGAAGAAGAGCATCAATAATTAAAGAGATCAAGTGGTTATAGCGCGCGCCCGGTACTATAATCAGTAAAATCGTTAACCATCGTTATCGTTCAATATTTTTTCGTCATATGTTTTACCCTTTATTCTATGAGCAGACCGTGTCATACAACATCATTCACTCTAAAATATTTGTTATAGTTCGCAGAAATCAAAATTGAAATATAACCTCAAACACTTTTATTTCACTTCTTCATATATACAAAACAAGAAGCAGATGCAACTATTATTTCATTTGATAAACTTGGGTATTGTCGTCTAATAAGTCAACTTGTAATATCGACTTCCGTTCGCTTCCATATACACACCTTTGAGACCTGAAAATGCAATTACATGTATCACGCTCACTGTTTCTCTGCTTCCCACGACTAAATTATCTCGTTATAATGAGATAGTTTTCTCGTTATAACGAGATAGTTATCTCGTTGTAACGATATAGTTTTCTCGTTATAACGACTTAAATAACGAGATAATTAAGTCGTTATAACGTGAAAACTATTTCGTTATTAACGAGATAATTAAGCTATGGAAAGGGAGAACTAACTCATTAAACCAACTCGGTTACATGTATCTCGTCATCCTTATGTAATACAATGCACTTACGGCTTGTTCACTATCCGAATTTGTGTATGTTGCGTTTTAGTGGTGCGCTTTAGCTAGACTCTCTATTATCCATGATTTTAGTGTATAATCTCGGTACAGAATATTATATTTTGGTCTCAATATGGTCCGCCCCGGAACACATGTCCGGCTAATATACAGCCTTTTGTACTAAAACATTGATATGCACTAATAACAAACACGTATCACTATCACTACGGAAGCGTATTGTGTAATTTTTACATACATGCATATTATTTTGCAACACTCGTCAGCACACCGCAGTTGAAAATTTGAAGAAAAACATCAAGAGCCAAAGAGATAGTGTGCGCCTGTAGGCCTACTATAATCAGTATAATCGTTACCCAATAACGTTATCGTTCAATATTTTTTTCGTGATAAGTTTTACACTTCATGCTATAAATAGACTATGCCATACAACATCATTCACTCGAAAATATTTGTTCAAGTTCGCAGAAATTAAAATATAACATTAAATTAATACTCAAACTTAATTAACTTTTTTAAGATTACAAGTTAAAGGCAAACAATTATGCTGCAACTGGACATAAATAAAATAAATAAAGAACAGAAAAGTTGAATATCTAAAAAATAATAATAAAGGAAAAAAGTTGAATAATCATGTGAAAACATTTTTTAAAATGATGGAACAAATTGACCAGACCCCGTATAGATAAGACAGAACATTTTCGCGCACAATAAGTTTGGTTTATATGTAAACAAAACGAATCAAAAACTTTCGTTTATTAACATACTTTTATTCATTAAAGATCGTTAAATTTGTTAGTTTAATAATCACCTGGAAATAAAGAAAAATGCCGAGAAAAAGAAACCTGATGCACGTTTGATGTGGGTGAAAATAGATGACCAGATATTGACCCCTATTTCTCAGTGGCGTAGCTGGGTCCAGAAAAGTTGGGGGCACAATCGTCCAAGAATTTTCAAAGAGGGGGGAGTAACTTTTTTTTGGAGGGGGTGACAAGACGCCATGTGCGTGGAAATGGTGCATTCTTTATGCAGTTGTGTAGGAAGCAAATCAAAAGGTTTTTTTTTTATAAGGGGTTAGGTTTAAGGCTGGTGACATTAATTAAAATTGTTTATACTAAAAGAAATTAAAATCTAAACTTAAATCAAAACTGTTTATGCAATGCATATCTCTTCAGCAGAGTGATGATTTTAAGCTGGAGTGTTGTAAGTCTCGACTTTTACACCTATTTTACCAGCTTTCGGCGACACATTCTCCCTCATCACTGCACATATTTCTAAGTGTTGGATTAATTTTGAGGCAATGTTTTAATAGGAATAGGTTTTTATGCAATTTTCAGATAGTTTTTTTAAATTTGGAATCCCTTTTTTTCTGCACCAAGACCCCCAAATACGCATAGCAACCCGCTTTTAAACCACTTTGATTATCCTTCTCAAAAGAAGGTTGGATCAGCAAAAAAATATATATATACTAAAATCGGGACGTAGTTTTGGCCTAGTATCCTCCATACATTTAAATATGACCTCTTTATCGTTATAAATATCGTTGATGGATATATTAATTCCGAAGCTCGATGGGGTATCCTCTAGCTTCCAGACACAAAAATCGCCATTTCCCCGTGGTCCAGGGTATGCTTCCCAGAAATGTTCTGTAATTAAAGCCCAGAGATCTAGAGTTGGTTATCACATTGCGACTCGTTTTTATTCTGCCAAATATTGCATTAAATTGCCATGTGTATCATTTATCAAAAATAAATTGAGTAGATCAAATGCATGAGCATGATGTGGTAGTCCAGAAAATTTTTGATTTTTAATAGTTCTGGGAAGCATATTTCTGAATTCCAGACGTGTTGATAATGTATAAAAAAAATGGTATGTGAGAAAGTGTGGTGAGGGGGCATCCCCTGGCCACCCCAGTACCTACGTCCACATACATGTAATGTGTAAATAACCAGAGACATGTCTCCGATATAATTTACATTTTGATACAAATGCAAAATTTGGCAAGTTTACAAATGAATTTTCATATTCATACAAGCTGAGGAAAAGTAATCAAAAATTTCTTTACCGGAATGATGGAAACAGGGAAGGGAGAGTATAATTATATATTCTTGCGGAGCGTAGCGAGGCGCGAAAATTTTCGGAAAATCAATTATTCAAGAATTATAACTGTAGGCCCTACCGTTTTGAAAAAATATCAAGTATTTAAAAAAAATTGTGGCTGTGTGATAAAAGAAATTACGTCAAAAAGGGGGGGGCACAAAAACATACTTGTCCCCCCCCCCCCGTTTCAAAAGTGGTATGACATGTGCCCCTTTGTCCTACGCCTTTGTTTGTTATAAAAATATTTTGGTTCAAAGATAAAGTTTCGCATTTACGACAAATTCTTTTTAACTGAAGTAGGCCTAAAGGTTAGTGTTAATAAAGAATGGAGTAGGCGCCTGTTTCTTAGTCTCATTAATTGATACTCGTATTTGATTTTAACTTCGACGATTTTGACCCTCCCCCCCTCTCCTACGTATCCGGTTTCAACCGGAAGTTGACAATTTCACCTGTAATTATGCTGTATGGCCAAGGTATGATGTTTACATTTATCATATAACGGGATCAAACATTTCTGCTTTCAATAAGTAAAGCGCTGACGATGTTATTTATATGTTTACTGTGTCATAATTGATTATCAGTTAATTGTACGTTTTTTGATCATCTACAAAACAATATTCTGTCCATACGTGCATAAATAATAGGCTAGCATGCGGTTGTGCGGACAAAATAGCACAGGCCCTGAGTCCAGTGGTTTGCGTCGGTTTGTTCTCAGGAGTGTGAAATGCCCGATGTAGTACTAACAACTAATCACCGGGTGATTCAGACTCCTACTGTTTGTTTACCTATTGTATCTGTGCCACATCACCTGTATTTGTTTGCTGGTGACACGTGTGTGTTATATTGTACATGTATGTGTCCAAAACCTATTTGCATATAAATACCGAAATTATCAAATAAATTGCCGAAATTACCAGAAATGTTACCTAAATTTCCACTAAAATGATAGATAATGATGTTATTTATCAGAAAAAATGATTGACTTTTTAATATTTTACTTTTAATATAATCATTTTAAAGTAAAACAGTCATGTCAATTAAATCATTTTAGTGATATAAGTTGGCTTTCTCAATTGACAATTTTGCAAAGAGATATTTTTTTTGAAATTGGAAAGCCATATACTTTGATTTAAGCTAACAATATACAAGTCAGGACTGCTCAAGTGACCCCCTGTATATTGTTTAATCTTTGAAATTTGATAAATAAAGTAGATTCATGTTTGTGCATCTCTTTTTTAAGTTTCTTGTTTAATCTTTGAAATTTGATAAATAAAGTAGATTCATATTTGTTCATCACTAATCTATGAATATCACTAAATACACTCTTTTACTTTAGCATATAATGATATTAAAAGTCAAATATTATAAAATAAATATAATATTTGTCTTTCTGATAAATAACATCATTATCTATCATTTTAATGGTAATTTAGGTAACATTTCAGGTAATTTCAGCAACTTATTTGGTAATTTTGGTGAATAGTGGTAATTTCTGTATTTATATACACCTGTGTTAAATTGCGGGAGCAAAATCGCGCTGTGCTCATGGGTATACCGATATGTAGGCTGTGTGTATTGGATTTATGTAACTTATGTTTTTTTTTGCACACGTGTGTATTAAATCCATTTAGACTTGTGTATGTGTTAGCCTAGATCTATGAATGTCCCAGTGTGTTTGCTGTGTATTTAAGTGTGTAGTGTGATAGTTTGCTGTGTGAGTGTGTGTGGCATGACTGATTAATGCTGTGTGTGTGATGTGAGTGTGTTTGCTGTGTACGTGTGTGGTGTGATTGCATTTGCTGTGTGTGGTGTAAGTGTGTTTACTGTGTGGTGTGAGTGAATGATTGCTGTGTTTATTTAAGTGTGAGTGTGTTTCCTGTGTATATGTGTAATTGGGGTTTGGTGTGAGTATTTGCTGTGTATGAGTGTCACTGGTGTGTAAGTGTGTTGTGTGTTTGCTATGGAAGTGTGTGTTTGCTTTGTATATAAGTGTGTGTGGTATGAATGTGTTTGTTGTGTAAGTGTGTGTTTGTTGTGTATATACATGTAAACATGTTACTAGTATGAATGTGTTTGCTGTGTAAATGTGTGTGTTTGCTGTGTATATAAGTGTGCATGTGTTTGTTGTGTATATAAGTGTGGTATGAATGTGTTTCCTGTGCATGTTCGCTGTGTATATAAGTGTGTGTGTGTGTTGTGTATATAAGTGTGTGGTACATGTATGAATGTGTTTCCTGTGCATGTGAATTTGTTGTGTATATAAGTGTGTGTTTGTTGTTTATATATAAGTGTGTGGTAAATGTATGAATGTGTTTCCTGTGTATATGTTTGTTGTGTATATAAGTGTGTGGTATGAATGTATTTCCTGTGTGTGTCTGTTGTGTATATAAATGTGTGGTATGAATGTATTTCCTGTGTGTGTTTGTTGTGTATATAAATGTGTGGTATGAATGTATTTCCTGTGTGTGTTTGTTGTGTATATAAATGTGTGGTATGAATGTATTTCCTGTGTGTGTTTGTTGTGTATATAAATGTGTGGTATGAATGTATTTCCTGTGTGTGTTTGTTGTGTATATAAGTATGTGGTATGAATGTATTTCCTGTGTGTGTTTGTTGTGTATATAAGTGTGTGGTATGAATGTATTTCCTGTGTGTGTTTGTTGTGTATATAAGTATGTGGTATGAATGTATTTCCTGTGTGTGTTTGTTGTGTATATAAGTGTGTGGTATGAATGTATTTCCTGTGTGTGTTTGCTGTGTATATAAGTGTGTGGTATGAATGTATTTCCTGTGTGTGTTTGCTGTGTATATAAGTGTGTGTGGTGTGTGTTTGTTGTGTATATAAGTGTGTGGTATGAATGTATTTCCTGTGTGTGTTTGTTGTGTATATAAGTGTGTGATGTGAATGTATTTCCTGTGTGTGTTTGTTGTGTATATAAGTGTGTGTGGTGTGTGTTTGTTGTGTATATAAGTGTGTGGTATGAATGTATTTCCTGTGTGTGTTTGTTGTGGATATAAGTGTGTGGTGTGAATGTATTTCCTGTGTGTGTTTGTTGTGTATATAAGTGTGTGGTGTGAATGTATTTCCTGTGTGTGTTTGCTGTGTATATAAGTGTGTGTGGTGTGTGTTTGTTGTGTATATAAGTGTGTGGTATGAATGTATTTCCTGTGTGTGTTTGTTGTGTATATAAGTGTGTGGTATGAATGTATTTCCTATGTGTGTTTGTTGTGTATATAAGTATGTGGTATGAATGTATTTCCTGTGTGTGTTTGTTGTGTATATAAGTGTGTGGTATGAATGTATTTCCTGTGTGTGTTTGCTGTGTATATAAGTGTGTGGTATGAATGTATTTCCTGTGTGTGTTTGCTGTGTATATAAGTGTGTGGTGGTGTGTGTTTGTTGTGTATATAAGTGTGTGGTATGAATGTATTTCCTGTGTGTGTTTGTTGTGTATATAAATGTGTGGTATGAATGTATTTCCTGTGTGTGTTTGTTGTGTTTATAAGTGTGTGTGGTGTGTGTTTGCTGAGCCTGTGTACATGCATACAAATGTGTGTAGTGTGAGTGTTTTTGCTTTGTAAGTGTGTATGGTATGAATGTGTTTGCTGTGTATATATGTGTGTAGTGTGTGTGTTTGTTGTATGGCGTGTGAGTGTCTTTGCTGTGTGTGGTGTGAGTGGGTTTGCTATGTATGTTAGTGTGTTTGCTGTGTATATCATGTAAAGGTAATGGATAAGTAAAATAATTAACAAGTAAATCTCCATTTAATAGCTATTTTTTTGTCAGCTACATGTACTTGCACATGCCATCTCTCCTGAAATATTAACATATGTGCTTGTTTTATGTTCTTTATTGAAGGAAATCGATCTGCAATGTGTTTATAAAGACCTGAAAGGATAAGAAAAGCAACCTGGATGGCCTACAAAAAGTTTCGACGATTTTTTCCAAAGAAGACCAAATTTCTGAGTATCATATTGACATTCAATTTTGTTGCAATATGTATACTCATATGTCTGCAGTTATACAATTCATGGATCAAGTTTACATACTCAGGCCATCAAGTGATACGGAAATCCAATTCAATTCCTTCACATATTCTGAAGATGATGGAGGAAAGGGAATTTCCAGATTATTTTGGCATTGTACTTGATGCAAATAATTCAAATTCAGAGGTTTTAGGGGTACCACTTAGAATGAGGCAAATCTCACAAGATGACATTAATGCTGCAGGTGGTGTCAATATGTCCAAGTACCATCCAGATGAGACACTGAATTTTGTACCTTCTGTTCCTAAATTTTCTGTTACTGATGTGGTTTACACTTTATCTAGTGATATCATGGAGAAATATTTAAAGTTGGATAGGCGAAAATACCAAAATAAATCGGTAGTGATTCTGACTCCAATTCACAACAGTGAGAGAGATCTACTGCAGTACGGACAGATGATCCATGAATTAGATTATCCCCGTAATAAAATTTCTGTGGTGTTCGGAGAGGATGGTAGCTATGACGAAACTTTAAGCCTGGCCAATACTGTTGCAGAAGAATTAAAAAAATCTGGTTTTCATAGAACACAGGTTATTCACTTTAACATTTCGGGTCAGGTGGAAGGAACATGGAATGATATTCATCAAATATATTCTCAATATCAAAGACGCCAGCACCTGGCAAAGTCTCGAAACTTGTTGTTAGAGAAAGGTTTACAAGATGAAGATTATGTACTGTGGATAGATGTAGACATTGGCTTGCTACCATCTGACTTAATACAACAGCTAATCTATGCAAACCAAGACATTGTTACACCATGTTGTTTATTTCAAAGTGGCAAGTACAGTCGAATCTATGATAAGAATACATGGAGGGAGACGGCATTGTCCCTCGAGGATCAAAAACATCTACGAAAAAATCAGTTAGTGCTAGAAGGGTATGGACCTACAACAAGAATTTATTTACCACATTTAAGAGGTGAAGGTCGAATTGTTCCCTTAGATGGGGTAGGAGGTTGCAGTTTACTTGTTAAAGCAAAATGCCATAGGAAAGGGTTAAAATTTCCAGAGGAGATATATGATCGACACATCGAAACAGAGGGACTGGCAAAAATGGCCAGAGATATGGGATTTGGGGTTTTTGGACTTCCGTTTTTAGAGGTGTTCCATAAATAATTGATCTTATTCCACGATATCTTTAACAGTTTGAATTGTGCCATATTAATTATCAAAATGTGAAACATTCCACTAGAGGCAACCAAAAGATGACATGAATCAACACTTACATGTATATGTGAGTGATGTATTATTTTGTAAAACAACTCATTGTAAATCAAAGGTTATCCAAACAAGTGATTAGTACATGCCTTCTCAGGTGCACTACCAATAATAATCAACAGGTAAAATAATACCAAAGCCGTGAAAGAGTAAAACATGTACATGTACAGTACAGTACTAAAATGACTGACTTTGGACTTTAATGTGAGGTAGTATATATATACATGTACAATACAGTACTAAAATGACTGACTTTGGATTTTAATGTGAGGTAGTATATATATATATATACATGTACAGTACAGTACTAAAATGATGACTGACTTTAATGTGAGGTAGTATATATATACATGTACAATACAGTACTAAAATGACTGACTTTGGACTTTAATGTGAGGTAGTATATATATACATGTACAGTACAGTACTAAAATGACTGACTTTGGACTTTAATGTGAGGTAGTATATATATACTTAACAAGGAAGTTTTGAATTTTCAATAGTGTTTTAAGCACTCTCAACAATTTTTCAGTTATATGGTGGCAGTCAGTTTTTATTGGTACTGAGGAGAGAACCTGGTTACAATACACCAGGGAAGAGACCACTGAGCTTCCGCAGGTAAACTGGTAAACTTTCTCACAAAAATCAGCTTAGGTTCCAGCAGGACTCAAACCTGTGAGAGACTTCACGGTTCAAAGTGCAATGCTCTAACCACTCAGCCATGGAGGCTAACACTAAACAATTTAAAAGGTGGTCTTCTGAGAGATACCACTACTGTAGAGTTGTATCATTTCACAGGTAGAAAACGCTGTGTTTTTTGGAAAGGAACTTGCAAATGTATTCAAGGGTACTAAAATAACTAAATTTAGCACAAGACCCTTTACAAATCAGAAGTGTATTAGGAGTTGAAGTAAAGCTTATAAACATTTTGTGATCCATGTATTAGATGTCTGGTTATAATTAATATATGAATGTATTTTGATTGGTACTAACTTTTATAATTTTGACTGATTATGTATTGTCTTTATGGTACTTCAGAAGCATAAGGTATTGTATTCACAGGTATTTAATTTTGCAGTATTTTCTTTGACTGCAAATTTAGTGAAATTAAATCTCTGCAAATAAAAAGCAACTATATAGTGTAAAGTTTCAAAAATCATGAGATTTGGATGTAACTGGACCGTTGTGGGATTATTTTAATTAAAAGGACCTGGTAATTGAGTTATAGTTTGTATTTTGTTTTAGGTACCTTTTGATGTATTTTTTGTCACATTTTCAAGTATAATCTTGTGATATATTTTTTGGTTTATTAACAAGAACAGAGAAAGGGGGAGGGGACATTGTTTTATGGTTATTTGTCTGTTAACAGAACTTTGGTTTTGGTCAGATAACTTGTTTTTTTCTCTCAAATGTGTTTGTTATATTTCAGATGTACTTGATTACATGTATGACCAAAATTCAGAGATATAGGCCAAAGTTTTGACACTTTAGAATCTCCATTTTGCTCCTGTTTATTCATTTTTTCCAGGTGCAGTTAGTTATTAAAATATGACAAAAGATTGTATACTGATAATCATGTTCAGTGAATTAGTTACACTTGACAAGTTAAACGGCCTCGCATGTTTGTTATTTCTGTAATATTGTTCAAGTGTTATAGTTTTTAGGTCACCTGAACGAAGCTTAAGTGACCTATTGCGACCGTATTTCGTCTGTCGTTGTACATTAACTTTTTCATATTTTCGGCTTCTTCTCAAAAACCTCTGGGCCAATTCCAACCAAACTAGCATCAATACCTGAAGGGACATGAAAATTGCAAAATTTGTGGTCCCCAACCCCCCAGGGGCCCTAGGGAGGGAGTAAAAACCATGAAAAATAGGGTAATTAAAAAAATCCCTCTCTACTGTGGTACCTTACTGAAACAAATGCTTTATATGGTTGTAATGTCCTACAGTTGCTCTACCAATATTGTAAAATTCATAACCCTGAGGGTATGGGTTCAACCCCTAGGGCAGGGCTAAATTTACTGTATAATCAAAATAGCCAAATCTTTAAAAATCTTCTCAACTCCTGCACATCTTAAAGGAAATCTGAATATATGGTTAGAAAGAGCATGACACCCTCTACTAAAATTGCCAAATTCAGGACCCTGAGGGCATGGGTTCTGCCCCTAGGGTGTGGCTAAACTTACTATATAGTGAAAATAGTCAAATCTTCAAAATTCTTCTTCTCAACTCCTGCACATCTTAAAAGAAAACTGAATGCACAGTTAGAAAGGGCATGAGGCCTTAACCAAAATTGTAAAATTCATGACACTGAGTGCATGGGTTCTGCAAATTTTCTATAATTCAATGTTTCTCAGGAACTACAGAGTGAAAGTCCATGAAACCTTAGGGTATTATAGGTCTATATCCTTAGCCGTGCAAGAAGTTTCAGTTGGGGATAAGGGAGATCTATGGTATATTTTTAGGGGTTCATATGGGGGTGAGATTTACTATAGAAACATGGGGAAATCAAACATAACATTTTTACTTGCATTTTACCTGATAAAATCATTACACTGAACTTCAAACCAAATATTTTTTGTATGGCATGATGTAAGGGGCCCATTGCCATATAAAGCTTTATCCCCACCCTTCTCATTTCAGAAATCTTCCATCATCTCGAAAGTAGTTGAAATCCCCACCCCTAAATCATGTATTTTGTGCTTCCTCATGGCAAAACTAATTGTATCAGGAAATTATGGAGGTCCCCAGGGTCATTCCACACCCCCATATTTCATAAATCTTAAATCATCTGAACCTTAACACTAAATGTGTTTCCATGCTCCTCATGACTAAACAAGTTGTATAATACAATTTTCAGATGTTATGGTGAAATTTAAGTTTCTCTGATCACCTAGATTTACTTGGTTACATGAAGAGTCGGGGTGGTTTGGGTGACTTTTGTAACCAAGTGATGTTACCGTTATACCTTGTTAGATGAGGCATTAAGCCTTCTACCAAAATTGTGAAATTCATGTGCCTTGGGGCAAGACTACTGCCCCTAGGGCAGGGCCAAAATTGTTATATTGTAGAAATAAACATAATTGTAGAAAATCTCCTTCATTTTTGAGCATTATGAAGAAAGATTGAATGCATGATTAGAAAGAGCAAAAAGCTTTACCATAATTGTGAAATTTGTGAACATTTTGGTTGGTAATGCACAAAAAAGCGATTTATGTTTTTATTTTTCTATATCTAATCCAGATATAACAAAATCACATCTCACTATGATATGATTAAACTTACTATCCTATAAAAGGATTGAAACTTCTCAGTATTATATGATAGTTAAATCAATATATCCATCATCTATTATGAAGTATAGAGAGCACATAATTCACACAATGATTTCTTAAGACCAAAAAGGTGCATACTCAGATGACTGTTAAGGCCCATGGGCCTCTTGTTTATACACAAATCTATTCAATTTTGTACCTGCTATAAATATAAATATCATATGGAATTTCCAGGAAAATTGTCAGGGAATTGTCATCGGAATAAAGTAGCATATGAAGATCCATATATATATCATATGGAATTTCCAGGAAAATTGTCAGGGAATTGTCATCGGAATAAAGTAGCATATGAAGATCCATATATTTATATATATATATCATATGGAATTTCCAGGAAAATTGTCAGGGAATTGTCATCGGAATAAAATAGCATATGAAGATCCATATATATATATATATATATATATTTATCATACGGAATTTCCAGAAAAATTGTCACCAGAGTACAGTAAGGGTAACTGTTACAATGTATATCATACGTGATTCCTAAACAAAGACTCCATGGAACTTTTTTTTGGTCTAGATGTTGTTCTAAGTACATTTTTAATTAATTTTACCTGTATATTTGATGATCTTTCCCCTAGAATATTTAACTCCTTTTTGGTCTGTCTTAGATATCAGTTTCTGCATATGTGAGAGGGGGTATTCTCCAACAATAAAACAGTTGATAGAACAGGACGGGCAATAAAATGACCATTTTCATACATTATTGCATTAAGCCTTAGCCTATATATACACAATTTACATTGCACATACATTCCATAAAAAAGTAAAATTTTTATTTATATTTCAGAATGCAAATACTCTGTGATGGTTTGTGGTAGTATATATATATATAAAAATTATAAAAATGTTATTGAAGGTTTCAATAACCTAAATGAACAAAGATTTTGAATGACGTTACCTTAAAGGGGCATTATCTGTGTTTGCCAAAAACACTATTTTGCATTTTTCTACTTTTCCTACTTGTACTTGATGTAAAATAACAAATTAGAGCTATAAACAAGCATAAAAAGTTGTATATTCCTATATATTTTATGAAAATAAGGTCAGGTTCAGTGTGCTATTCATATACAAATAGCAAGGTTGAGATAATCAATTGCAATTTAAAAAGTGCCAAATGTGGATTCCTCAAGCAATTTTATAAAACATACAGAAATTTAAGAATGGTGATGCCTGTGTATAAATATTTTTGTTACTGTTTATCAATTTATGTAGTAACAAAGAAAGAAATGTTTTTGAAAAAAAAACCTGCTAATGCCCCTTTAACACTATTTATTGCTGTCATGACAATATGAGCTTCTTGTACTTGGGTCAAGATCTGATGCAAAACTTTTAGGAAATGATTCTTACATTTAACTTAACAAAATTTGAGGAGCTTGTATATAGCCAACTGGCAGCCCATTGTATTGCAGTATGTAGGGAGTTCCATTGTTTAGTTACACGTACATGTACATGTATATATAATCATGTGATCTACTTATGAGACTTATGCCTTATTTTAAGTCATGTAAAAATGTGTTTTGAAAAACAACACGACTGCATGATTTTCTAATGTTAATAAGACTTCCAAATAGATGGAGTTATGCATGACAGTATCCGAAAGTAAAAATACTGCGATACAATGGGACCCGCCAGAGTGGGAACAGACCCTACATGTAAGAGTGTATATGTATATATGTGTGTGTGTGTATGTCCCAGTTTTAATGTATCTGAAGTGTCCTGTACAATGTAAAGATATGTCAAATATATGCAATAGATTTTTGACATACTTTTTCATCAATAAGGCTCAGAGAAGGAAGTGTATGTATTTTTAAAATTGATATTTTAAAATATATTTTCAAAGCTTTTTTTACTAAAATGCATAAAATGTTAAAATGTACAATGCAGACATATCATGTGGTGGGTATTCCTTTTTGATGCCATCAAAATAAAACATTCCAATTTGTAATGGTTTCTCTTTCATTCACGTATTTAAAAGTTTCATGATTTCAACAGAGACACCACTGGAGTAAAATATACATTACTTCAACTATTTGTTAGAAAAATTTGAAAATTCTAACTTCTTTTCACTACTGAAGGTTTATCTTTACCGGTTTTATAATTTTCTACACACATTAAAAGAATTATTGAGGATCTATGGAACACATCAAGTTAAATTTTCCCTGGGCAAGTTATTCAAATATTAACCAATAAAAGGACTGGATTAATAGAACCTTAAGCTCCACTTTGAGTTTTAGATAGAAAAATATCAGTTGAGGGTGGAATGGATAAATAAATCCCAAGGGAATATCTGGATCACAAATGTTGTGCTTGATTTTTTTTCTCACACATGGAAAAGCTTCAAATTTGTTTACATTCATGTATAAGTCAGTTTAGTAACGGCTTCACTCGACCTTTTTTTCATCCACCGTTCACAGGTAAATAAAACCTGTATAAACCTGCATTATATATATATATATATATATATATTTCCTGTCAAACAAATTTGATAGTATTTATGTTTAACTGATAACGAATTTTAAAGACGTAAACTATCAACACGAAAATCTCCTTGATAACAAATAATGCAGATGACGTGTGTAGGGATACAAAGTGTTCTGGATAGAATTTTGCAGTAGGCCTACTGACAAAAAACAAGATCCCTCTATCCCAAGATCTTGGCTCATGACAAGAATGTTCTGTTGATGTTTTACATCCTATTACCATATTTGACCCATTAAGTGTCAGAGGGCACTACAAAAATCAGGAAAAAGAAGTGGATGCTTAATGGGACCAATTTTAAATAGCCAAATTGACATGAAACAGTTAATTTTTTATAAGGCATATTGGTCAAATTGTAGTTATTACTGAGGACATCTATTGACATTCTTCTGTTGCTGGGGGCTACAGATAAACTGGTACTAACAGTTTTTCAGGTCCACATCTTGTTAGACAGAAAAAATTCTCAATTGTATGTAAAAAGGGGAGGGGCGCTTACAGGAACAAGGGTGCTTAATGTGTCATCTTTGAAGATGTCACCAGCTTTAGGTGAAAAGTCAAAATATAGACCTGAGCTATGGACACAAGCAAATGCAGTAAAGATTCTTTGACACAATATTAAAGTCTTTAAGATTTCTTGTGCCGCATGCTTGGTGAAGGAGCAGTCACTACCTTTTGTTAAAAGTTTTAGATAAGACCCTACAGCAGGAAGCTGTATCCTATTGCTTAAGAATTTGAATTTTGATTGTTTTACGCCACACTCAACAATTTTTCAGTTATATGGTGGCAGCCAGATTTTAATGGTAGAGAAAAGAACCTCGTTGCAATTTACCAGGGAAGAGACCACCAGCCTTCCACAAGTAAACTGGTAAACTTTCTCACAAAAATCAGATTAGGTTCGAGCGGGACTTGATCCTATACTGACAGGAAGTGAGAGATTTCATGATTTAAAGTGTGATGATCTAACCACTTGGCCGTGGAGGCCCCTATTGCTTCGCATATTAATATTTTAACTGAGACACCATGAGCTGTCTCCTTAAAATAATGGCATCAAAAAGACAAATTAACTAGGAGAAGTTCTGTCAACATGTCAAGTTCAATTTTAAACAGGTAATTCTTTTCCAAAATTAAAGCAATAGGAAGCCCAGTTTGGCTTTGACAATCATAATTCTGGCAAGTAAAGCTAAAATATGTATTGGCTCTCTAGACTGGATCATAAAATGTTTACAGATGAGTCACCAAAGCAACAACATATGACAATAAACACCTGTATCGTTCTGACATTTTTTTATTTATCACAATAGTAACATTACTATCAACATGGCATCAATAACAAAGATATGGCAACATTAAAGTTCAGACAAAAAGACTTGCTTCAATGTAAGGCAAAAGCATCACATGAACTTATACATTGAAAAAAAAAATTATTCCCAGTGAAATAACAATTGTTACTTCATGTTAGCAAAATCCCCAACCAAACAAAATTGATATTTGTGTTGGCTAAATCATTATGGTAATGTTGGCTAAATTCCTGACCACAGAACAATGCCATACATGTATATCGTTTGATAAATTACCAGCCAAATAACATTGATAGTCAAATAGCAATGTTATTCATTGTTGACTAGATTCCCAGCCAAATAACAATGTTATTTATTGTTGGCAAAATCCATACTCAAGCCTTTTCCCTTGTTTATAAAAAAACAAAAAACAAAACATGAAAAAGTTATCCAAGTACTGACTCATACATCAACTGATGCCAATATAATGATCTACAAAAATAGGGGAATGGCAGTAGCACAATGACAGACATGACACCGACTATCCAGTATCTAGTACTGATATCAATATATGTAAGGGATGGAGTTATCCCCCTTGTGAAGAATGAGCAGGTATAAATACATCCAACAATTATTTCTGCTGTACTGATATACAGACAAGGGAGCAGTCATTTCACAACTTTGACAACTGAAAATAATGACAACTTGTATACTGGGAGATCTTGGAAGAGATGAATATGAGACAAATGAAACTAAAAAAAAAATTATATTAAAATTCAAAGATGAAATATATATGAAAGTAAATATATCTTATATATAAAAATGAATGTTTAATACTTTTGTTAAACGGAATAAATTTCTGAATCTTGAACAAGTATTTTTATTTCATACTTTTGGAATATAAATGTGCATTTTTCAGAACTAAAAGCCTCTTTACAATTTTACATCCAACAGACAGTGGTCCTCTGATCACAACCTATATAAACACAAACAACGGAAAAAATGTTAACAACCAGCTGTGAGTAAAACATAGCGACAAGAGGTCTGTTGATTCATCGAAGCTCCACTATTTTTAAAATGACCGTTGGACATACAAATTCAAAACAAACTGACAGAAAAAGGAAAACAACCTCTGACTTAATGTCAAGAACGCGATAGGGTAAAACATTAATCAAATTTCATACGTTTTTGATTTTTCAGAAAATCAAAGCCTTTTGAGCATTTGTGGATTTTATCAATTCATTCATACATTACTTCATAATATTATTTATCAATCTACTCCATATTTAGTCATATAATATTCAGTCATTAAATCAGTATCAGGTCAATATCCTACACTTCACATCCAGGTGTGGACTCTGTCACAACCCCCCCCCAAATATTGGGGTTATTAAACGCAACTTATATTTGTTACTCATTCAGAAGCATTAATATTTTTCATTTTTGTAGAGACTTGGCAAGGTGACTTTTGTAATGAAGTGAGATTTCTAAAGCTTTACACATTGAATGACTCACGTGACCTCTTGAGTGTACCTATTTACACAATGAGTGACTCAGAGTGTACCTGTTGAAAAAAGTTTACACTGAGCGACTCACGTGACCTCTTGAGTGTACCTATTTACACAATGAGTGACTCAGAGTGTACCTGTTGAAAAAAGTTTACATTGAACGACTCAAGTGACCTATGGGCGACTCCGAGTGTACCTGTTGAAAAAGGTTTACATACTGAACAACTCGAGTGACCTCTTAGTGTACCTGTTTACGTAGGTTTATATTGTTAGCGTCTCAAGTGACCACAAAGTGTACCTGTAATAACACTGGAACACATCATTTACAGTTGGCCAGCAAGTATTGATATAACGGAGACTCATCAGCTATTTGTTTTTGTGTTTATTACAACAGAAATGTTGTGATACTTTTGAGTCCGTCATTTATATTTGTATTTTGTTGTTCATAACAACCTGAATATTCACTGTCAGGTAATCTGTATCATTTTATATCAGCATATCAAGGATACTGATCTAGTACATAACCGCCAGATGTCAAGCGCAAGAAGATACTTGAAAGTTGGTAAGAAAGTGATGGACAGATTAAGAGGAAACTTGGTTTAAGTGCTATATCAGTGTAATTATTCAGAGAAACAAGCAAATTCCTGTCAACAAGTGGACACTTTTAGAGATGCTAGTGGCTTACTAGATAAATTCTATATTGATCTAAAATGCTCATGTTAGATTTTCAAATTTCAGTCACCATGTGCAATAAGATATCAACCTCACTTTTGCAATGAGTCAATGCAACGTCGATGCTGATTGGTCAATTCAGTTACAAACAAGGAATCAAAATAAAGACAGCAAAAGTTGTTAGGTGAACAGATAATGTATCTCTAGGGGTCTACCTAATTGCTGAAAAGAACCAGAGAAATTGGGTTATACTAAATTACGGAAAAGTAATCAAACTTTCCTGCTATTTTTTTCTGTTTGAGATATTTTACAATCTGTGAAAAGTTATATAATGCTAGTATTGATACTAGAATACAAAGTCAGTCATCACGGTAACAGATATGTGACCCAAACATCTGAATGATCAGGTTAGCATCTAAAATAATGTTAATGTGGCCAATTGTTTAAAAATAACCTTTTAACGATCTCTCAGGTATACCTTTTTCTTATCATATTTTTTTTCTTTCAAAATATATGTACATAATCTTACACACAATAATTATGAAACAATATATAATTCTTTATGAAATCATAACATACATGCTCAAAACCTACTCTGATGTATGATGTACAAAAATATCACTGATGATAACAAGACATCAGTGACTGTGACAATTTTATGGTTTCTTAAGTACATAAATGCTCATAAAAAAATCCCTTTAGATATTACTTTGAACAACAATTCAAAAAATTAAAATCTAGTGTAATATTTTCACAAGTTTGTAATTCAATATTCCACAGAGAAAAACAATTTTACATGTAAGAATACATGTGTATTCTCATAAAATATCATAAGCTAATAGTAAAAATTTATCTGAAAATGTTGGTGATGAAATGATGAAAAATTTAATACTAACCATCAGCTTATTTAATCCAACATAAAATATTCTGAAAGTTAAAATTGTAAAATTACAGTGGTTCATATTAGCAGATTGTGAGGATAAGGTTGGCCCATCAGATTTTCTACTATAACCTGTTGTTACACATCTTTCAAACAGATGTTTAACCGAGGCTGTGGTTGATTAACATGTGTTGGTTAAATCTTCCAAGTGTTTTAATTGGCTGATGAATTAAACTTTGACCCCCCACACTATTGATGAAAAAAAATGGCAGACTTTGAAAATGTACATCAGGCCTATTGCTAGTGATAAAAATTAGTAATGTTATAAAATTAATTATAGGGGAAACGGAGTCCGTTATAAGTCTAACAATGTTAGGTTTCCTACATTTTTCATACTGATGCAATCTGTAAAAATTGCGAGTGAAACAAAATACAACTGATGTGATGAAGAGAGTCCAAAGTTCAATCTTATACAGTGTGTTCAGGTATGGTAAAAAGAGGTCAACTACATGTGTAAGTTGATTATCATGTTTATCAAACTCTCATTAATAAATTTCCAAAATTTAAATTTTTTTAAAATGAACTAACTTGACTAAGATAAACATGATAATCAACTAACACATGTGGTATAACCTTTACATAAACAAATATTTGCTGTGTACTCAAAAATATAAAATTACATTTATTGTTGCAACAGTTACAGACTGAACATTGTAGGCCTACTTCAAACATAAATATTATGTCAATATACAATTTTGACCTTTTGGTACATAAAAAACACTGACCTTTTGGTATTCAAATGACAAACCAGAAACATGGAAAAATAATGGCTTCAATGTAAATAAAGGCAACATGATAAAAAATGCATAACCATTAATGAAATGCTGCATTGCTCCAAAGGATGTCATGGTTTTGGTTTTTTTTTCAAATTTCATTCTATGTAAAATCATACAAATATATATCTACATATTTATTGAAGTGACAATTTGTCAACAATTTTCATGATTTTATTCAACAGAGAATTCAATTATTCATGTATTGCCTTAAAATTCATATCAAAGGTCTGAATGGCTAGAATGGCATTGACCACTTGGAAAAATTACATACTGGCAACCTGTTGGCCTGTACAAGGAGAGAAAAGTGTATATGTGTGCAAGTATTTCTATGCAAGCAAAATGTGTGTTCATTTCCATAAAGGCATGAAACATCATTAGGGGTCTACCATATCATAATCAATATGCATCAGTTCAAGGCTGGTCTATATTTAGCATTCAGATGGTAGCCTAGAAAATCTAACCAACTAGTAAATGTAGGTGAGCTGATAACCTACTACCGGTATCTTCAAAGTGTACAGGAGCAACAACACATGGGTCACAAAAACACTCACAGTTGTTTCTCGACTTTATTGTACAGGATCCATTTGCCGATTGATAGCCATGAGGTAAATTTAAAGTTAAAACTATATAAACCCTGTTATTTGTCATTCCTGATTAAGCATACCAGCAATTCATACCATCTTTTTTTATACCCCAATCGACATCCATGAATTCCTTGATTCTTAATATTAATCCTTTAATGAGATTAAGAATTCCTCACCACAACTCAGAATCAGAAATTTCATCACAAGCTGATATATGTCAATAACATCATGTCACTTACATCGTTAATAATAAATTTCAAATTATTGTAATTAATGTTTCATATTCCAATTGCACTTTCAAAATGTGTAATAAAAATAATAAAAGTTGTCATTTACCTGTGACGTAGAGAGTGAGTACTGTATAACATTTTTTGACATGTACATGGATACAAAACCCATGGTGATAACTTGAGGTTTATATCACCGATGAATAAGAAGTTTATCAACAACAAAATTTAATTGTCTTGAAAATATGTTAATGCAATGGATAAACATAAAGAAGATTTTTTCCTTGAAAAAGCAGCTGGTGACAGGTGGGTAGTTTTACTGGATACTGTTTAAATTCCAATGCCAATATGACTCAAAAAATGAAGATACTGCACTACTTCTGGGGAGTTATCCCCCCTTAACAAAAAAAAAAAAAAAAAAAATATATATATATAAATCTACATATTCATTAGTGTTGGGAGTAGATCGTATCATCATATGTAAATGCATTGTAAGTCAAATATATAGATTCATTTTTCAAATTAATTTTCCTGCTAATATGATTACCAGTTATATCATGATAGATGTTATAACAAGTGCATGAACAGAAATAACACACACTGAATATCCTTGAGGATGGCCTTAGTTTTAGATCGCTATATTGTTACAAAACTACAAAAAAAAAAAAAATAAAATAAAAAAAATGTGGAGACGGAATCTGCATGATCGCTATATATATACATTGAACATTACTGGCCAATGCCAAAAAAAAAGCAATTTCACTTGAAAGCAATGAAAAAAGTGCAAGAATGAATGCTTTTGGCATGTCACTGTATTTCATAGTTGCCATGTCACAAACACATGCACACAGTCATGTGTATTTAATTTCAGTAATGTATACATGCTAACATCAAGTTACTACAATTTGATTGGAGAAAAAATCCAGAAAGACTGCTAAACAAGAGGCCCAAGTGGGCCTAATTCGCTCACCTGAGAACCATCTACAAATGTGGAAAAAAGACTGACCAAGAAGTATAGGTAGGCTGATCTGGTCAAAAACATAAAAATGGTAGAGGACTGTTAGTACTCGTTTCCTGAAAATTTCTTCAAAACCCTTTCCGTGGTTTGAACAATCGAGGAAAAAAGACCCCTGTTCCCTTTTTTGCTGTCTTAAGAAATTCATGAAAAATTTTAAAAATCAAATTTTGGCTAAAAAAATACCAACTTTGCAGAGGACCATGACTAGTTGCTTCCTGTAAAGTTTCATCAAAATCCCTTCAGCGGTTACAGAGAATAAGTCCAAAATGTGAAAAGTTTACAGATGGAAGGACGACGGACAGACAACGGATGGGAGTGATCACAATAGCTCACTCGAACATTTGGCTCAGGTGAGTTGAAAATGTCAATGCAAAAATATTGCACAAAATGAACACAATATGGCTATTTCACCCGAATTAAAATACAGGGGAGGTAACAAGGCATACTAAATATTTAAAACAAAAAAACATGTATCAGGAAGGTGATAATCAACCCCTAACCAAAGAACTTCACTCTGATAACAAATTTGTGACACGATCTATTCTATATATAGCACTGCCAAAGCTGACACTAATGACAGTAGAAGCACTGAAAGAAGTGACTGGAATTAGGCCCAATAAAATCAGTCACTAACTAGACATAAGCACTAATTTAACATGGAAAAGTGACAGGTAAAACATTGACTTTGAGCATTTATAGATGTTACAGTAATGAGATATGTATGCAGTATATTTACTTACTGCTACATTGGCATATTTCCACCATTTTCTGGTGCAATGAAGTTTTAAAGGCATGAATTGATATTCATTTTGGTTATTACTGTACACAATCCCAACCCCCTCCCCCCAAAAAAAAACCTTAAAAAAAATACACCAGAGAAATGGATTCAAGGTGATTTATCATAAAATCTAAGGAACGTAAAATTATATTTTTTAGCTGATGTCTTGGTAAATACTCATGTTAAACAGATAAATTGAACAAATCAACATAAATAACTAAAAAGCCACAATTCACGATGAAAAATAATTTTATGAGATTCTGTTAAAGAGCTCTTTTATTTTCCAGTACTTCTGTTATTCATATTTTGCATGTTATATTATACAATTATGGACTTTTGAATGAATATGCATCAGTCAATATTGGTTTTCCGGACAATATTACATCATATTTATCTGCCCAAATGTCAGTTTTCATATATAAATGTATGTAGTAAAAGTAAAATGACTTTCAAGTAATCAGCAACTCACATTTATTTACAATTTTCTGCCATTACTGTTGTGAATAAACCCGAACAAGGTAGTCATTCCTTCATTCTCAGACTTTACATACTAATCCTTAGTAAAAATCAGAATATTTCAAAAGTGTAAACAGGAATTACCATAATCTATTTATAGACATGATTTTCAATGGTTATATGTAGATATATTTCAAGAAGTAAAAAATTGGCTTATCCAATCAGAAATAGTTTTTTTTTCAAGTTATTTATTATAAATATTGTTATCTAATACTAACTGGAGATACGAGAAAGTTATCTTGTTGCTGTGCAAGTGCAGTAAAAAAAACTGTCATATTCATTTAGAATTAATTAACTGATGGTAAATTAGTAAGTTAAACATATGAGCTGAAATTTAACAGTGCCAAGATATTGACCTGTCATTTTGAATATTGATAGAGGTCAGGTCATCACATAAGCCGGGTAATTGTGTTTACCAGTAAAAGTTTCAGAAACTTGAATCAAAGTTACTGAGTTAGATTACAAGTATTTGTGTCTTTGTTAATTATGTACACTGTATCATAAAACTAATAATCAATGCTATATTCAGTCTTTGTGATGAAGTGAAGACCCTTGACCAAGAGGCCTCTGACCTGACTCAATCAGTTAGGTCACGTCAACTGTCAGGTCTCAGGTCCTCATTTGACCACATATAGGTAGGCAGTGATTCACTGTAAAATGAAGTCTGTTTATGTAGCTGTCCTCAAAGACTGGATGAATTGAAACAAAAAATTGGGATTTCTGACAGAATAAAATGTACATATCATTGTATAAACTTGTGAAAAAATATATTGTAAAGGAGGTTATCCCTCTAAATTGTAGTACTTGTAATTCTCTAGGCAAAGGCAGCTAAAATGGCATTGGTTATTTCAGAGAAAATGTGAAAAAAAAATGTTTATCATAAAAAAAACTTCATATATGGCAAACATATGAGAAACATATAAAACAATATGAATGATGGGTGGGTTGTATTATCCACTTCAGCATTCACACCTCTCTTTCACAATTTTAGATCCTTTAAATCATACACCACTGTAGTTTACACATCTGTACAACATGGGGTTAGCTCGGTTTTCATTTTACAACAAAGTCTGTATCACAACCATCAATACTATATACAGCAATAGACATCAATCAATAGATCACTGATATAAGAACCAAACATAGCCATAGGAACTTGATACTGTGATATCAACTATATACATTCTGTAAGTGTCTGTGTAATAGATGTGCAATGATTCCAATATCAATACAATGTAATACACAAGATTCCATTTTAAGCGTTTTCAGTCATGTGACTCCTATCACCACATGATCAATTTTAGGCATGCGCTCACAAATCAGTACAGGAATTAAAGGAGTTTTCAAAAGCAAAGGAGTTCAAAGATCTTTTCATAGAAAATATGCATTAGTTAAAGTGGAATAGGCAGCATATTTGCTTCAGAAACATGAAAAAACTATTTGGACACTATTATCTTTAAAAGCAAATTTAAAAAAAAAATATGGTGAAGCCATTTCTTATTGCATTTCAAAATAATTTTTACTGTTAAACAGAGAATGTTTCCAAGTTTCATAGGTTGTTTGGATGTAATTTTTAAATTTATCATTTCTGATTCAGAAAATTAAAAATCAAAATAAATAATAAAACTGTATAAAAATGTTTTTTAATGGTGTAAATTCTATTGAAATGTGATAAGAAATGGCTTCACAATATTTTTTTGAAAAAAAACAACAACTTTTTAATGAAATATATAGTAAAAAATACTAGTGTCCAAATACATGAAAACAGGAATTGCATGTCTCTGTTTTTCCCATTGGCAACTCCAAATTCTGGATATGTTCCACTCCTGTGGTGCCTTCTATCTTGTGATAAATACAGTACATTTCTACCTTCAATGTGGAGAGTTCCTACATCATGAAATCAATTTAATATTGGCGAATACATTGTGGTTAGTCATGTATTGTAATTCACCCTGTATGCGAGTCAGAAGGGACTGACCACAGATATAAAGTTCTCACCTGTTCCCAGCATACAATACTGGATAGCAATAGTGTTGTAGTCAACTGATGAAAACAATAACAACAACGACAACAACAACAAATTAATGTTTAAGTTGTTATACATACACTGCTTGAAGGTTACATACACTGCTTTACCTGTCAGAATTAACTTATCCTTCCTTTGAAAGCAGTTGCTTACTTGACCATCAACAAGGGTCATGTATTGACAGTTCTTGTTATAAAACCAATGATAAGCACTACAGATGAATTTGGTACCACAAAAACACCAGATCCAGCTATTTTTGTGGCTACTCAATAGTTTCCATAGGCTTCTTTTTACTATCCTTTCGTTTAAAACTTCCAGCTCGATTTTTGCTTGGTATATTATTGGCTGATCCATGTCGCATCCTGTTGTTATTGGTAATACTACCATTTTTGTCACTTGTGTCTTTGTCAGTAGGAGAATGCATACTTCCCACACTGAGACTGGACATGGAACTAGACAGATTCAGGTTGGAGGAGATCCCTAAGGAACTAGGATAGGGGTTGAGAATGTCAAGGTCGTCACCAGGAAGACAGTTTTCAACCATCATGGCTTCCAGACAGTTCACCAGTAGCTCCGCAGTATCGCTCTGGGCTGACTGCTCAAAAGAGAAGTGAAACAATGTGATGAGTTGAAAATTATAGACAGAACATAATATGGAAGTGATATTACACTGAAAATATACAATAGTAGATATATGTATCAAGAAGGATTTATCCTCACACATTAATAGCTGTACAAAACTAAAAGATTTTTTTTATAAAAACTGTAAACCAAGATGATTCTGTCAATCACTAATTTTACTTAATTCTAACACAAAAAGATTCACCCCTTTTTGCTACAGTAGGACAGTTTGCATACAAAAAATAATCTACATCATTAGTTGGACTGCTTCATATTGATTAAGGCCAATTTTTAAAGGGGACTCCTAAGCATAATTGGCGTGTTAAGTGTACATTTTAAAAAGAAAACACTCTGCACTGTTGAACATAATACAGTACACTTGTCTATTAATGCCACTCGAAGGAACAGACAAAAGTAACCATTATATGCCTTTATAAAGAGGTTTACTCATTGTAAAAAAGTTACAGTTGAGGTTATGTTTGATTGGCCTTTTTAGGCAGGTGCCCTTTATACAGAGATGGCTATTAATCCAAGTTTGACTGTAGTCCATTTTTTTAAAAAAGGAACTGATCTGCATTAGTTGTCAAATCAGTCCACAATTCCAAGGTAGTTGTCCCATATCATTAATTAAAAAGTCTGCGTTTTCAAAGGATTGAATACCTTTCACGGTAAGATACATATTTACATTATATTATACAAAGTCAGGCCATATTAATCACAACATGATCACTATCATAAATAAATATACAAGTTAAATGGAACAAATAATAATAAAGCAATGTAAATACAACAAATACTGACCAATCAGATTCCTCTGGTATAAAACAGATAAGTTCACCATAGAAACCACAGGATAATTATGTTAAATGTTAGTAATAATGAAAGGAGAATCTAAAATAAATCACGAAATACTTCCATATATGTATATCATTTCTGAGCTACATACAATGGCACCAAGGCCCTGACCTCATTCACCACTGGAGGATAACTTTGGAGGTTTGATCTGGACTTCCTGCATGTCATTATTGTTAATGTCATTTACATTTTACAATTAAAAATAAATTTCTCTGACAAATGTAAAACATACTGCATGTAGATCATAATAGTATTTTAAGTTACTATTTCCAAAAAAAGAAAGTTGTAAGAAGAAAAATTGTGTACAGAAAGAAGTGACCATGTATGTGTAACACTGCTTGCCTGAACGCTGCATTATATTAGATGTATTTGTACTGAAAACCTATTATACACACCAAAATTTATAACAAGCTATAAATAGTCCAAGTCAGAAAATTAATCTGTTTAGAATTTGTTTATATTTTCAAATCATATTTGCATATTCCATTCTAGTCATTATTAGCTATTTAATTCACTTAAAAAATTTTCACATATTTTGAAAAAAAAAACTTGTTATTTTTATTTTTGCCAAATGTGATAATGAATTTATAGATATATCTGTCATTTTATGCTTCATTAAATATATATTGATTTCAATATCATTTTTATTGATACTTAAATGAAATACAAATGGTTTCCTGAATTTGAATTGAAGCTAAATGTCATTTTAAACTCTATCTCACCAAAACACCTCCATACCCTCAGTATGTACCCAATACCAGTTACTATGACAACAAGACAGCAACTATACCAAAACGGTACAGTATGAAAATAAAATGTAACAAAAATTTGAAGACTTGATACTTAACACATGTGACAGCATTAAAATATTGGCTTTCTTTTTGTGTTGACAACATCTGAAGACTTGTGAATGACAACAAATCTTCACACTACAGTGTCTGTCACAAAATAAAGCAAGAGACAGAGAATTGACCTATCGCCAAATGCCTGACAAGACACCTTTTGACAAACATTTCAATTATGATGTCATAATTAAATGGCCCGTCATATGCTTGTGTTATTATGACATCACAATCCAATGACGTCAAAGAAGCACATAGACAGCCATGTGTCAGGACACTTGGCGATAGGTCAATTAAGATGGAATTTCTATAAGTCTTACATACTACTGTCCACACAGCTCACTTCAGAAATTAGAAAATATTTAATATTTCAAATGCAATGGAATTACAGTGTATAATAAAGGCTTCAATGGTGGAAATAAGTTGTCTAATAATTAAAATGTTATCTCTCACCATTATCTATTCAAACGAATGAGCGAAAATAATTCAAATAGAGTAGGGGCGGTTGTTCTCAATGTTAAAATTATTTCGATCGCTGGGGAGGGAATTCCGGTGTATACTCAATTAGGTCAGTAGTGGACAGTTCCAATTTTCAGCAGGTGCACTATGTACTATTGATTGCTAAAGCAGTCTCAGCAGGCTTCTTGAATGAAAACCGTGGAGATAACGAAAGAAGTCAAATTATTTATAAATCATGTTTAAAATAATTGATGACTTGCTTTATACTTAAAGTGTGAGTGATGAATAATTAATGATATATAAAGGTTGTCATCAACTCCCTTCTTAACTTGTTGAAATGTACTTTTCTACATATGGCAACAACATTAATATTGGGATGTTGATTTAGCATGGGAAACTGCCTACCAAAAATTATTTCTGTGGATATTGAAGGTTGGTTTTAAAAATCGAGGATTGAGTGCTATAATTAATTATTAATCAACTTTATTGATTGGGAGGGAATAAAATTTATGTCAAAGACATAATAAAGAAGTGTGGATGATTTTCTGATATCCAAAGTAAGCTGCATGGGCAGTAGAAGAATACAAAATCAATCTACATATTTCAATAATACTTTTCTAAATTATTTTTTATTTGAAAATGTTAATTACCATCAAATAAAATTAAATAAACAAAGGCTATTAAAAGTCCATCATCCCTGTTCACAATATACATCTCCAATAAAATGAAATTAACAAAGGCTACCAAAAGTCCATCATCCCTGTTCACTATATACATCTCCGATAAAATGAAATTAACAAAGGATACCAAAAGTCCATCATCACTGTTCAAAATATACATCGCAGCTAAAATGAAATTAACAAAAGTAACCAAAAGTCCATTATCCCTGTTCACTATATACATCTCAGATAAAATGAAATTAACAAAGGCTACCAAAAGTCCATCATCCCTGTTCACTATATACATCTCAGATAAATTGAAATTAACAAAGGCTATCAACAGCCCATCATCCTTGCTCACAATATACATCTAATCACTTGAAAATAGAGAAAACATTTCTGACACAGGACCTCGGTTTTATGTTGCATCTCAAAGACCCGTGACTTTCACTTTGTATGATGAGCATTTGGTGAAGGAACAGTCACAATCATTTCTAAAAAGTATTTGGTATGACCTGGTACTGGGAATCAAACCTGGGACCTTCCGCTTGCGAGTCGAATGCTCTACCACCAATTTTCTTTCCAGATAGCCAGAGACCACAAATTACCACCCTAATCCTTGTCATACCTTTATTTCCTCAGAACTACATTTTGACCACTTGATTGTTGTTACACAGAAATGACATACTGAACCAAAAGAGAATCCAGAATAGCAATTTTGGAGAGAAAAGTGAACTGAGAATTAGTTTATCTTGTCAGAAAGACATTTCGAGAAATGGTGCCCGACAAAGAACTAGAGATGACTATGCATCTCACCTCATTTTTTTTATCACAGACAAAAGCTAGAAAAAAAATATAAAATAAAACAAAATTTAAAAAACTGACAAATCTGCAGCCTTTGAAAATATGAGAGAGAGAGAGAGAGAGAGAGAGAAAGAGAAAGAGAGACAGAGAGAGAGAGAGAGACAGAGAGAGAGACAGAAACAGAGACAGATATCAACCATTGAACACAACTTCCTGATACACGGACACATGCTAAAGTAGTCTGGTCTACTCCAAATTTATGGCAAAAATCATAAAGAAAATTTAAAATTTACCACAAAGCTACAAATACACCATTACAAAAATCTTGAAAATCCAAAAAAAGAAAAAAAAAAAACAAGAAAAAGAATCATACATGCTGAGTCAGCGTGAACATGCATACCTTTGTAAATGTTCCTGCAAACCTCCAAAGTCCTCCAAACCCAATACCTGTAATGTACAACAATCTCCATCAAATGGCCCTCTCTTCTTCAGCACCCAGCTTTTACAGCATGCCATATATATACACACACACATTAACAACTCATATGCAAATTTTCTATTATCATAATATTTATTATTTTTCAATTCTTAAATCATTTCTATATTTTGTAGGTTTAACTTGACCTCATTTTGAACTTGAGAACTTGTACAGTTGTTGAAGCTCTAAGTGAATTGGAACATTTCCCTGTTACAGTTATAATATACCATCAAATAGAATATTGAATAAAACCCATATATGCTCTTTCAAAATGAAAGACTGACCCCCCCCCCTCCTTCCCCCCTGCTAATAGCAATAAAAAAAATCTCGATATTGTCAGAGATCCTGTATTGGCAGAGAATATATGAACGATAGTCCAATATGGGCCTTACTACTTGCACACATTATCACACTATCTGCTAAAATTGCTGGCACAGGATAATAAGAATCAGGTTTTTACCCTTACCTTACAGATGCTAATTAGCAAATTTATAGACCATTGGTCCTGTTGGTTTTTTGAGAAGTTAAAAAGTTATGAACAACAACACAATGACCAATAGCAACAAATCACAATAGGTCACTCTGAATCACCCAAAATCTCTGCACAATAAGTGACCCCTAATCACTCAGGTAACCCCAAAATCTCTGCACAATAAGTGACACCTAGTCACTTGGGTAACCTGAATTCTCTGCCCAATAAGTGACCCCTAATCACTCAGTTGTCCCCAAAATCTCTGCACAATAGAAAATCCCTAATCACTCAGGTGACCCCAAAATCTCTGTACAATAAGTGACCCCTCATCACTCAGGTGACCCTAAAATCTCTGCACAATAGAAAATTCCTAATCACTCAGGTGACCCCAAAATCTCTGTGCAATAAGTGACCCAAAACCACTTGGGTGACCCTAAAATCTCGGCACAAAAGGTGACCCCAACTCACTCAGGTGACTCCTGGATACATTTCAGATGCAAAATTTCCATGATGCAAATAGATGCACAATACTAGGGTTTATATTGTAAGGTTTGTAATTATCTAAAGGTATCATTAGTAATTCTCATCTCTGAATCTAGTTGTTTGGTATTTACAAAGGTGTCGTGGGAAGTTGATGGAGACACAGGGGAAGAAAATGTTATTTTATTCACACATCCTTCTTCATGTTAAAATTATCATAATTATTGTCAGTTCATGTGTCGATAAAAAAAAACCAATGTCATATACCATGTTTATGGCAGTAATATAATGGTGACCACACACAATGTGATGAGAGAACTTACTTTGTAAGTACGAGAGCTGTTGCTGAGATGGGTCCTCACAAGCAATCATGTTCTGTATAATACTTTGTACAGCATTTAAAATGGCTTGGTCATGACATAGTGATAAAACATTGTTGATCTTGGCATCTAACAAACTGTGTCTGCATAAGGTAAAATTGAAAGAAATTACCCCAAAGACTCAAATTGTAATTTTGTAGATTCTGAGTAAAATATAAACCAAACAATTCTGTTATTTTGCTGTTTTTTTTAAAGATATAAACATTAATTTTTTTGTAAGTTTATACCAGCGAAAATTCCAAAATTTTCAGAAAATGTCAATAAAATTGCGAATTATATTTTCATACACTACAGAAAGTGGAAAATTTACATAAACAATATACTACATGTATAATGCAATAACAAACCTAGAAATCTAGATGCAAAACTAAAGTTACCTTGAATCAAATTTACTAATTTAAAAGTTAAATCTATTTTATCATTTTCAAATATTAAAGTATTTTATGATAAATATGATTGACATATACCGTATTTGACCTATTAAGCAGTCAAATTGATGTAAAAAAGTTAATTTTTATAAGGCACAGTGGTAAATTTAGTGCAGTTATTACTGAGGACACTTATCAACATAATTTTGTTGCTTGGAGGCTACAGTTAAAATGTTACTTATGGTTTTTCAGGTCCACATCTCCTTGTCAACCAGTTAGAAAAGATTCTCGATTGTATGTAAAAAGGGGGGAAGGGTGCTAATAGAGAGATGTGACGTAAGTGGGCAACATTTCACGCAAAGTCAGTCAACATTTTGATGCTGACTGGTCAACATTTTTGTGAGGCAAACATCTGGAATTTTGGACTTTTTTTCGTTATAGGAGAGTATAGAGAATAAAAAGTAAAGATATAACAATATATCAGAATAAACATCCAATGAATGTACAACATTTATTTTGACAGAAGTCCTGACTGCTGTTTGTGTAGAGGTCTACAGGGATTCTTGATAGTTTTTTGGTAATGGGGCCTGGGCCTTTTGAATTAGGAATTTCAGCAACATTTTATTGAAATTAGGAAATCTAGAAATACACAAAACTATGTGAAAATATAAGAATCTCCTCAAATTTTTTGTCATTTGACTTTAATTGGGAAATTTCAACTGCAACTTGGGAAAAAGTGCATTGTTTTTGCACTGGGAATGGATCCTTATTTTGGCCACGTAAGATAGAGTGGAAAATCCCTCAGACAGCCTATCAAATTTTCCAATCTAACAAAATATTAAATTCGCGAATTCTTAGTTTCCTTACCCTTGAGAGTTTTTGGACACAGCTGTTACACTATACGAGTGAATTATTGAAGAAAAAAAAAATGGTGTTGGAATATATATACATTGGGAAGTCCATAACCTATTACCTTTGTGGACAGCCAATGCAAATATTACAACACAATGTTCATAAACCCAGAGACTTTGTGAACAACCAAGTGAATACTTACATTACTGGAAAAACCTTTGGGAAAACTACAGATGCCTCTGCTAAATACTCGTATAGTATCCGTGCCTCATTTTCATCTGTTGTGTTTCTAACTAACGTGGCCTAAAATGATATAAAATAAAATACCTCTTTGACATACTAAAGTCTGTACTGTGAAAATTTTCTCCTTTTAGGCAGAAAAATGAGACATTTATGCTCTTTAAAAATCTCAAGTGATACTTGAGTAAGAAGTGTAAAAATTCATTGAATTCGGCAAAAGGAGAATGCATTTTGCCACTGATGTTGTATCATACCTAACACTATCTGACATAAACATCAGCAATGATGACACCAACATTGTTTTTTTTTATATCACTGATAAATGTTATACAAATATATCAATAAATCATTAATTATGTAGAGTGAAGAAGGTGGGTAGTTACTGGATAACTGCTACTGGCCTGCACCAACATGACTCAAAAATTCTGTTAAATTCTATTAAACTTCAACTGATATGCTACTTCAACAGAAAAGCAGTACTTTGAAAGTATTCATACGAATGTTGAAAGTAGATCCTAATGTATTCAAATGCATAGCAGGCCTTGATTGTTTTATCAAAATGATCATTCTAGGTAAATTATCCTGCCAACATGATTGATATTGTGACAGAAGATATAACAAATGTATGAATAGAAAGAACACATACTGAATATCCTTGAAAAAAGCCTTAGTTATTGTATACCATATTGTTTCCAAACTGTAGAAAATGGTGAGATGGAGGAATCTGTATGATCCCTATATAAACACTGACCATTACAGGTCAATGCCATGAAATAGGGTATCAACAATCAGGGTCCCTGTACTATCTACACAATCCTTAACCATACTAATGTTACAGTTGACCTTAACCATACTAATGTTACAGTTGACCTTAACCATACTAATGTTACAGTTGACCTTAACCATACTAATGTTACAGATGACCTTAACCATACTAATGTTACAGTTGACCTTAACCATACTAATGTTACAGTTGACCTTAACCATACTAATGTTACAGTTGACCTTAACCATACTAATGTTACAGTTGACAAAGATACAACTGATAAACACTTTATATGTGAGGCACATCTTCATGAAGCACTGTCACAGACATGCAATGTATAGCATTGCACCATGACAATGGCAACAGACCCTGAATGACATAAATGATCTAAACTTAGGACATTTACTACCTGTTCATAGAGTCATCTACTGGATAGCTTAAACACAAACTCAACAACCTAAACAAAACTAGACTTACCAGTACTGTTAACACCAATACTTGGGTAGGATAATCTGTAAGGATGTCCGGATCCAGCAACACATTGTTTTCATTGGATACAGAGCCTCTACCACTTCTGGACTGGGCAATTCCTGATTTTGCCCCTTCCTTTTTCGACCCTGGTGTGGGCATAGAACTACTTCTGTATTTTGAAAATGGAGGTCGAGACGATGACTCACTTCCATCTAAACTCCTCCACACTTTAGCACTATTTGCTTGCTAAAAATGAAAATGTCATGGTAAAGTTGTATTCAAAATGTTATTTTTTAAAATAACTGAGTCTAAAAGAATACAATTTAATTTGCATTAATTTTAAAAGTCAAATATTTACTATAAAGTTATAAACTTGAGGCGTACATCAAAATATGGTAAGTTTTGCCAATGTCAAGGTTGTGAGGTAATTTACATTGTCAGCTTATGAATACCCTTCATTTCAGGACTACAAGAGGGATGAATTCTAAACAGAATTCCAATCCAATGTCGATCAAACCAAATACCTAGACATCAAACTAAAACATCTAAATTTGAATCTTGAACAGTGTTTTATGCCACACTCAACAGTTTTCAGTTATGTGTTGGTGGCCAGTTTATAATGGTGGAGAAGAGAACCCAGGTTACGATGTACCTGGGAAGAGACCACTGTCCCTCCGCAAGTAAACTGGCAAACTTTCTCACAAAATAACCTGGGTTCCAGCAGGGATCAAACCTGTGCTGAGCAGAAGAGACTTCATGGTTCAAACACTATGCTCTTACCACTTGGCCATGGAGGACCCCTAAAACTGTAAAAAGACTTAAACCAAAACTAACTATCAATAAGTGCAATGCAAGTTATCTGTTTGTTTTGTTTTGGATGGTGTTTTATACCACTATCAGTAATTTTTCAGTTATATGGTGGGACCAGTTTTCAATGATGGAGGAGTGAACCCAGTTACAATGTACCCAGGAAGTGACCATTAGCCTTATCTCAGATTACTAGAAACCTGTGATTAACCCATACCTGATTACTGGAGAAATCAGACTTACCCATACCTGATTACTGGAGAATTCAGTCTAACCCATACCCAATTACTGAAGATTAACCAGTAACTGATTTCTACAGACTTCAGACTAACCAATGACCAATTACGGAGAATTCAGTCTAACAAATACCCAGTTCATTGCAATTACTGAAGATTAAACCATACCTGATTACTATAGACTTCAGACTAACCCATACCCAATTACTGGATAATTCAGTCTAATCCATACCCAATTTCTTGTTAATTCAGACTAACCCATACCCAATTACTGAAGATTAACTCATACCTGATTACTATAGACTTCAGACTAACCCATACCCAATTACTGGAGAAATCAGACTAACCCATACCCAATTACTGGAGAAATCAGACTAATCCATACCCAATTACTGAAGATTAACTCATACCTGATTACTATAGACTTCAGACTAACCCATACTCAATTACTGGAGAAATCAGATTAACCCATACTTGATTACAGAAGATTAGACCACACCTATTACTATAGACTTGAAATGAGAAATAAAGTATTAATTCTGAGACTAACCTGTACCTGATTTAATTGCGATCCTTTCTGCATTCTTGATGCTGCATTCATAGCACTGGGATCCAGTACTTCCCAACTCTTCTGTCTTCGTGCAATTGGAGTGGTGACTGGAGGTGGAGTTGGGGTAGGTGGGACTTGAGCCTGACAAGATGGAGATGGAGCCACTTGAGCAGGAAGCACATTAATTGGTGGTGGTGCTGCTGTAATGGCACTCACTGTTGAGGATGATGAGGATGAAGTACTCCCTGGAGTTGTCTGTTGTGGAATATCTGCATTGAGGCTGTCACTAGAGGGCGACTCTGTCATCATGTACTGACTGGTGCGATGTTTCAAGTGACATCGACTACGTACTTCCTCAGACACAGATACAAGTGCTGAAATATAAAACATTCAAATCATTGAAAAAGTACCTTGAATTTTTCAGGTATAACTGGTTCCCCAATCATATATCATAATTAACTTGATCTGGTTAAAAAAGGTCCTAGGTAAGTCCTGACACCTGGGCCCACTTGCTTAAATCCTATTGCTCAAGTCCAAGAATTTGAATTAACTTCAATAACTCTGAAATTTGATTAGCTACTCTAGCCAAATTAGGAATATGCACAGACAAATCTTAAAGGGGCATTAGCTGTTTTTTTTTGTTTTTTTGTTTGTTTTTTTTTAATTGTGTTTCTGCTTTACTTCTTAGATTGATATAAAATAACAAAACATAGATATACACAGGCATACAAATTCTTAAATTCCTATATATTTTGTGAAAATTGCTTGTGAAACCCAGGTTTTTCACTTGCAATCGATTAACTCTGCCTTACTATTTGTAGATGCATACCACACTTGACCTGACCTTACTTTCACAAAAGACATAGGAATTATAAGACTTTTTATGCCTGTATATAGCTCTTATTTGTTATTGTACATCAAATACAAGAAGCAAAAGTAGAGAAAATCGAAACAATTTTTTTCGGGGGGGGGGGGGGGGGGGTGTTAAACTCAGCTAATGCCACTTTATGAACTTAATCTAAGCTGTACACTGGAAATGAAAATTAGATATGTGTACTTACCAGCTAGATATGGTACAGTCTGTGGAGTGACTTCAAACTTATCTCTGAAACAAATAATATTACATATTAGATATTTCTAATTACAATTTCACCTGCAAACAATTACAAGATTTTTAATCACCAGTCTTTTATTTCTGCTTAATAATGTACCACTTTTCAAAAGAAACTGTTTCTACCTGAGCAACTTGTAATTTCACTTACCTGTTAGTAGGTTTAACAGTTATTGACAACAACTGGTTCAACACTCGTATTGTCCTTGATACAGTAGTAGGCGTTGGATGACGGAAACCTGTCAAAATTAAATGTGAACTTATATAAATATTCTCCAAAATCATCTGCAGATACTGAATATGAAAATGATTCACTGAAAAATACTTCATGCAGAAATTTTCATATGAAATAACAAAAGGTCAAATGGGCCTTAAATGCATTACAGGGTTCACAAGGGTGGATCCAGGATTTCAAGTCAGACAGGGTGCAAGACTAGAATATTTTTGCCAAGTGAAGGAAAGTGTAAACAAATTTGATAATTTGTTATAAATTTTCCACATTTTTATAGAAAATTTAAATGTTTTTCACATTTTTGACCAACTTTAAGCCTGCCCACTGCACCCTGTCTAAATTAGCCTGTTTCATAAAATTCAGCTTTATAGATGGTACATACTGTAAATCATTAATATTTTGTGAGGACGAGTCCTTTCACAAATTTACACAAAATTTATAGTCTCTTGAGAAACAGAAGTTATTTGTTTACAGTACCAATCTGAAGAGACATTAAAAACGTTAAGAAGAGAAAGTTTATTTTTTTATCTTTTAAATCTTATCTCTGGGGTGGGCTGTGAGCACATGGTACACAATCAAGACCATGTAAATTACTTTGCTTTGTATATATATTGTAACAAAGTTATTGGCTCAGTCATGAGGTTGTGAGCGAGTCAGCATCGGCACTGTCCTTGGATCAATGAGGTCCCGTGTCACAGTAAGTGTCGGCACGTTAGAGAACCCTCACTGCATTGCAGTAACGGCAGGTTTTGAAGCCCTTCACCGGCATTTGGTCTCCATATGAGTGAAAGATTCTTGAGTGGGACGTTAAACAACAATAAAACAAACAAACAAACAAAACAATACCTTTTAATAAATGACCAACTAATGCAAAGTTGAAATTGGCTTTGAAACTTAGCCCCATTGCATGGTCAAGCTGTTTGAAATGCCACTCTAAAGGATCTCTTGTTTCCATCATAATCTTTTCCAGTGGCTGAAAATAATTCAAGATCAACATGAAAACACTCCTCCCACAATAAATGCCATCAAATTGCCTTAACTCTTCATATTGAAGTGCACAAATGGTATAACATTGTCAATAGCAGCAAGGTTCAATGCCCATATTGAGGGAGTCCCTATATTTCAAATTGGGAAAACATCAATACATTAATATACAGTCTATCTCAATTTACCACTACCCCAAAACTGCCATATTCACATACTGCCATAAATTTCAGAAGAATGGATTTCCTACTCTATATTGCTCACGTTAAACCACTAAAATGCAGTATTTAAGAATTGTGAGATTCTTGATTTACAGTGTAGGAGATTTCGTCTTATAATTTTTTGGCGAGACAAGAAAACAATTTTCCAAAATATGTTTTTCCTACCTACCTACCCTATTTCATTTTGAGCATATAATAGAAATAAAAAATATGTTATGTTGGTCGATACACTTTTTATTTTTAAATGGTTAAATTGACCATCAGCTTAAATTCCAGCAGGGATCGAACCAGCGCCGACTAGAAATGTGGAATTTCATGGCTTAAAGTGTGATGCTCTAGCACCACAGAGCCTGTTCAGGTCCGATAGCACTCGGCCACTTCCTGCCCGAAAAATAGCCCGAGTCTAAAGTGAATCTCTCCGACTGTCCGTGTGCCGATAAGATTTTCTTCTTTTTGTTCAGTGGAAAAAAAAAACAATTAAACAAGATTTAATTATGGTCAATTATACTGATCAGCCGTAAAACATGCGAAAAACATAACGTAGGCCTACATAACTGTTTACAACTGGCCCACAATAAATCGGGGTTATGAAACGCTTGTCATTAAAGATGCATACAAGTCAATAATTAAAGGGATCTTGTAACAAACAAGTTCGCATGTTGACGTTTCGTTGCTGCCCTTCACAACAGAAAGCTGAAGTTATCGGTATCAAACATATGGCAAGCGGATCACAGAAATCAATCTTAAGCTTTTTTTAAAAAAAAAAAAAAAAACAAGCGCGAGTGCACAGATAAAAATAACGTGATGAAAAAGATCATGAATCCAGTCAAAGGTAGCAAAATTCAATAAAGTTGGGTTTAAAATATACCCGTGGGTGGTTTACGATGCCGATCAAGATGTCATTACTGCAAGTTTTGTAGGGGTATCCAACTATTACCGATATTCTCGCTGTTTAAAGGTTGGTTCTGGGGGGAATTGTCGTGAGGACACATTACATCAGAAATCACAAAACACCTGACCTGTTAAAGGAGATGGATGTGATAAAACATAATCTAAGCCCTAACAGGTCAACTCAAATTAAAAAATGGATGCTGCAACAAGACAAAGATCAGCTTTGTTCAGTTCATCAAAACTGTCACAGAAAAATATCCCCTTTATAAGTTTAAAACCCTCTGTGAGTTACAGATGACTGGGGTTGACCATAATAATGTTCATATGCATGTAAAAATGATGATTTTCTTTAACTGACAAAAATATCTATGATTAACAAAGCACGTTTTGGCTGATAAATTCCTCGACTTGAACAGGAGACAATTTTATGTGTTTTGTAGGCAGCAATGGTTTACCCCCAGTCTCTTTGCCTCTGCTACTGCATTTGTATTTGAAAAGAATAGATTTGATTTCGCAGGTGTTGGACTTTGTAAAAAAAACTGCAGAAAAAAATATTGCATGTAAGTTTGATGGGACATCTGTCATGATGGGTATTAGCTGGTGTTTTCTGTCAAAATTTCATACTAGAGGGTAGGAAAATTTCCACTGTGTTGCCCATAATCTACTTGCGGTGTTTTTGCTGTGAAGGGTGTTCTTTTCAGTCTACTGTCCAACAAGAAAAGTTCAATTATTCCCCCCAAAAGAAGGAGGGAATTAGTTGAAATGTCTTTTCTGGATGAAGATAGTATCCATCAAACTGGTTTACAAAAAATTAAATGAGTTGCTAGTAGGTATAGGGCATACCCCTTGAAAAAAGTTTACCAACTGTTATTTGTCATATAAATCATGCAGCAAGTAAAGGGGATGATAAGGCTAGAAATGACAGAATTTGTATGGAAAGATTTCTGAGATTTCTTTACTTTATGTTGGTCTAACATAAGTGACATCAGCAGACAATTCCAAAATGATCATTTGTTGATTTTAAGTTGAAAGTGAGACTTAACAGGCAAAGGGAGGTTGCTCCATTTGATACGACAGCTTCAGGTTAGACCAGCATATTTGTCCTCCAGCTCCTTGTTGAGAATGTATGCTATATCAGCACTGGGATCTGAAGGAGTTTTTAGCTATGTAGCGAATTAAAACTGGTTTCAAAAGCTCGTTAAATCAAGAAATCTGTGTAATCTAATTTTCAAATATGGATTCTTTTCTCAAAGATTTTGATCCTATACTCTAGTTAATCACTTGGGTATGGAAAAAACACACAATACATAAAGCACACACTGTTAGGGCTGCAAGTACTTCACGGGCATAACCACCTAAAGTGACTGCAGATATTATCAATACGCCAGATGTACTTGACCGTACTGTCAAGTGACTCGGACAATGATAATTAGATGGACAAAGTAACATTGAACATGAACATTGGTGCCGAACCTTTCATCTGAGTGCTTTTAATATGACTTGGCACAGTGTCATGTTTTGAAAAGCTGACCCCTGCCTGTTTGAAACGGGGATAACACCTAAAGGCACTACAACTCATCACATGTCAGTGTTGTAGACAATGGACTTAGGAAATGTTATTACAGTAGACCACTGTCATGAAAGAGCACCTGTCTTTTGAGACCAGATTCTGAAAAATACTTGTAAATAAAACCTATTTGAGAGACACCTGACTTGACAGACAACATTTCAATGGCAGAAAGGGTGGTATTTCAAGACAGGTTCCGTAGTACAATTCTTAACTACAGATATCTCTGAAACATAGCACTGAATTTTACCTACAGAACAAAATACATGTATATCAGTTCTGACTTTGTCAAGAATAGAATGGCAATTCATGCAACAAATTTGCTACAGTAAACAATTATGCAAATATCTATATGTAATATGAAAATGATGGAAAAAAAGACACTGACCTCACGGTCAAACAACCCCATATTATCTAGAGTGTGCAGGTTCTGTTCCAGAAGTGCTAGACCTGCTGCATAAAGTGACTGCTCGTCCAGCTGTAATACTGATATTGCCACCCAGAATAAAAACTTGTGGATAGAGGAATCCTAAAATATAAAAATAATAATAAAATCAGAAAGAATTAAGAAAACACAGAAATCAAATCTTACAATGAAATGATAGAGAGAATACAGAAAATATAGATATACAATGAAATGAGAGAGAATATAGAAAATATAGAAATCTTACAATGAAAGGAGAGAGAATACAGAAAATACAGAAATCTTACAATGAAATGAGAATACAAAAAATATAGATATACAATAAAATGAGATAGAATACAAAAAAATATAGAAATCATACAATGAAATGTGAGAATAGAGAAAATATAGAAATCTTACAATGAAATGAGAATAAAGAAAATATAGAAATCATACAATGAAATGTGAGAATACAGAAAATATAGAAATCTTACAATGAAATTAGAGAGAATACAGAAAATATAGAAATCTTACAATGAAATGAGAGAGAATACAGAAAATATAGAAATCATACAATGAAATGATAGTAAAGAAAATATAGAAATCATACAATGGAATGAGATAGATTACAGAAAGAGAACTTCATAGTATCAAAAGAACTATTACTTTCTGTTGGAATAGTCTATGCAATATTTAAAAATTTACAAGCAATAACAAAGAATACATAGTGACCAGACGCAGGAATAGTTGTTACAATGAACCACTACATCCTCAGTGATAGAAATTTTACCTCAGTGTCAGGAGTCAGGTCATATCTGTTGTTATTAAAGTGCTTAATTAGTGTAGGTTGTACCATATTCAACCCATTAAGGGCAAACGGTGCTACAAAAATCAGGAAAAAGGGGTGGGTGCTTAATGGGACCAATTAATAGTCAAATTGACATAAAACAGTTAATTTTTATAAGGCACGGTGGTAAAATCATTGTACTTGTAGTTATTACCGAGGACACCTATCAACATTCTTCTGTTTCTGGTGATACAGATAAAATGTTACTTACGTTATTTCAGGTCCACATCTCCTGGTCAACCAGCTAAAAAAAGGTTCCGTTCATATGTAAAAAAAGGGTAAGGAGCCCTTATGGGGACATGGGTGCTTAATGGATTGAATACGGAATTCAAAATAAGTACCGATACTTCATAATTCACATCATGACACCACTGACACAGAATCTAACCTTTAATCTAAGACAGAGGAGGGTGGGTAACAGAATGACGGACATAAAAATATACATGGTTCCACACTTTTATTAGCATGGCATAAAAAATCACGGTTTAAAAAAATCTAAAAAGTTTTCAGGTTATGATTTGTTCAAATACCTTAGCTTTAAAAGCACCACAGAAGTTTCACTTTCCCTAATTTATTTCTATTGTGATAAAATGAATTAGGAAAGCCACGGACAATATACAAAATCATCATGTAAAGTAACTCACAGATCTCAATAGTGGCTGTAGCCTCGTTAAACACATCACAATGGCTTCTATCAATGTTAAATCTGTGAAAGACTCCAATGCCTGGAATGAAAAAGTTGGAATCAAGCCCTGAAATTACTAGAGTAATGCTGTCCCAAACTATTATTATTGATATCAGTATTATACAATGCTTCTGATACAAAGAAATCAAACCAATCACTGGCATTTGGATAAATGAAAACAGAATCAAACAAGGGCATCTCAGTGATACAACAATATTATTTATATCAAGAAACTTGTAAGTTTACACCTTTAAGCCCAAGACCATCCACGTAAGCTGAGTTAAGGTCATTGGTGTTGATTTTGTTTTAACCAACATTAATGTACGATATACATCATGCTTATAAAAAATAAAATGTTCTCATAAATTACACCTTGATATGTCGTTTTGTTTATGAGTAATATCAGTCTGAATATGATGGGCTTATAGGAAATCTCAAACACAGAGTAGAGCACCAGGAAAACCAAAAAAAACCATCCGAAATCTAAATTTACAGGTGTATTAGTTAAATGTTAAGACGACAGGCCTCTTCAATCTGTGTAAGTGGGTTTGTTCAAAAGCTGAATTCTAAATCTTAAAGGGTTACCCCTTTTCCCAATGCAATAATATAATGCCAAGGTGCACAATAACTGGGGAAGGACAAATTAAATTTTACTATAAACAAACTGTCATCTGACACAACATTGACTCCAATCACTGATCCCTATTCAAACATGAATGATTAAAACAATTTTACAATAAATATGTCTGTTTATTTCAATAAACTTCAGAATATTAAATTGGAGCTTGAATCTCTAAGCATGTTCAATTTATAAGTGATTTTCCCAGTTTTGAGAAAAATGTCAATTTCCAAAACTGACTGGTTCTGGCCCCATTCCCAAAATAAGGTGTGCGAGCCCTGGACAGAAAGAAAACACTATATGAAACTTTAAACAATGGGTTGTTATTTATTTTTAGCAGTGATTTCCTCTCAATTAAATCTTTATTTTTGAAATTCTTCATGAAGTCAGGAATTCTAAATAATGTACCTCTATTTAACAATGCTGCAAGCACTCTTCTCACTCAAACTATATCTAGAGAAGATGATTTTCCGTTTTCACAGAATCGTGGAATCAAACTTCAAAAACAGAATCGCACTAAAAACCGGAAAGTTATGGAATTATGCAAGATTTACATTTTTCATATGTGACAACTATACAATTTTTTTTAAAAATAAAAATAATTTATAAATGTATTAGGGTTGTCAAATCGGTAAATTTCTATTAATCAGTCAACCGAATGTTTTTCCAATTGAGTACTCAGTCATTTTAGTAAGTCGATCAAGAGCCAATTCTAGAAGATTCGGATATATGCTCCCTGATATTATTTCAGTGTTTTGCTTTTACTTCATTAAGCAAAATTTAAATGGGTTATGAACCCCGGTACCGTACATGGATTCAGCAATGTATCGTTATATTCAACGAAATGTTTTAATATAATTATATGTATACAATAAGGTTGTTTTCTTAATTTCAGATGGCATTTTCTTAGCTTAACCAGTGATTAAGCTTAAGATATCTCTTAATGGCATTACAGACCAAATGATCTCGTACTTAAAACAATTCATTATAAGTATATATCTCCCAGATATAAAATACAAACAACTCCTGTTGGATATAGCCACCCATGTGACAGTATAAAGAAACTAATTGTTGTATAAACACATATCTAACGAGGATAGATGTACGGTTTAAACAGTTAGACAATCATTATTATTTCTAAATATTTTTAAAATACACGTGATTTTTGAATTACGTTCAAGTAACCGAGTACTGACTTTAGTATTCGATAATCGGACATTCTGACGAGTACTCCGTTAACAGTTACAACCCTAATATGTATCAATTAATCACTGCAACACATGGTAATTTCAACAAAAAATTTAAGTATCCATATTTATTTTTCATAAATGTACCGGTAGTTATCATAGAAGGTAAAGTATTTCAATAGTTCCATGATTTGGATAAATTAGCTTGACCCATGAGCTAAACCTGTCAGCTGAAGTTACATAAAAAAGTTCATCCTTTTTCTTTGGATGATTTCGTTCAATATAATCAAATGCATAAATATTCATAGCACAAAAACAAAACACACTGAAATAATAGCTTCCAACTGATTAATGAAAAATATGAAACTATCAATTCAAAATGGCCACTGGTTTTGAAGAATGCTAAGAGAGAAAAGAAAGTATCTGAAGTAAATACAAAAAAGAATTGGACTATATAATTTAGTAAGGATTTTATAGAGATTGTAGAGTAATGTTCTGCGGGTCGTGCACCTGAATTTCTGAACCTGTTGGAATATACACTAAAAAATCAGTTTGATTAAAGAATTTATCTGATTTTTATTGCATGTTTTTGCTGTCTCTGATCTTTATAAATGATTTCTTACTTAAACAATACATAATACACACAAATCACAGAAAAAATGAATTCACCTGATGCAAAAACGGAATTTTGAACCCACCCCAATGCCACAAATTTTTGCAATGTCCTACATTTTGACCCCGCCCCACCCCCAGGGGCATGTGATGTTAGTGAAGTGTGAGCAACCCTTAGATAAACTTACAGTCTAAGTTTGGTTACTGTGTCATAATCCAAACTTGAAATATCGGACTTCATATGTAAGCGGGACAGAATTACAGACATACGGACAATCCAAACACAAGATGCCCCCCCGGTGGACCTTTCAGGTTTGGGGCATTAAAAATAAAATGGAAAACCATCTTCCCTAATATCTTTATATCTAACCTTAAAAAAAGTTTTGACTGAAATTCTGACGTAAAGTCAGATACATAAAATCATACATATACATTTTAAATCGGAGCTCAAATGATGAAGTCTAATTGACAGAAACGATCGTCTTGAGCATTGTAACTTTGGTATTATGTTTATGATATTTATAACCACTAGGCCGTTGCCACTGCTGGTGGACTGTTTGAGTCCCTGAGGGTATACATAAACCTAGTACCTGGTATTTCGGTACCAGCTGATAATCTTATACTAATGTAATATTTGGCACTGATAACACCATTAAAATTCCAAAGTTTTCTAAAGCTAAGATAGTCATCTTTTTACAGTGGTTACTCTTAGACGGATTTTGACTATACTTTTAGATTTATTGATACCACTTTCTCTTTAGTATGATACATATATATTTTTAACTGGAGCTCAATTGATGAAGTTTAATTGACAGAAACGATCGTCTTGAGCATTGTAACTTTGGTACTATGTTTATAATATTTTAAGCTGTGAGAGAGGCTGTATCAGTTACTAGGAGGCATTAAACATGGAATTCGTATCATTTTGGTCTTTCAATACATTGATTTTGTAACTTGGCCATTATTTCCTACGCAATTTTAAAATTGGAATTCCTTGATCAGTTTTCTGTGTTGACCTTCAAATTTAAGTCAATGTAATGTGCATTACATGAGGTGAGGTTGAGTTTGAGGATTGTATAAAGATAAACACCTAAATCAGATTTGTTGCAATTTTCACAAAATTCTGATAATTCTCATTACTAGATGCATCATTATCATATCAATACTTAAAGGAACATCAGCTGTATTTTTTTCAAAAAATTCGGTTCTCCTCTTTACTACTTAGATTGATATACAATAACAAAAAAGAGATATATACAGGCATAAAAATTCCTCTATTCCTATATATTTTGTGAAAAATGCTTGAGAAACCTAGGTTTAGTACTTTTTCAATTACAACTGCTTAACTTAACCTTACTTTTTATATATTAATAGCTCACTGGACCTGACCTTATTTTTACAAAATATATAGGAATAAAAGCTTTTTTATGCCTGTGTATAGCAGGTTTTTTTTGTTATTGTACATCAAGAGCAAGCAGTTGAGGTGGAAAAAAATGAAATAATTTTTTGGGGTGATCACAGCTAATGTCCCTTTATCATACAAAGTAAAAAAAGTCAAATTAAAGTTACAGAACATATCTTAGCTAATACTAATGAATTTCCAAAAACTGCTTTCTCTGGGTTAAAAAGACTATCTTAGCTAATATACTAACAATTTTACAATAACTGCTTTCCCTGGAAGTCACCTGACCATCTGTATTTCAAATTTTATCTATAATATTTAGTGTTTTGCTGGTAATCAATATGATAAATCATTAGGAGAAAATCTTAAACTAAAATTCTTAAGCAGATACAACTTCCTCTGTAACATAAAGCATACCTTCATCATAATTTTTAATAACTGTTTCATTTCAGAATCTGTCACAGCTTTGCTTATGCAACCAAACACAGTTATGGCCCTTGGCTGGAGAGCAGGATTGTACTGGAATGCAAACCTGTGGGTAAAAAAAGCAAAGGACACTTGTGAACAATATTTTACTGAAAATTATTTACAGATAACTCTCAAAGCCTTGAAATGCTCCGACTCTCAAAGTTTGAAACAGGTCCCAATATTTCCCCTTCATAAATTAAACCTATGACCTGGTAAAAGATGAAGAAGCTATCAGAATAAACTTAAAACACAATACTCAATTTTAGAAATCGTAAAATATTTACTTTAAACATTAAGGAAACAAAAAACTTTCACATATAATAGCATTGAAAGAGATAAACATGTACATTAACAAGAAATAATTTCATGATAAATTCAGTTAAAGAATAACCAACTAGAACACATTAGGACAAAACAGGATATTTTCAATTTGTGTTAGATAAATTCTTTTGTAAGCTTTACGTATGTGTAACAATTATAGATTGAAATGAGCAATGATACTGTCTTGATTTCTTTGACTGCACAAAGGGGCCAGTACAAATGAGAAATCAACTGGCCTGTCCCGTTATTTACTGACAGTGTACCAGTCCTAATTCTGAGCCCTGTAAATTGAGTGGTGAGCAGTTACAAATCTTTAACAAAATTTTAACCAAAACATTATTTGCATGTACTGACACATATCATTGTCCATCCCCCTCCAAATTCACCGCAATAACCTAAAATTTGATCAATAAACATTTCATATTGCCCAGTTACCTCCTGGCTAGATCTGTCCACTGCTGTAACCAATCACACTCGGGAATGTCTTTCATAGCTGCCTGTAAATCAGAAACAACATCAGTCAGTCAGACTGAAACATAAATTCAGTCACAGGTATCATGTGACATCTTAAACATACTAAAACTGAAATCATCATTCCTCCTGAACTGCAGTAAATTCACAATAACCTTACTGTCATGTAACCCAAAGCTCAGTATTTACATAGATTCTGTGACAAAAACAGTACCCTATTTATGGTAAAGTCTTTTCATCTAAGAATTGTTAGAAAATTACCGAACACAATAATTTTATTGGAGCTTAATTCTTGAAAAATGAGATTTTTTAAAATCTGATTTATCCAAATATTATAAGTGCCATCTTCTGGAAATGACCTTGTCTAAGTTAAAGAAATATATCGCTTAGGTGTTCTTTTAGGAATTTCATTAAACAAAAATTTTAAAATTCAAAATTTAATTTTTGTAAAAGTTTTCATAATTATTTGATAAGTTAAACATACAGTAGAACTTCGGTGAGTTGAACTTCAATGAGTCAAATTTCTCCATGTTTCGAACTTAAAGTCCTGAATAACTTTGTTATTTAACACAACTTATAAACAATTTATAATTCAAATTTTTATGAGTGGAATTTCTCAATGTTATGAATAAATTTTTGGACCCATTTATATTAAAACATCATAAATTTCCTGAAAGTAACTTGAAGTCAAAATTTACATGTGCATGAAAGCGCCCCGTCACAATTCTTCTTCTCATAAACACTCAATGTTTTAATTTGACAAAAATTAAGTTAATTTTAGCCTTTATTATTTTTAGATATCATGACTGTATGTCTTATACAGTTTTGTAGCAGTCAAATACATCTTACAGAACCTTTGAAACTAAAATTCTATGATTCGTGGGTTACCATTCATGAGTCAAAGTGCTGATATTTCGAACTTTTCTAAGTGGTCCCTTGAATTTTGACTCATTTAAGTTTTACTGTATATATAACTTTTAGAGCAATATAAATAATATAACCAAAAGGCTTATGATTTGTCATATTTCTGCACAAGTTTACATGAAAATCTCACAAATCATCTTATACACTATAATTCTTTCTCTCCCTCATGTGTCGTAATATAGGATGCATTCTTGAGCAGATCTGGCTCAGTCGGTAGTGTGCTTGACTCTTGATCGCGAGTTCGAGTCCAGCCGACGTCAAGTTGGTTTCCTTTCTTTCGGATGAGACAGTAAAAACTTTTTAAATCAAAGAACCAAAAGTACTACTGAGGTCCCGTGTCACAGTAGGTGTCGGCACGTTAAAGAACCCTCACTGCTCAATGGCCGTAAGTGCCGAGCATAGGCCAAAATTTGAAGGTGGCAATTGGTAACGTCTCCATATGACTGAAAGATTCTTGAGTGGACGTTAAACAACAATAAACAAACAAAAAAGGATGCATTCTTAAATTAGTGCAATGAATGATGTTTTTTTTTTCAGTTACAATACTGTATACCCAGAAATGTTTGCTCCAATTTAGTTTGAACCATTTTTGCTCTTAGATACAAGGGCAATTTGTAAATGAAAGCGTAATTTTCAAGCTAAATAACTGAAGCAAGGACAAACATGCCATCCATGAGACTATGGTCATATAGGGCAAATCTAAGATGAGGTCAATATGCTTTCGGTCATCACGAGGGTCAAAATAACAAAGACCAGAATTTCCAAGAATACAGTAATACATGGTGAAAAAAATTCTATGACATTCTGCAAAATTCTTTAAAATGATAAAAGAAGCCTCACCTCCATAATTTCCAACAGTGCGTCAACTATAGTCTCAAGTGAAGCCAGGGACATTTTCTCATGTTCCGGGGGTGACATTGTAAAAGATCTATCTCCGGGACGTAAGCTAGTGCGGAAGGCACTAACTGCAGCCGACTTCACCTTGCTGATCCCAAACAACTGGTAAAACTTTGGGAGTGAGAACTCTGCCAGACTCATTTTCAATACTTTGAGTGTAGTTTCTGTAATATTACAGAGTATAGAAAGTTTTAAAAGAAAATAATTTAATTTTTTCAATGAAACAAATACAGAAAAAATAAAGAAACATAATGAGAACCAAGGAAACACAAAATATGTATATCATAAGTTGGGGCAAAAGTTGGGGCCATGAACACCGACAAGACTGATGACAAAAAATTGGTTTAACTCAGATGACTTAAAAATAGCAATGGTACCATACCGACTCATTGTCAGAATACCTTAAGCCTAATCACACCTGATACATATTGTTCTATGACAGATTTCAACGGATCATGTGCGAGACTCAGGGCATTGTTTCGAAAAAAGGTCATAAACCCAGTAATATGATTACCATCCATTTCATAAACGTTTCTGATAACTGATTCATGACAAAATTTAGTCGGTAATTTTCGACTGGGTCTAGGCAGCCGTAAATCCTAAATCCTTCTTGTTTTCATCAAGATCTCGTGAAATATTTTATAAAATTGTTTGAAATGACAGACTAAATTACTTTGTTTGATGAGTTAGAGGGAAGTAAGACTGGTAGGAGACCCAGTGTCTTCCAATACAGACATACCACATACCTCCCTTTGACTGTGTAAATTAGGGAATGTATACCGGATCACACATCGTGTTCTGGAATTAAATATTTCAAGATAAGGTACCGATCTTGCCGATCTTCACCCCACAAGACAATCATCATTATTGACTCTCCTACAATTCCTTCCACCTTTTCTATTTGTTGAAAAATAAAAAAACATTTTTTTAACGTTTATATTCTACATACTAAATAATCGGTAGTCGTAAGAAATTTCGCCTTGCTTAATAAAATGGTCGTAAATGTTGTCGGTGAATGGTCATAAAACTAATCGGTAATCGGAAAGTTTCTGACCTTTAATGAAATGATGCCCAGGTGACCTAAAAACATTCAATTTCTTTTGTCATAATAATAGGTTTAGTAAAAATATGTTACATGTGTATCATGATTTACCACACACTCAATTCTTACCAGCAAAGCTTAGCTGTGAGCATGTGCACAAAGAATGAATGATGTTGATAACCAATCCATGAGTTGAAGCTCTGAGTGATAGTGGTCCAGTACAAACCAAAAGGGTGACTATATGAAACAGGAATGGCAGATGACTGGCAACTGGAAATAAAATTTTATGTATCATATAATGATGTCCAATTGTTATTCAATATATAAAAAGTGTAAAAATATCATTTTTATTGCATACTAAGACTAACCATTCTTTGATCTCTCTGATATGGGACTTAAAATTAATTTAAATTGCATTAAAAGAGTTAAAAAAAGGTAGCCATGATAAAGGTCAACAAACATGAAAAATTATTTTTTCGTATATATCTGTATATGACCCACATAACAAATAATTCAAAAACTCTGATGTTGCCACACCGGTATTGAGATATTTACCTTTAATTGGCTAAAAATACCTATGCTCCCATGATCCATCCTTGGTAATGATTGGCAAACCTTGAAGAGCTTGGTGTGCGACGTAAACATGGTGATCAGAATGTCAGAATATTAACAAAAACTTATGTACCGGAATATGAAATTGGGAACATTTGGATGTTAGAATAAATTGGGTGATGGAAAGCAGTGGGTTTTATTCTTTCTGAATGCATTCAAGTCTGCTCTGTTTAATAAGTGACACAATGGTATACATAAAAGCATCTTTAATTTATTACACTTACAAATGAAAGTCCTCAAAGCATACTAGGCCTAGAGAATTCCTAACCATGATGATTGAATTAGTCACTAGATTTTACCGAGAATGATATTCCAGAGAGAAAGAAGGAAAAAACATAAGATCTAGGCTTATCATTAAAAAAAATCAAGTCTTTCAGCAGGGCCATATATAGAGCTTTGTCATTGTATTGCTTGTATAATTAAGATAAGTACCACCACGCACATGTCACTCCCAATTTAGTACACTTTGCGGGGAATTTGGTAAAGGGGAACTACGTTTTTCTAAACTTACATTTGGTAACCTTTTCCCATCTGGTATATTTAAACAGAGGTGTAATAAAATTTCTTTTTACAGAATAGAGAGGTCCGATATATATCTAACCAAAAACGTAATAAAATCAACAACGAAACTTCATGTTCATTGACATTTAATGCAAAGATTTACAGGTTACAAAGTAAGATGTTATAGATCTAGAACAAAAATTACTTGTCGCTAGGGACGAGGACCAACCCCTCAGTACTAGAGCCCATGCCATTTTCATTTGTCCAGGATGAGTGGACAATGGATTGTTCCTCACTCTGGAACTGTATAAATAAATTTTCAATTTCTTTTGTTCTTTTATTTGCAGGTGATTTAATTTTACTATATCCATGGTCAACTGGAATACCAGCAAATCATTCATCATGTGAAATCCAGTGCCTTATGGAGTTTGATAAAAAATATTCCATCTCTTTCACATGAACGTTTAAGTGCAAATTTAATACTCATGAACAAGTACCTATACAAAAAATGTAAAGTCTTCATGATTATGTAAATGTTAATACCATCAAGTGAATTGTTAAATAGCATGAGGAGATATCTGTTTGTGATTTATACTCATCATCAAGTGAATAGATAAATGACAACAAGAGGAGGTATCTCTTAGAGGTTCTTACTCATCATAAAGTGAATTGTTAAATGACAACATGAGGAGGTATCTCTTAGAGGTTCTTACTCATCATAAAGTGAATTGTTAAATGACAACATGACAAGGTACTTGTTAGAGGTTCGTACTCACCATCAAGTGAATTGTTAAATGAGAACATGAGGAGGTATCTGTTAGAGGTTCGTACTCACCATCAAGTGAATTGTTAAATGACAACATGAGGAGGTATCTGGCTAAGATGGCAATGTCATCCCACATCAAGTGTTGTTCTAAAGTCGGGGTTGGTGAAGTGCAAGTTTTGTCTATCAGCTGTAAGTAAAGCAGAAATACACTCAAACTTGCATTACAGACCACCTCTGTATAAAGGGCACCTGTCTATTAAGGCCATTCAAACATAACCTTTGTTAAATTTTTCATAATTAATAAATCTCTTTATAAAGGCCACCTACGGCTACTTTTGCCTGTTCCCCTGAGCAACCTTTATGTACAAGTTTGCCTGTACTTTAAAATTATCGTAATTTTGAAAACAATAGATGTAATAATTCAAATAGCAAACAGAAAATTGCTTTAAACATTTGGACATATGTATGGAAAATGCACAGACTGGCAAACTTTGTTACAGAAATATAGTGTCATATTACAGAAGGCTTTCACTATAGGGGGATACAATGGCAAAATGGTCAGACCATCACTCTTTAAACCTCGAAGTTTCTCACCTCTCATCATTGAGGGTTCAAGCGCCACTGGAGCCTAAGCTAATTTTGTGAGAAAGTTGCCAGTTTACTTGTGGAAGGCCTGTGGTCTCTTCAAAGGCAGACAGTAACCAGGTGCTCTCCATCATCAAGAAAGAAAAAAAGAACCTGGCCACCATAATATAATAGAACAAATCATTGAAGGTGGCACAAATCACCATTCAAACAAAACAAAAATCACTTGCAACATCAAGTTGACCTTTCCATTTATGCGCGAACAATTTTCAAATTTGATGACGTCACAAAACTCGATACCTCGGTCATACCTCGGACAAACATTGAAGATACATTGTGACGTCAAGAAATTAAACTAACTTTAACTAACACTTAACTAAAATGCTATGTGTCAAATTATTATTCTAATGAAATATTTCCTGCAGCTTTTCAAAGTTTTGGAGCCATTGTTGTGATAACAAATTAGAATATGATTACCCTGCACAGTCTTCCAATTACTTTTCTAGATACGAGTTGAACATTAGCAGACGTCAGTGCCACAGCTGTATCTGCCATTATCTCAGCTTGTATTGAACCAAGACCTCCTGTAACACTTCTCTGTTATAAATAAAAATAAACAATATCTTTTATGTCCACATTGACAATATACTGCACCAAATGAGCTTCCTTAACCCATCTACCCCTGTGGTCACATTTAGACTCACCCGAATCAATAAAAAGTGTGGTCTACTGTGATAATTCAGGAGTGAACAAGTTCATATTGCATGTAAGATTATTATGAAATTTTTATTCCAAATCATGCACCTTGAATTCTGACAATGGACTTAACCATTCTTTGAAATGAACAGGTCCAAATGTCACTTCAAGGGTTGATGAGTCAATGTTTGATAGAACAGCTGATAGCAATAAGCAAGGCCATATGTAAAAACCTTTGTATTCAATTTCCATTACAAAATCTATGTTTTAGTTCATAAACACTGATTTAAAGAACAACAAAATTATGCAGTTTGTGGTTTTGTATTTTAATGTTCTTGTACTTTTTCAAAAATGATGTGTTATGCAACTGTCTTAATCATGCCCAAATTACAAATTATATAAGCCTTTAACAACCCCCAATCCAGTATCTGACTCATAGCATGTGCCAACAATCATATGGTGTGCATGTCATGTAAGATTTATATGATGTAGGAGCAGTAGGTGTAGGTAAACCTGATATCAACTGTCTTCACTTGTAGATGAAGCCAAAACATAAGGTGTATATGTCATGTAAGATGCAGTAGATGTAGGTAAACCTGATATCAACTTGATACCACACAAACAATGAAGCCAAAACATAAGGTGTATATGTCATGTAAGATGTATTAATGTATGAGCAGGTAAACCTGACATCAACCAATCTTCTTAACCTGACACCACACAAACAATGAAGCCAAAACATAAGGTGTATATGTCATGTAAGATGAATTTGATGTATGAGCAGGTAAACGTGACATCAACCAATCTTCTTAACCTGACACCACACAAACATTGAAGTCGAAGCAAAAACATGAGACCTCCTCAACATTGTCGAGATGAGCGAAAAAATGAAATTTACTACTTGTGAAATCATTTGCATTATTTTGGAAATTTACTCTACCTTGATAAAACTGTCCAGCACCATGTCCAACAGATCAGCCACTTGACCGATGTTACCCCATATCTTTGCTTGGATAGAAGGATACATCTGAAAGTCATAATATACTATATATCATAATGTCACATAGAAATATCATATAATGATATTCAAAGATGTATTTCCAAAGCTAGAATATTTCAATTAAATAAAATATTGGAAATTCTCAAGTCCACCGCTGACTGTTTTCCATACACAAACTCACCCAAGATTTTATTGATATAACAACTTCAAACCAAATTTGGTTCAAGTTTGATTTTTTTTTTTAATTTGAATGGTGTTTCATGCCACATTCAACAATTTTTCAGTTATATGGTGGCAGCCAGCTTTTAATGGTGGAGGAGAGAACCTAGTTATTTTCCAGCGAGACTCAAACCCATGCTGACAGGAAGTGAGAGACTTTTTGATTTAAAGCGCAATGCTCTAACCACTCGACCACGGAGGTCCCTTTCAAGTTTGATGAGTTACTTGACAAAAACCAAAATGATACAAAATATACCAAGTTTTAGATCGCAGGGCATGAATGTTAAATTAAATAAGCAAGATATGCCAGTCACGTCAAATTTTCATTGAATTTTATCAATTAAAGTCCCATAACTCTGTAATGGCAAACGTCAAAATCATATGAAATGAAAGGTACCTCATCTCCCCACAGAATAAAAAATTGTGTAAAAATTTCATAAGGAATCGTGAAAAACTTCTTGAATTTCATCAATTTAAATCCCATAACTCTGTAACAACAAAAGTCAAAATCGTAAGAATCTAAAGGTGCCTAGTCTACAATGACTACTGGAACCAAACATTGTGTAAAAATATCATAAGGATTTGTGACATACCTCTACTTCTTCAATCGTCATTGTGATAAGTTTATCAAGAATAAGTGCCACCTTTTGGCGCTTGTTTTCATCAGTGTGGCGACAGAACCTGTAGAAAACAAAACCTTGTTAAATACAAGTACATGTAGATTACATAAACAAGAGGCCCAAGTCGACCTATATCACTCACCTGAGCACCATAAACAAATGTGAAAAGAAGAACAAACAATATGTAGGTTAAATCAAATACACAAGAAATAGAAAATCTTGATATTTGGTTTGTTTGCATTCCTAACACACATGATAGAAACCATTCATGAAAATCCCTAAAGCAGTTTTGAAAACAAGCTGATAGTTAAAAAAGGTGCCACTACCACCTCATTTTTGCAGTCTTAAAAAAATCATAAAAATTTTAATAAATCAGATTTTGGTAAAATTTTTGCAAAATTTTCACCTAATTACTGATAGAACACATACAATGAATGTATTAAAGTGAATATAGAGGAAATTATCCAAGAAATCATATGAAAATGAATGAAAATAACAAAGTCGAAAATAAATTATCCGATTTCCATATAAAACAAAAATTTTAATTGTACAGCCACATAGAACACTCAAATACATATCCATTTTTCAATACATACAGTGGTTCTGGAGGAGAAGACTTTCAAAGAGGGGTACCCTCGGGGGGCCTATTTTGCCCAACCATGGACCCACCCCTCAGCCCACACTGCCAAAAATCACAAACTTGGTACAGGACCTCGTGTCCTTGCTCCTGTAATGTTTTGTCAAAATCCCTTCAGGTTTTTCAGAGGAGAAGACAAATGTGGAAAGTTAATGCCTGATGATAGATGTTGGATGCCAAACAATAATTGATCACAACAGCTCAAAATCAACCACATAATCTACTAACCTGACATGGTCAGATAAAGAAGCCATGGGTTGATTTATACACCTCGGCTGTACCTTTATTTTTAAAGATTACATTTAGATATATCTAACTTCAAAACTTGATTGTACCCTTACTTGTAAAGATTACAATTTTTCTTAACTGGTAAAATCAGAAACCTATAGGTTATATATAAAGATGTGACTAATACAACCTGACTGTACCCTCACTTGTATAAAAAACTACAATTTCATTTACCTGGTGAAATCAGAAATCTGATGGGTTTTTACTTGAAAAGTTTACATTTTCACTTACCGGGTCAAGTTAGGAAGCCATGGGGTTATATATTCTAGACATAAATGCTTCATCTCAATATTTGAGTTTCCGAATCCCTGAATGCATTCTTCCAGAAACTCTAATGTCAAATGTGGTTCATTTGCTGCTAAAGTTTCACTGATTGTTTTGATGAAAATTGTGTTGTTTGCCGGTATACATAAACCTGAAAGAAAATTTAAAAGATACAAATTACAAGTGGAAGTGTAAGAAGGATGTGTACATTTATACTCATTAAAGCAAGAGTAAACATATCCAGTAGCTTTCAACAAGTTTTTGATTTCTCTTGACATCAAATAGAGCAATAATTAAACTTAGTAACTAACATCATATCATGAAGAAGTAATCACAGTAAATCCTGCTTTATCGACCACCTGTGTATAAAGACCCCCTGGTTACAAAGACTTTTGCTGTCCCCATTAGTACGAGAGAGAGAGAGAGAGAGAGAGAGAGAGAGAGAGAGAGAGAGAGAGAGAGAGAGAGAGAGAGAGAGAGAGAGAGAGAGAGAGAGAGAGAGAGAGAGAAGAGAGAGAGATTGGCAAACAGACAAGTGGAAAAGCAGAGATACAGATAAATGGGTTAACAAATGGACAGATAATCAAAAGAGTAAACGGATGACAGGCAGACAGATGGTCAAACATTGAAACAGATGGACAAGACAGACACAAGGACAAACAGACAAACAGATGGTCATACAGACAGATGGGCAAACAGAATAATAGAAAGAGTTTCAAATGTGTCTTTAAGCATATTATGTGTTGCACATGATATCCAGAAGTTTTATTTCTTTATTTACCTGTGGTCTCTAGGAGTTGCCCTTCAATCTTGAGGTCAAAGGTCTGGGTTAATGCACACAATAAATTGTATGCTGCAGACCGTAAACTTGGATCAGAACTTCCTAGGTTCAACAGAGCCTGAGAAAATAACAACAGTAATGCATCAGTACATAATATGCATGTTATTAATAAATTGTGAAAGGGTTTCTATATGAAGAAAATATATAATGAGTTAAAATCTTTTTTACAAGTGCTAGTGCTACAGTGACCTTGATATTTGAGGTATGACCTTACTGAGAACAACTGCTGTGAAAGTTTGAATTTTGAAAACATTCCCTTTTGTGGTGTAGGAGATATGTGTCAGACAAAAATACTTTACAGACTGCCATAGTGACCATGACCGTTGAGATATCATCGACAGCAACTGTTGTGTGAAACTTGAAAACATTTCCTTTTGTGGCATACGAAATATGCTCCAGACAAGAAAAAAAGCTGACTGCCAGTGACCTTGACCTCTGAGATATGACCTTGAGTCAAGGTCTTGACACATCACATTTAAGGGCCATTTCTTCGAGAAATCTTCCCGGAAGACAGCTGCATTTTCAGAGCCTGGCTTGGTTGCCGCAGGTTGTACGCAGTAGACCGAGGGATAGTCACACCCTGGTCTTCCGTGGTTGCACGTGGTCGAGGAATGGTCTCCCCGGAGGAGTAGTCTGGTAGGTAGCTTCATCTCCAAGCCTCAGTTCCATCATGAGGGAGGAGTATTGACCATGATGTTCCCTCTGGTGTTCACGCAGGCAGTAAGTAACCCAATATTTCTTCTTGATATACTTCTTTCTCCCCATCTTCAGTATAGTTAGCATAATCAGAGAGTCTTAATACAGTTGCAAGGCACAGTGCTGTAATTACATAGCATGATGCAGAGCGATTGGGTTCATGTTGTCCCTTCAGAGACTTGTAAAAAACTGACGGTCAGTCACCGATCGCCGGGTCTTTTTATCCGTGCGAATGTAACAAATTTGTCCATAGCTAGGGAGAGAATCTGTCTAGAAAAGATCGAGAATTGAGAGTAAACAGCGAGGACTTGTTCAGGACTTGTGTACAGGTTTAAATGTACATATGCAGTTGATGAAACATTTCAATTAGGAAACATCAGAAGCAATCATCAAAACACAACATAAGTTGGCAAAAGATAATTCAAAGAAATCTCCATATTTCTTCAACCAGGGAACCATAACCCTTTCAACCCCACAGACCATAATAGACTGGTCTTAAACAATAGAAAAGAGCATACCACTCAGATATTCAGGGGTGAAAGGGTTAACTTATAGATAGTAAACAAGCAGTGTAATTTAAATATAGACATGCTAGTACTTAAAACGTCACTTGAACTCGCATTTGTTACAGTTGATACTTACCACATTGAGAAGAGTGCCTGGAACATCCTTTGGTCTTATTTTTGTGTGAACTGTTACAGTATCCTGAAATAAAGAAATCCAAAATGATTATAAATTACTGACCTTTAATCTTAAATGAAGAACTGTCCATTTTATGGGATATTTTATTTGAGATCTATAGGTTTCTTTATTTTTCAAAAGCTTTAATGTATAGCTTGAAGACAAGTTGTAAGAGAAAAATGAGCCGTGAATAATGTGGTTTTGCAAATGTATAAAGAAGTTATCAGAAAACTAAGACCATAGCCCCCCACCAACCCTAGGGTATGGGTGTTTGTTTAAATAATGTTTTACACAGCACTTGACAAACTATCATTTGCCAGTTTTTAATAGTGGAAGAGAGAACCTGGTTACATTATACCCAGGTAGAGACCACCAGCCTTCTTCAAGTGAACTGACAAATTTTCTCACAAAATTTATTTAACCGTTAGTTAAATTTAACCAACAGATGAATAACAGGGTCGAGGTCTTCTACGTCTTTGATGATAATACAACAATATGGGATATAGGCTGGGGTCACATGTAGATATACCTTCGGTTCAAGTGAGGTAAAAATTCCTCACTGTTATATATCGGGGGTACATACCGGTTGTGCTAGTTCCCATCTGGTCCGTATGTGGATAATGTCATGGACAATATTATCACAGTCGTTATGGATAAAGGATAAAGGTCCACTCTCATTGGAGATGGTCAAAGTAAATTGATTATCATCCACAAGGCAAACCTACAACACGGAAAAAATGTCAGTTTCAATGAAGTAATAACAATAAGATTGTAGACAAACTGTAAACAAATAAACTGTAGAAACTATACATCACAGGAAACTGTTTTCTAGTCAAAGTTGCCATTTCATACCAATCAGTACCATCTGAAAGGCTAATCATATGGATTGTACATGTTAAACATTAAAGCTATACTACTTATTTTTCAAAAGATAGTCAAGGTTACCGACAACGTCAATTTATGCTCTCAGGGCATTTTGTCCCATAAAGTGAGGCAAATAGGTGAAAAGACCTTAGGTGTCTTAGAATCTTAATGAATTCCCAACATAAAAACTTTACAGAAAAATGTCAAATGTCAAGCTTTCTGACTGTTTATAATGTTATATTTACATTTCCGGCAGCAGTCTCCCATAGACTCAGTGTTAATCTTGACGGCGTTCATATCAGCTATAAATGAAGTTCCTCATATGACATCACTCAGTGATGTAGCTTTATTCATAAAATGACATCACACCAAGATATTTCATTTAGTAAACCTCTATGCTTTACTGTTCTACCTTGAACTTCGCTGTTCCTTTGTTTTTTCAATTTGAAAACTATGATATGTAAATATAACTCATGAACTCTTGTCAGAGTCCATTTATTGTCAATATGGATGCCGTTTGGGCGACAGATAAATATTCATGGAGTCCTAGCGGGCACCATTCTATTTATCGGTCACCCAAACAGCATTCATATTGACAATAAATGCACTCTGACAAGCGTTCATTCATTAATTAAGTCAATGTAGATATGTTCAACTCATCTAGAAATTAACAAAACACAAGGCAAAAATAAAGTCCTGAACCTATACAGGACAATCTGACAAATCTGTACAACTAAGCTACCAATATTCACTACGTACCTCCTCAATTTCTGAAGCATAGTAAACGTCATTCAGTAAAACCTGATGACCAAGTACCCTCAGTTTTTCTGCAGAAGTTATCTGTATGGCATTTGGACCAACCTTTTGAAGGAAAGATGATAAACATAAGCTAGTCTTAATATGTTAAATCAATCACATCATTATAAAGAACAATCACATGCAATCAGGTTTTCCTGATACTTTCTCCAGCTCTTTAAAATGTACTTAAGCAGAAATGCAAATCAACACAAAATCAAATATTTTTATGTAATAATTTGTTTTTGGAATAATAAATTATTTATTGTCCATGCTTGAAAGAGATATGACATTTTGTTTGCTTTTGTTTGAATTGTGTTTGTGAGGGCTTCATCCTCGGGGAACAGTTTGGCCTCAGACAAACACATCTTCATATCTCCCTCAAACACGGGAGATAAAAACATTTTTTTTTATCTGACAGTTACAAAGAACTCACCTTTATTGTAACTTTTGTATCTTTGTGAGACAATTTGAGAGCATTATTTGAAATCTTAAGATCCTCCTCCAATGAAACTGTTGATCCTGGTAGTTTCTGTTGATCAGTTTCAATATATTCATTCAGTCTGGCTGGGTGATCAATGAACGTTAGTTTTCTGTTGCCCTTGAAATAGATAGTTGTAAAGTTATCTCCATGTAAATTTGACTAATACAAAATATATCTGACAAAAAAGAAGGAAAAAATGATTTAAAGAATTAGATCAGGAAGGAGGGTTAGTTTGAGTTTATTAAATAAATCTTAAATTTAGTCTGACACAAGTTTAAATCACAGTCTATGTCCCATGAGTAGAAGGTGACATACACAAACAACTGTGTGTATATCTGGTGAGCTTACTTTGAGGAGAGTCAGTATTCTTTCATACATAAGCAGGTGCTTGATATAGTATATATATATATATATATATATATATATATATATATATATATATATATATATATATATATATATATATACAGTCTAACCTATACATGTGGTCACCTTTGTTAAGCAGTTACCCCTCTAAGCAGTCAGTTTAAATTCCTCCAAAACATTTTCCTTGTATAATTATACCCCGATAAGCAGTCGCCTTCCTAATGCAGTCAGCGATTACCCCTTTCAGGTCCAAAGATACCAAACTGACCCAATTAAAAGACCATTCAAATTTCAATGAGCAGGTCATTTGTGATCCAAACATATACTGGTCCCATACTTAGTGCTAGTGTAAAGATCAAGATAATTCTCTATGTTTAAATATTTTTTACGGTAATTGATATTCATCATTATTGATTTGTTTGGCCATATTACAGTTAGCTTTTATTCAGGTACCTATAAAATTGCCTGGCATAGTACAAAGGTCAATTTTCAAATCATAATCAGTTCTCACTAATCTTAACAGGTTTGGGATATACCAAGTTCTTGAGATGATCTCACATTATTCAGTTCAAAATATGAAACTCAAAGAGTGACCAGAATGTCTTAAAAGAGAAAAGTTTTAGTTCTCAAACATGTGCATGTGATTGATTTACTGGACATGGCAAATACACATGCAGTGGCTATTGATCTAGGCGTTGACAAAAAACAAGTTACACAAACCTTGCTATAAATATATAGAAATATAATTCAATGATGCTTATGTAGAATAAATATCAAAGTATATGCATCATAAAACTATGAGAACATCAATTAAGAGGTCACCTCAGTAAACCAGTAACTTTCATGGTTTCCCTTAGGTGACTGCTTATTCATCCAAATAGCATTGAAAAATGGCAACATTGTCTGTTTAATGGTGGAAATTCTATTCAAATGCAATAAGAAATGGCTTCACAATATTTTATGGAAAAATGTGTTTTTATATGAAATATATAGTTAAAAATGATACCGTCTATAAACTTTTGGCACGTGACTGTACTTCATATGAGACAATAAAAACCGAGGTCCTGTGTCACAGTAGGCGTCGGCATGTTAAAGAACCCTCACTACTCAATGGCCATAAGTGCCGTGCATAGGCCAATATTTGAAACCCTTCACCGGTATTTGGTGATGTCTCCATATGAGTGAAAGATTCTTGAGTGGGACGTTAAACAACAATACAACTACAACAACAAGCAAGTGGCTGTACATATATACATCAGGTGAGCTTACTTTGAGAGGAGTGAGTATTCTGTCATGGTACTTTGTGTATTCTCTGACCCAAGAGTTACAGTTGTAAATATATGCAGCAACAATGTTTTGATAAACTACTTCTGGCATAACAACAAACCATTTGGATAGGAAATCCGTCTGAAAAATACAAAAAAAAAAGATTTTTTCATATACATTATATTGACAACTGTCTGTTTGTGAATAAAATATCTTTTTTTGAAGAGAAAACCTAGTATTTACCTTTCCAACGAAAGAACAACCATATTTCCCGAAGAAAACTGGATTTAATTCTTCTTGCACAAGAAAACTGGCAGTTTCCATACACGCATTTTTTGATCAAACATGGTTTAAATGAACTAACTAAAAGTGAGAGGTGATATACATATAGACAGAGGAGTGAGAGGTGATATACATATAGACAGAGGAGAGGTGATATACATATAGACAGAGGAGTGAGAGGTGATATACATATAGACAGAGGAGTGAGAGTTGATATACATATGGACAGATTAGTGAGAGTTGATATACATATAGACAGAGGAGTGAGAGGTGATATACATATAGACAGATTAGTGAGAAATGATATACATGTAGAGGAGCGAGAGGTGACATACATATAGACAGAGGAGCGAGAGGTGACATACATATAGACAGAGGAGTGAGAGGTGATATACATATAGACAGAGGAGTGAGAGGTGATATACATATAGACAGAGGAGTGAGAGTTGATATACATATAGACAGATTAGTAAGAGTTGATATACATATAGACAGAGGAGTGAGAGGTGACATACATATAGACAAAGGAGTGAGAGGTGATATACATATAGACAGAGGAGTGAGAGTTGATATACATATAGACAGATTAGTAAGAGTTGATATACATATAGACAGAGGAGTGAGAAGTGATATACATATAGAAAGAGGAGTTAGAGGTGACATACATATAGACAGGAGTGAGAGGTTATATACATATAAACAGAGGAGTGAGAGGTGATATACATATAGATGAGTAACTTTTTGGCTACAGATGGCCCAGTAAAGAATCCCATATTCTATAAAGCTATCATTGATACAGTAAGAATGATCTTACCCTAAATCTATTCTCTGCACAAATATGTGTGAAGTCTATAACCAGTTCAAATGGTTTGTTGTAGTACGGCTTTAGTGTGAGGAGAACGTGATAAATCAGGAGATCTCCATTTATCTCCCCGACTCTGAAATAGTAAATATGCACAGTCTTTTTAAGAATGAAGGATAAATTACATACAATGACTTAAAATATGACAGATAAATAATAGTCACTTAAAATATGACAGATAAATAATACAGTGTCGCTTAAAATATGATAGATAAATAATAAAGTCACTTTAAATATGACAGATAAATAGTAATAGATAAATTTGAAAATCTTTACAAAATCAAACATATACTCAGCTAAATCTTTGTTAATTTCAATTTTTTAATTATTATACTTATTTATTGCATTCAATATATTACAATATGTACTTCCTAAAGTCTTTAACATCTGACATTTACACACACTCTCACTCTCTCTCTCTCTCTCTCTCTCGTTCAGTGACTTACTTATAACGCCTGGCTATGTAGTAGAACACAGGATTGCCGTTGACACTTGTTCCAGCTTGATAAAATATGTGCAGGTTTTTCAGGGACTTAAACTCATCCTTTTCATGCATGTTGTGTTTTGACATTATCTCTTCAAACTTGGTACTGGTCATATCCATACTTGACCACCTGGTGGCAAAAATGCCCACACTGAATAATTGAAGTTGAGAAAAGCATGTACAATAAATATATGGTTAGTAACAACATATTTGTTGAATCTTGTAGAATAAAACATCCTGAATCAGGAGTCATCGTATCTACTCATGATATGTTTATGAGATAGAAAATAGAAAAACAGAAATAGTTTTATCAAAAATAAATCCAGTAACATCTGTGAGATTGATTAATTTTAACAGGTTAATTAAGAATGCATTCATCAAATTTATTCCTCTACCTTATAACCACATTTTGTACTTGATAATACACTCAACAACTTTTACTTATATAGCAGCAGTTGAGCTAGATTTAATGGAGAGAACCAGGTTATGATGTACCTAGACGGAGACCATGGGGCTTCTGCAAGCAAACTGGAAAGACTTCTCACAAAACTATGTGCAACCTGACCAAAAATGTTGCAGATAGACAGACTAAAACAATATGTCCCTGAGTATTATTCATAGTATTAAAATTGATATATAAAATATTCCACCTGAAAATTTATATGTAGAAAAAATAATCTGTGGGCATAAAAATGATACAAAAAAGAATGCTAAGTATATTTTTCACAGTATGCCATGATAAACTTTCCTAATTAACAACAAGTCAACATGGCTTGTCTGGTACTTAATTGACCTATCGCCAAATGCCTGACATGTGGCTCTACATTTGCCTTTTTCATGTCATTGGATTGTGATGTCATAATCACACAAGTGTTTGACAGGCCACTTAATTGTGACGTCATAATGGAAAAGTTTGCCAAAAGGTGCTGTGTTCGGCATTTGGCGATCAGTCAATTACTTGTGGTATCTGTGATTACTCTGACTCCAGGGTCACAAAATCATCTTTATGCAAATCTGAAGAAAATCCGTCTAGGAGTGGTGTATGCATATACCAAAAGTAAGGTTCAATTAATCACTTGCCAAACTGGGTTTCTCAATTTTCACACCACAAAGGAATTCAAGAATATTTATTCCTGTGTATAAATCTTTTTTGTTATTGTACATCAATCTAAGTAGTAAAAAAGAAAGAAAATAATTTTGGGAAAACACCCAGAAAGTGCCCTTTGAAATAAAAAAAAAAAAAAAAAAAAAAAAATTAGAAAAAACTCTTAAAAATAATCAAATATGCAGCTCACTGTGAATCCAATGGTCGGTGTTCAGGAGGTCCCAGGTAGGCCAACAGAGTAGCCATCTTATCAAATGGCCGTCTACCAACAGCTTTGTGATCCCTGTAATGAGATGTTAAAGTATTCAATGAAAGTTCTAGAAATTGCACATTTAGTTTCTGCCATAAATCTTAATGTTTCGTACTTAAGATGATATAATATTTTAGTATAACAAACACTCTCTACAAATTTTCAACAAAAGTGTGTTTGAAATAAATACACCAATAATCAATCGGTATATTTAACATCCCTTCATCCAAAACAGGGTCAAACTTGTGAAAATTCAGGACTTATCCAGCATCTGAAAACACAGCAAGTAGAAGCAGGTAACACCTGACCTTAACAATCTTCAACTTCATACAGGTGAGCTATTCTAGTACAGTGAATAATATATTATAGAAACTGATAACACAAATAACATGAAGATTTGATACGTTTTGTTGGATTGTTATCATGTCTACTACATGTTCTGAGATAGCCTGGGGAGATAATTTATTGACATTTTTACTAAGATGGCTGCTACAAGTCATCACCGTTCTTACTGGACCCTAGAAACTAGCACCAATCATTGTGAAGTAGACTAAGTGGATGGTTGCTTTTCTTGTTAAGGAGACCTGCCTTGGTTAGTTTAAGTTAAGTTAAGTTCAGTTGTACTCAAGTTCTATGCCAGTGGGCTCAGGAACTAGAATTGAAATCCTACCTGCTACTGGACAAGTAGTCACCAATCTTTTCTTGGTTATTCCACAAGAGTCGATGTAGAGCCAGAACATTAGCATCATTGATGAAGGACAAACTATGATTACCAGTGTCGGGTATGTCGCAGTCTGATGCTATCTCTGTGAAGAATCTGTCAAACAAATTAATATAGCAATGAGAACCTTTGGTAATAAATATAGAAATACATTAAAAATGTAATACTCATATAATAGTGCATGGTTCTCCATGTCATATGCCAAAATACAGGATTGGGGATATAGTGCACAACCCAAAGGGGAGTTAACTATGCCTCTAAACTCTGACAATTATCATGGCATATACTATGTAAAACTTCACACTATTATCTGTCGTTATTATGCTGACAACCACATAAACTGATGACATCATTTGAGTTGTTGTTGTTGGCAATGACACGGCCACTGTTTGCATCAAAGTATGACAGGTAATACTTACATGTATGCATTTGAGATATATTAAATAGCTACATAGTGTATGCATTTGATATGCGAAAATGTAACCAATATACAAACAGTTAAAGTTAAACAAGTCAATGTTAATGGACCACTCAGATAAGCTTGAAACATCGGGACTTTGACTCATGAATGATAACCAAGAACAATAGATTTTTAGTTCAGAGGTTCTATAAGATGAATTTGACTGCTTCGAAACTGTAAGACATACATGGTCATGATATTTCATAATTAGTGCTAAAATAAACCTAATTTTCAAGAAATTAAAACATTGAGCGTTTATGAGGATAAGAATTATCATGGGGCGCTTTCATACACATGTAAATTTTGATTCTGAATTATTTGTAGGAATTCTCGGTTGTTCTTATAGATAAATATATCAAATTATATAAATTGTTTATAAGTAGCATTAAATAACAAAATTATTCAGGACTTTGTCAATAGTTCGAAACATTGAGAAATTCAAATCATTCAAGTTTGACTCACCAAAGTTTGATTGTATAGAGGGACATTCTGTCAGAAAGCATAATAACCATTTATGAAGTTAGAATGCTTGTCTAATATTAAGTACAGAGTTAAGTCATTAACAGTTTATTTCTCTGATGTTTAGAAGAAGCAACTTTGTAACACTGAACTGAATAAGATCAACTAATGCATGATAAATTGTAATTTATAAATAAAGAAAAATGTCTATATTTACTAGTACTCCTGCCTTCTTAATTGACAGAATTTCAATACATTAAGATATATATTACATACTGCAAAAGTGGGAAAATATGCTTTTTTTTTTGGCCAAAATAATGGCTGCAAATTCTACCTAAAATCAATGGTATATGCAATTCTGTTAGCAAAACAAGGCAATACTGCATAACATTTTCTTCAAGGGCTTTCTGGTGTAACACAAGGATATCAAGTATTTCTTCTTGAATAATCACTTCCTAGTGCTTTTTTAAGGACTATTCAGAATTCAAGGACTTTTCAAGTACATTTTGTCCTTGTTCTTAAATAATCATTTTCAAGAACTTTATAAAAGGGCATAAGATGTGTTTACCAAATAAATAGTTTCTATTTTTTCTACTTTTATTACTTGTACTTCATGTACAATAACAAATAAGAGCTATACACAAGCATAAAAAAATCTTATATTTCTGTATGTTTTGTGAAAATAAGGTCAGGTCCAGTGTGGTATTCATATACAAATAGTAAAGTTGAGTTAATCAACTGCAATTGAAAAAGTGCCAAACCTGGGTTTCTCAAGCAATTTTTACAAATATACAGGAATTTAAGAATTTTTATGCCTGTGTTCATCTCTTTTTTGTTATTGTATATCAATCTAAGTAGTAAAAATGGAAGAACAATTTTTTGGAAAAAACACATCTACTGTCCCTTTAAGTACTATCTAAAATATCAAGGACTCGTCTTAACCTGTACAAACTAAACAATAAGACAGAAATATGCAACATCCTCCCCCCAAAAAATTCCAAATAAAATATTACCTTCTGCCTGCCTCAAAGTTTGTCTTGAGGAAATCATTAAATGTTCTCATGTGGTTTTCTTTGGTGAAGAGCAGATGGTTGGCTATGTTCTGCATAATTTTACACATTAGAGTCAGTCCTCTTTTTATTTTGGGTGTTGGCTCCTCGTCAATGATACCAGATTCAAATGGAGACACTAAAATTGGTTAAAAAGATAATTTTTATATACATGACATAAAAAAATCGTTTTTGAATGCAAATGGAATATGCTTTAAGATAAACTGGAAAATAAAAATACTTATTAAATATTTTTCATAAATAAGTAAGCCATTTTTAATGTGCATACTAAATTCACAAGAGATTTTTAATTACTTTTAACATGTTTAAATGGTTAATATTTCTGACACAATGAAATACTGACACAATATGAACAATAATCCCAAAATTTATATTTGCTCCTTACATACCTCGTTACAAATATGTTTGAGAAATATGATTGTAACAGATAAAATATTTTTAAATCAAGATGTAAATCATAATTTCAGATTCCACAAATAATTCTTCTCTACTGTTACAATATCAAGCTTAATCTATATAAAAGTTCACATATTAATATCAAAAATATTTTAATCTATAATGGATGCCCAAAGTTCCATAAAAAAAATCATTTTAAATCAATCAAAATACAAAAGTTGCAATTAAAATTTATTTTTAAAAATGACCATGATTTGTAATACTGTTTTGTTTATATCTGTCATCAGTGTAATATGTACAGGTAAGAGTTATCTATCTTGAAATCTGACCAAACACAGGGCACATGACCATAAATAGACAAAGTAACCAATGAACAAAGGTATATAGACATGAATTGTGTCAAGTTTGTATTTGTTATTAAATTATATGTATTCATTTGAGACACCTGAAATAACTAAATGTTTATAAATATACAATGGAAATAAAAATCAAGTGCATTATTTCATGTATATTAAACATATAATTTAACAGGATTAAAATTTGATTTTACCTAAATCAAATAATTTATAGGTCAATACTGTAGAAGACATGTATAATTCCATAATTCAGAAGTCATTCATTGTAAATCATCTAGTCATCGCATGAATTTTTCCTTGTCAATTCCAAGTTCAATAATAGAAGAATCGGTGTTTTAAAATGAAATTTGGCTTTTCAATGGAAGATTTCAATTTTTCCAGATTATTCCAAATTCTGACAGGCTATACCTTCATCAATAGATGGTAATCATTGCAACTACATGTAAGCTAGACAGTAAGAAACATTTCTGGAAGAGTACTGATCAGCGTCTGTTTGGGTTGTATAATGGTCTGGACTTATCGGCCTCTATTTGGGTTGGGTAATGGTCTGGACTGATCAGCCTCTCTCTGGGTTGTTTAATGGTCTGGACTGATAAGCCTCTATTTGGGTTGTATAATGGTCTGGACTTATCAGCCTCTATTTGGGTTGTATAATGGTCTGGACTTCTCTGCCTCTCTTTGGGTTGTATAATGGTCTGGACTGATCAGCCTCTCTCTCTGGGTTGTATAATTGTCTGGACTGATCAGCCTCTCTCTCTGGGTTGTATAATGGTCTGGACTGATCAGCCTCTCTCTGGGTTATGTAATGGTCTGGACTGATCAGCCTCTATCTGGGTTGTGTAATGGTCTGAACTGATCAGCCTCTCTCTGGATCGTATAATGGTCCAGACTGATCAGCCTCTCTATGGGTTGGGCAATGGTCTGGACTGATCAGCCTCTCTCTGGGTTGGGTAATGGTCTGGACTGATCAGTCTCTCTCTGGGTTGGGTAATGGTCTGGACCGATCAGCCTCTCTCTGGGTTGTAAAATGGTCTGGACTGATCAGCTTCTCTCTCTGGGTTGTATAATGGTCTGGACTGATCAGCCTCTCTCTGGGTTATGTAATGGTCTGGACTGATCAGCCTCTCTATGGATCGTATAATGGTCCAGACTGATCAGCCTCTCTCTGGATCGTATAATGGTCCAGACTGATCAGCCTCTATCTGGGTTGGGCAATGGTCTGGACTGATCAGCCTCTCTCTGGGTTGGGTAATGGTCCAGACTGATCAGCCTCTCTATGGGTTGGGCAATGGTCTGGACTGATCAGCCTCTCTCTGGGTTGTGTAATGGTCTGGACTGATCAGCTTCTCTCTGGATCGTATAATGGTCCAGACTGATCAGCCTCTCTCTGGGTTGGGCAATGGTCTGGACTGATCAGCCTCTCTCTGGGTTGGGTAATGGTCTGGACTGATCAGTCTCTCTCTGGGTTGGGTAATGGTCTGGACCGATCAGCCTCTCTCTGGGTTGTATAATGGTCTGGACTGAACAGTCAAAATATAATGCTGATTGTCAGTTAAAAAAGATAGGGATTATATGAGAAATATATGTCAGCATGAAGGTTTGTGATATTGAAAAAATTGATTACTTATCTAATTCTTTGTTTTTTACATTTGTTAATCGACAACCAAGGTTATGTGGGCATGTGTCTCATTAAACACAGGGAAAATTTATAATACACACAATCTGTGAGAAATCTAAAATCTAGAAGTAAGCAGTTAAACAGCTTTAAAATCTAGAAGTAAGCAGTTAAACAGCTTTAAAATCTAAAAGTAAGCATTTAAACAGCTTTAAATCTAGAAGTAAACAGTTAAACAGCTTTAAAATCTAGAAGTAAACAGTTAAACAGCTTTAAAATCTAGAAGTTATCAGTTGAACTGCTTTAAAATCTAGAAGTAAGCATTTAAACAGCTTTAAAATCTAGAAGCATTTAAACAGCTTTAAAATCTAGAAGTAAGCATTTAAACAGCTTTAAAATCTAGAAGTAAGCAGTTAAACAGCTTTAAAATCTAGAAGTAAGCATTTAAACAGCTTTAAAATCTAAAAGCAAGCATTTAAACAGCTTGATATCAAATTTGGATATACTGATTCTATATACAATTCTTCTGCTTTTGTAAATGATTTCAATATTGATTTCAAAATAAGTAATAGGTGAAAAGGGGTGGGGAAGGGGGAAATGTGGGGAGTGGGTTTAAGGGCTGTATTATTAATATCTTTCTTTTGGTTTTAAGAACAAGAAGAACACATCATTACTGATGATAACGATTATAAATAAACCACAGGTCATGTGCCCATTTTCAAAGGCAAAAAGACTATATAAGAATATAGATTTATTTGTATTAGAAAATAAAATATGATAATTAAATGTTTAAAGACATTAAAACATGATAATAATACAAGAAATAATCTTGATAAAAATATATATGAAGAGCATTAAGTAAAGAGTATCTACGATGTAGTAAAACTGTAAAGTCAATAATTATAATCCATGCAGCTGAATGAACAATTCCAACATGCTTCCTTCTTGTGATAAATATACCTGTAATTACTATTAACAAGCTACACAGTTATGTCCCTTACATCTCCTTATTTGGGTGCACATGTTTGTTAAGTTGATCTGTGTATTAACAGTAGCGTTTATATCTTATTAATGTATAACATAGATAAGTTTTGATAAGTTGGGTTTTGCCTAGAACTTCTCTAGACAGCATGTGCAGCAAGGTAATCATGATTACTGTGGAAACAGTGGAATATCTTATTTCATGTCAATTTATCAATATTGCAATTCCCGGGTATCAAAAAATGGAGTGCATGTGATTAGTTTTGACCATGTGACAAATCAGAAATCACATAACATTATAGACTATGTGACTCATCAGAGGACATATGACTCATCAGAGGAAGATGACATTATAGACTATGTGACTCATGAGAGGAGCACATGACTCATGAGAGGAAGATGACATTATAGTCCACGTGACTCATCAGAGGAACACATGACTCATCAGAGGGACATGACATTATAGACTATGTGACTCATCAGAGGGACATGACTTTATATCCAAATGTGACTCATGAGAGGAACACATGGCTCATCAGAGGAACATGACATTATAGTCCACTTGTGACTCATGCGAGGAACACATGACTCATCAGAGGGACATGACATTATATCAAATGTGACTCAACAGAGGAACACATGACTCATCAGAGGGACATGACATTATATCCAAATGTGGCTCATGAGAGGAACACATGACTCATGAAAGGAACATGACATTATAGTCCAATTGTGACTCATGAGAAGAACACGCCTCATCAGAGGTACATGACATTATATCCAAATGTGACTCATGAGAGGAACACATGACTCATGAGAGGAACATGACATTATAGTCCACATGTGGCTCATTAGAGGAACATATGACTCATGAGAGGAACATGACAGTATGGTCAACATGTGACTCATCAGAGGAACACATGACTCATCAGAAGAACATGACATTACGTTCCACATATGACTCATCAGAGGAACACATGACATTAAAGGCCACATGACTCATGACAGGAAGACAAGACATATTAGTCCACATGTGACTCGTGAGAGGAACATATGACATAATAGTCCACATGTGACTCATGAAAAGAACCTATGACATCATAGTGCATGTGACTCATGAGATCTACACATGACATTATAATCCAAATGTGACTCATCAGAGGAACACATGACATTATAATCCAAATGTGACTCGTGAGAGGAACCCATGACATTATAATCCAAGTGTGACTCATAAGAGGAACACATGACATCATAGTCCACATGTGACTTATGAGAGGAACCCATGACATCATAGTCCATGTGACTCATGAGAGCAACACATGACATTTTAGTCCACATGACTCATCAGATGAACATATGACATTATAATTCAAATGTGACTAATCAGAGGAAAACATGACATTATAATCCAAGTGTGACTCATAAGAGGAACATATGACATCACAGTCCACATGTGACTCATGAGTAGAACCCTTGACATCATAGTCCATGTAACTCACGGGTGGAGCACATGACATTATAGTGCACATGACTCATCAGAGGAACATGACATTATAATCCAAATGTGACTCATGAGAGGAACATATGACATCATAGTCCATGTGTGACCCTTAATTTTTTCCCTTTCCATTGATAATTAGAGGAACAGAGATAATATTGTTCACATCTTACTTGTACACAGGACAAAGTTAAATAAGGCTGTTGATGAGAAATACAGGGGTTTTCTGGAATGGATGATTGACAAGAGACCCATGTGGCCTTAACTGTCTCCTGAGTAAAACATGATTACAGTGACAATGTGATGATCATTAGTTCATGAGAAATTTTTTTTTAAAATATCCCATAAGGGTCAACCTGACAATAGCTGTTCTATTGAGATTTTTGTAGATCTTTGCGTGCCAAACATTTTTGCTTCCACTTTCTCTCTATTATACTTTTCAAGATAAAGGCCAAAACAGTCAAAAATATGATAAATCCTTTTAAATGGAGAAATAACTCCCATAAAGGTCAACCTGACATTTAGCAGATCTTTGCAAGCCAAACATTTTTTCTTCTTTCCCTTTCTATCTATCATACGTTTCAAGATAACAAAAAATAAAAAATCCAATTAAAAGGGGAAATAACGCCCATAAGGGTAGACCTGACAATTTTGGCCTGTTGACATTTTTTAAGATCTTTGCATGCTGAACATTTTTGTTTCTTTCACATTCTCTATTTCTAATATACTTTCCAAGATAACTGCCAAAAACACCAAAATCCACAAAAAAGGGGGGATATAACTCCCATAAGCCTTCACCTGACAATTTCCACCGAAATAAACATTTGGTAAATCTTTGAGAGTTGATCATTTTTAGGTAATACTTTTTTTCTACCTTTAAAAACATTCAAGATAAATATATTAAGTCAAAAGTATCTACCGACTTATTTGTTCTATTGATTGGATCTATAAACTTTATGCGACTTCACATTGGGATAATGCCTATCACGTTTGGTTCAAATTGGCTCAATGGTTCTAGAGTAGTTTAATATGTCTAAAATTCATCAGAAAAAAAAAAATTATTTTCTGTGATTTTGACCTTGAAATTTTGACAATTATCCTTAAATAATTCTAAACAAATTTCTCATATTTCTTTGTATACAAAAAAAAATCACTTTTGAGTTATTAAGCCATTTGTATAAAACTGTACAGATGTTATTTAAGCACCACCAGGTGACTTTTTTAAGAACATATTTCATTTGCATATTTTGTAGATATTCAAAGATCATGCATACAAAATTTGAAAGTTATTGGATCATTGGTTCATCTTAAAATATGTACCAAATTTTGTCCTTTTTGGGTCCTTTTGGAGCACCTACAGGTCCTAGCCCCTTTTCATTCGCAATTTCATGCGGCCTCACATGGGGATACTTCCTGCCAAGTTTGATTGAAATTGGCCCATGTAGACAAAGACGAAAATGTCTTAAAAGTTAACAACAGACAACGACAGACAAAAGACGATAACAATAGGTCACCCTGAACCTTTAGCTCAGGCGACCTAAAGATGTGTATTAGACATTTCATACTGTGTGCATGGGTGACTGGCAAAGTGGTTAGAGCATCACACTTTAAGTCTGTGCTTAAATCTAAGCTTATTACATAGAGGATCTAGCCAGTGTACTTGTTGAAGATTTCTGATCATTTCCAAGGTACAGTGGAACTGATCTTCAGAGGTGGTCTCTCAAAAGAGATTTTGTATAAAGGATAATTTAAATAAGTGGTTTTCAGAATGTGGTCTCACAAGACAGGTGGTTTTCTATGACAGTGGCCTCACAAGACAGGTGGTCCTCTATGAGAGTGGTCTCACAAGGCAGATGGTTTTCTATGATGGTGGTCTCACAAAATGGGTGGCCTTCTGTGACAGGTCTCAGGAGACAAGTGGTCTTCTGTGACAGAGGTCTCACATGACAGGTTTCACTGTATATTGTAACCAGATTTCTTCCTCTACCTGACTGCCACAGTGTAACTGTAAAATTGTTCAGTTTAGCCCTTCCCCATCATGAACATGTTCAGATGAAGAACATACAACAAATCATACATAATCTGTTGTATGCATTCAGTTTTACAGACTTTTTCACAACTAATGTCTTCCTGTAAATTTGTCATGAAATTCTATTTATATACTTTGTCACTTAAAACCACATAGTAACTCATCCTTGATATTACAGCAGGGTGGTTATTTCCATAGCTTCATATTTTTAATTTTATAACATATTTTAATTCCTCCCTATAATATGATGACCATTTTCTCATTATAATATGGGATTCTTGTATTACATCCTCCAGTTCTATTGCCTAAAACAGTCGAGTGACCCTGATAGTAAATGATAACAGACAAGCAAACACTAACATTCCCGACTGTGTTAGTGGCCAAATGTAATGAGGTACAATATAAATTCTGTGTTTACTTTCTGATGATAACTATAAACATCCAATCAAAATATAAATCAGTCTCAATGGTTAAAACAACACAATTTCACACACTACAATAGAATCATACCTAGTGTTATCACATCTAATTAAAATATGACTGCAAGGTTTGTGTTACCTATGGCAGGGTTGATGAACCGTAAGAAAATTACAGTTCCAATTACAGTCCAGACTGCCTCAGTACTACTTTGTTGAAAGCGCTGTGTCACTACCTGGTAAAGACAATGGCACATACTCCGCAATTTGGATGGAAACCTGTCAGGACAAGAGTTATAAGTAACAGGCAAATGGAGTCAGAGGTTAAAGGTTATGCCAAGGGTTAAAAGTCATGACAAGCACTTGCAATTGGTTGTTCTGAGTATTCTGGATAAGCATGCAGTAGTATCTTGTTCTTTATTTCTCAACTTGCAGTGTTCATTTCTAAACATCTGCATGATAGTGTTAATTGCTGGAATGAAAATTTGATTAATTTTGGTGACTTGTTAAGTCAAGTTCAAAAACCAATGACCACTGTATCAACGTTAATTTTAAATTCAAATATTTAGAAAACATTGTTTTCATTTTTGTTTCAGATGATATACTTGATTGCCTATTCTTAGCTATCCAACTAAGAGGCTAAATCACCAAAAAAAAAAAAAAAAAAAAGCACAAATGTCCAGTGGTCTTAGGTCATGACCTTGACAAAGAAATATGTGACAATTTTAGCTACTTGCGTAAAATATTAACTATTATTGGCTTCTCTGGGACAAATTATTTTGGTAATGATTTGATGAATTGATAAACCAATTACAGAGTAGAAGAAAAAAAGGAGAGAATGTAAATAAAATGTACAAATATATAAATATATGTATTAAAAAGCCAATGATTTGGATTACTATGCTTAAAACAAAGTCTTGCAATGCTTAAGTAAATATCTAATGTGTTGCATAAGTAATAAAACATACACACAAAATCAAAGAGAAGCTTAATAGAGAGATCAACTATAATTGTCACATTTGATTCATTATGATCAGGCTAAATGAAAAATAAGTGTTTCTAGTTATTCTGCTGACCCAGCATTTTTTCAAAAAATTCTGAAAATGTTGTAGAATGGGTTTGTTTCTGGTGACTATATAGAGAAAGAATCGCATTTATTTGAGACATCCTTTTACACAGTCCTCAGAAATAAAAATGTTATCAACCCATCTACCATATCCTGAAATTTGATTTTTGGTAACTGGAAACACATATATTGTTTATTTTGGCCTTATAAAACATTCGTGTGTTATATTTCTATGAACAAGAAACAAAGAAAGAGAATACAGCATATTGATGGTCGATGCTGATTGTGTATTACAATGCTCCAATCTCAAGCAACAGGCAGAGATATCGTAGATCGAAATTTTACCTAGTGCCGGGTTAAAAAATCGTAGAAAAATGACCGTTCCAGTTGCTAGGATACTATCATGAGGAAACCGTAGACTAATAACTTGAAACAGACAATGGCACATGACTCGTAACTTTGCTGGAAACCTGGTGAAATGGACAGGATGAGATGTGCCGATGGAATGATTTTAGTTTACATATATATAAAAAAAGTTCATTGGGTACATAATGAACTATCTGTGTTCTAGAATTTATAAAACATAAATCATATCTATATTACATCTTTATAGATAATTTGCAATGAAGCAATTACAAGTTTTGATGTTGCCAATTTGAGACGCTATAATAGGCTACAATATACAAATGGGACGATCTCCGAGTCCAATGATATATAGTTAATTGAGATCCGTTTATTTAAATACAGTGGAATCTTGTTATTTCGAAATTCACTGGACCGCCCCATTTACTTCAAGATAACCAAAATTTGCAATTCACATATTTTCCATTTTTATTGGACAACAAATAGACCTACACAGGGTAATGCTTAATTCAAATTGGTTTTAAGCAATTATTAATTACACTTTTATCGTGGCTCGTTAACAGGAGTTGATTGTCCCATGTTTTGGAGGTAAACAAGTAATTTTATACAATGACTTTTGTGTAAAATTTGTAAATCTTAAATCACAGACGGTAATTTCAAGATAACAAGTGGCAATTCTTTAATATTTCGGTACTTCGGAAAGTACTTAGAGATAAGCGAAAATTCGAAATAAAAACTTTACGATATCCGAAATAAAAGTAGTATAAATATATAGTAATATATATATTTCCTAATTTGTCATATCTTCTCTACAGAGATTAATTTTTGAAAGTATGACTATTTTTCTGCCTGTAACGCTTTTAAGAAAATAGATATGTACAACTGCATAATCTGATGAAAGTTTTGGCAATTCAGGGTGGGAAAATTCTTTTTGGAGATTGTCAAAATTGATATTATTTATTGACTGTTGTGATACTGTTGGATTCCTTTGGATCTACATTGATGGATAAATTAGTGAAAACAAAAAATGTCATTGTTATTTCAATGAGGTTATTCATAAAAATATATCTATAACTGAACAGTTATATTGTTTAAAGTACTATTCTCTGGGAACAACATACAGAATAAACAGAAGGGTTGTCGTTAGGCATAAACAGCTTACCAGATACAAATAAGTTGCAACCATCAAATTGACTCATTAATCTACCACTAACTCATTAATCTAACATTAACTAAAGATTTGGGAAACGTCTTTCTTCAAAATTTGTAATTAAATTAAGCAATAAAGAGGATACAGCTACCAAAAATTTGTGTGAATCACATAACATAATTTTATCGGTCCATTGACGAAGGAAAATGTTAAGATACAAAAATGGCCGACCTGTTAGGCCAATGTGTTTTAAAGCGGCATTACCTGTGTTTACCTAAAAAATTATTTCTATTTTTTCTACTTTTACCACCTGTACTTGATGTACAACAACAAATAAGAGCTATACACAGGCATAAATTAATCTTGTATTCCTATATATTTTGTGTTTTGTTTGTTTGTTTGTTTATTGTTGTTTAACATCCCACTCAAGAATATTTCACTCATATGGAGACGTCACCAAATGCCGGTGAAGGGCTTTTTACTGTCTCATCCGAAAGACAGGAAACCAACCTGCCGCCGGCGGGACTCGAACTCACGACCTCACGATCCAGAGTCAAGCGCGCTACCGACCGAGCCAGGCCGGCTCTATATTTTGTGACAATAAGGTCAGGTCCAGTGTGGTATTCTTATGCAAATAGTAAGGTTGAAATTGCAAGTGAAAAAGTGATAAAACTTGGGTTTCTCAAGCAATATTCCACCAAATATATAGGAATTTATGAATTTGTATGTCTGTGTATATTTCTTTTTTTGCTATTGTATATCAATCTAAGTAGTAAACAAGGGGAAAATGTTTTTGAAAAAAAAACACAGCTAATGCCACTTTAAACCATGGAGTCTCTCACATCCAATCAGTGACGGTTTGAACCTGGCTGGAACCTAAGCCGATCTTGTGAGAAAGTTTGCCAGTTTACGGATGGCTGGTGGTCTCTTCCTGGGTACATTGTAACCAGGTTATCTCTTCCATCATTAAAAATTGGCTGGACATATTACTAAATTTTTTGTTTTGAGTGTGGCATTACAACACCATTAATACAAACAAACATTTTCAAAGTCAATTTTAGTACTAGAGCAAGGTAGAGGCATGAATTATTTTTAAAAAGTTCATAATGCTTAGAAAAGCGTGTCAAGAAAACTATACACAAATATCAAAGTTCCAATTATGAAAACAAATAAATTATGTAAATTTTGTGTAATTTCAGTAAATTCTATAGAATAAGGTGAGTCAATATCTATAAGATCCAGAATTTCCAATGATAAGCTAACTTCAGGTAGAAAAATTGTTTGTATTATGCTTAGACTAAGACGGAGTAACTAATAAATCACCCAAATCAATGACTCTGTTCTAGTCAAATGTGTGATCACATTCTAGCCTCTAATATCAAGGTGATCAGGGATATTTAGTAAAATTTGAAACAGTAATGTCAATATCACAACAATAAACAATGAAAAAGATTGAAAAATATTTGATAAAATTAAAATTACATCCAACAGAAAACCATGTTTGACTTGAATATCACTATATTCTTCACTAAATAATTTAATTTCATTTTCAAGAATTTATTTCTATATTATTTCAGAAATGTTTTAACCACTAGAAGTGAGCTCTTTATTTCATACATCGCAATTTTCAATATAAAACAATTATAATTATGTCAATGATAATGTACTTATAATTGTGTAAAATAAGAACGTACTGTTGTGACGATCCGACAATGGCATTGAACACTTTCTGTGTGATAATCATCAAATCTCTCTTGTTGTCCTCAATATTTTCACCCTGTTCTAATCTGTAACCATAGTAATAGATTTATGTTCCCTTGTTATAGTTATCACTTGAATGTAAATCAATGCTCACAGTATTTGCCCTAAATGCAGAAAAACAAGTTAATACATATCACTTCTTTAAAATAGGAATTATGTACCTTGTCAAGCACTTGGCATGAAACAGGAAGTAACTGCCTTTGTGAAGCACTTAGCATGAGAAGTGAAAGTCATGACTCTTTCTGATGAGGTATTATGCCTTTGTGAAGCACTTGGCATGAGAAGTGAAAGTCATGACTCTTTCTGATGAGGCATAATGCCTTTGTGAAGCACTTGGCATGAGAAGTGAAAGTCATGACTCTTTCTGATGAGGTATTATGCCTTTGTGAAGCACTTGGCATGAGAAGTGAAAGTCATGACTCTTTCTGATGAGGCATAATGCCTTTGTGAAGCACTTGGCATGAGAAGTGAAAGTCATGACTCTTTCTGATGAGGTATTATGATAAAGTAAGAAGGGGGGTCTACGCATTGATATAAGTCCAAAGCACGGGTCAAAATTGTGGATCTTCAACTATAGCTGGATATTCTGTAATCTTTATTTAACATTAACTGATTTTTTGTTGTTTAACGCATCAAACCCTGAGAAACTATGAACTCTTCTATACATCAATGACTTGGTCAAGTCCAAATGTTTCTTTAGGGGTGCACAAGTTAACCATTTCACCCCTAAGCATCTGAATGGTATGCTCTTTTTTATTGTCTTTAACCAGTCTATAGTCTTAAAAGGCTTAATTTCTTAATACAACATACCGAAGATATTTCACCCCAAAAAAATATAAAAGAAAATATGTTTTCAAATACCTTGCAGGATCAATTTCATAGGAAACTTTGTTCTGCCTTTCCATTTGGAACATCTCCATAATAAGTGGGTTCAACAGCTCCCGCAGATAATTTTGTCCATAAAAACGGAAACAGTATGCCATGATCTTACTTGCTAGGCTGTTACCACGGAATAACGTCTGCATGCAGTCAGCAATCTCAACCTGTATAACAATAATGTCTTTATTTCACAAATCCATTTTCTTAAAATTTGTTGTATATTCTAATCTTCTGTTTCACTTGTTCTTCTTTATCTGTGCACTTTTCAGCATTTCCCCCTTCTTTTTCTTTGATCAATTTGGCTATACAGAACAGTGTTCATGCAAGTGTTTAACTCACATGGATAAAAAAATACCAGAATAAATAAATACCAGATTTATTGATATGATGTGGAAATAAGAGATCAACGCTTGTACAGGCCAAGAAATCATCCCTGTAGAAAATCTCATTCTCCAGAATGGGAAAAGAATATTGATATGTCAAACAACCAAATTCCTCTCTACAATGTGTGTGTGTATATATATATATATATATATATATATATATATATATATATATATATATACAGTAAAACCTATATATACCTCTATATAAGGATACCTGTCTATAAAGACCAGTTTTTGACAAGTCCCACTGCACACTTCACACACAATAATCAGGGTCATCAATCACTCTCAATACACTGATTAATATATATATATTAACTCTTTTGGTAAATATACACAAGTCAGGTAAATCACATCAAACACTGAAACTAATACAGTGGTAAATTGGCACTGAAACTAATACAGTGGTCCCTCTATTTGCAACCATCCCCCCTTAAGCGGCCAAATTTTCAAAACATAGCCTTTTTTAATGATAAAGTACCTCTTATAAGAGATCACTCCCATAATGCGACCAGCGACCACTTTTAATTGGCCAAATCGTGTTGATTCCATAGAAAACCCCCCTCACGAACGACCAAGTGTTTTTTAAAAAAGTACAACATTGGATACGAAACTAAATTACTCGCTAGCTCCACCGCGTAACCAAAATGTGAATGACCCAGTTCGTTTTTTTTAAAAAAAAAAACTCAAATAATTCAAACCCCGCTCTGTTTCCTATGAGGTTAATGCAGTGATCGCAGTGAACAGAATATAACAACTGAATTATTCAGGTTATTTAAAAAAAAGTACAAAAACATCAAATATGAAAATCAATTACAAACTAGCTCTACCGCATAACCAATGTTTTCATAAACTGCAAAAAGGCATCATCTCAAAAGGAACGAAGATTCTGACTTTAGAGGAGAAAGTTTAGGTATTGTGGATAAATGAAAACGGAGGAGTGCACGACGGATTTCTGAAGAGTTTGATATAGGAAAGACTCAAATACAATCAATCATAAAGAATAAAGAGGCCATAGAAAAACTGGGAAAATGGCGAGCACAGTGACCACAAACTTGTGAAAGCAAGAAGAGGTCTGTACCCAGATTTGAACGAGAAATTGTACGAGTGGTTTTCGGTTGCCAGGTCCAAAAATATTCCTGTTTCCAAGAAATTATTACAAGAGAAAGCGATTATATTGTCTGCAGAGATGGGTTATGACAATTTTATAGCCAATAATGCCTGGCTTTATAAATTCCAAGCTAGACAAAACATAAAATGCTCCGTGTTGAGTGGAGAAGCGGCTGACGTTCCAGAAAATGTAGTGAACGATTAGATTAAACGTCTAGGCGATATTACAAAGGGCTACGACCCAAAAAATATTTTCAATTGTGACGAGACTGGAATGCTTTATAGAATGCTGCCATCACAATCATTATGTGAAAAAGGAGACATGTGTAAAGGTGGAAAACACGGAAAAGAGAGATTTACAGCTCTGCTTTGTGCAAGTACTACAGGAGAAAAGGTGAAACCCCTCATTATTGGTAAATCTGCTAATCCACATTGTTTTAAGGGGTATCATAAGTTTAACCTGGGTGTTTTGCATGAATCTAACAGGAAGAGTTGGATGACAAATCAGATTTTTGACAAGTGGCTTAAAGAGTTTAACCACAAAATGAGAGTGCAGAATCATAAAGTGCTACTGTTTCTTGACAATTGTACGTCTCATCCAAACAACAGTCTGTCTCATGTGAAATTAGTATACTACCCACCAAACACCACCTCAAAGTTACAACCAATGGATGCAGGAATTATATAAAACACTAAGCTTCTGTACAGGAAGAAGTTACTTAGACACATTCTGTTCTTAATGGATACTGCTAATTCAGCTTCACAGTTAGCAAGACAAATAAACATTTAGGATGCTATTCAGTGGCTTCTCTCTTCATGAGTTCGGCAAAAAGTGAGACAATTCAAAAATGTTTTAAGAAATGTGGATTTCTACTTGAAAACACAACTGATGATGATGTGGACGATGGGATTTGGGAAGATGAGGATCTTGTAACTTTTCACAATAAAATCTATATATTGAGGTCTATAACTTTAATCTTAATGAGTGAAAATTTCAGACAATTAGTGACCACACAACTGGTGTCCAGACAAATAGTGACCACACAACTGATGTACAGACAAATAGTGACCACACAACTGGTGTCCAGACAAATAGTGGCCACACAACTGGTGTACAGACAATTAGTGACCACACAACTGGTGTACAGACAATTAGTGACCACAAAACTGGTGTCCAGACAAATAGTGGCCACACAACTGGTGTACAGACAATTAGTGACCACACAACTGGTGTACAGACAATTAGTGACCACACAACTGGTGTACAGACAATTAGTGACCACACAACTGGTGTCAAGACAATTAGTGGCCACACAACTGGTGTACAGACAATTAGTGACCACACAATTGGTGTACAGACAATTAGTGACCACACAACTGGTGTCAAGACAATTAGTGACCACACATCTGGTGTCCAGACAATTAGTGACCACACAACTGGTGTCCAGACAAATAGTGGCTAAATAATTAGTGTCCAGACAATTAGTGAACACACAGCTGGTGTCCAAACAATTAGTGACCACACAACTGGTGTCCAGACAAATAGTGGCCACATAATTGGTGTCTAGACAAGTAGTGACCACATAATTGGTGTCCAGACAAATAGTGACCACACAACTGGTGTCCAGACAAATAGTGTCCACACAATTGGTGTCCAGACAAATAGTGGCCACAAAATTGGTGTCAAGACAAATAGTGGCCACATAATTGGTGTCCAGACAATTAGTGACCACACAACTGGCATCCAGACAAATAGTGTCCACACAATTGGTGTCCAGACAAATAGTGGCCACATAATTGGTGTCCAGAGAATTAGTGTCCACACAATTGGTGTCCAGACAAAAAGTGGCCACATAATTGGTGTCCAGAGAATTAGTGTCCACACAACTGGTGTCCAGACAAATAGTGACCACACAATTGGTGTCCAGACAATTGGTGTATGGATTGTTATTACCACACTAACAATAGATGATGCAATGAATCAGTGCAAGATACCATATTAAAAGAATAATACAATTTAACACCACTTTGAGGTAGGGATCAATAGTAAAATCTCGAGCCAAGTGCATAACATTATGTCTGTCCATTTGGAGGCTTGCAGATTGAGATTTCGCCGTCCCACACTGAAACAGTTTGAAACAGTGACTGCATCCATCTTTGTTTTCAAACAGACAACAAAAATTTGTTAAAACAGTAGTTCTGGCACTTTCGGTATGGGCTTGTCTCACCCTACAAGGTAAAGACAACATTTTACCCAGGCATCTGAATTCGCTGACATATTGGTCTCAAGTGAGAAAATAAAACATGATGGCCTGACAAGCACACTTTTGAGATTTTAAAAGGAATCAATTTATTACCGCACACCTTTTTCACACGTCTTTCAATGAGCAGGCAATGACAAATTATATATATTCTTACAAAATGCATACAGTGGAATCTCATTATCTTGAAATTCACGGGACCAACCAATTAACTTTAAGATGACCAAAACGTTCAATTCAACTTTTTTCTATTCTTATTGGACAATGAATAGACCTACTCAGGCAACTACTTTATTTAACTTGGATTTAAGCAATTATTATTTTTTCACCTTAATTCGTTAATGGAAGTTGATTGTCCTGTGTTTTGCAGGTAAACAAGTAATTAATTACAATGCTTTTCGTATACAAAAAGTTAGCCTTCAATCACAGAAGGTAATTTCCAGATAAGAAGTGACAAAGCTATAATATTTTGATAATTCGGACCAGAAAAATACTTTGAGATAAGTGAAATTTCGAGATAAAAACTTTGAGACATCCCGAATAAAAGTAGTATAAATATATAGTAAAATAATCGGGACTGGCCATTCAACTTTGACATAACCAGAATTTTCTACTCATCCGATTTCACTGAATATATACATGTATTCTTACAAGAAGAGTTTGGTAGATTGTGAACTACTTTCAAGTCCATTTTCAATTAAAGCTAGGATTTTATCAATTTATGTTCTTTAATCAGTCAAATCCAATGATACAATCAACTGACATGGGAAATGTTATGAATTATAAGAAAATTAAAGTGAATAAAACTAGTGTTTGATATCTTTTCAATATAAAACTGCAGGTGCCCTGAAAGATAAATTTCAAACATAACTAAATTTTGATATTCAGTGATTTTGACCTCTGTTCAAACATGTTAAAATCAGACTAACTTAAATTCATTTATAAAATTCTACTGTTCAAACATTCAGGGAAAAAATTATAAAAGTGCAGAAATATTGATAATGGCAAGTCACAAAATGTGCAAAATTCAACTCTAGACAATAACAGCAGTTGAAATGTTTAAGGAGCATATAGATTACAACAATACTAAGGTAAGCAATGGGAGGAAGCTTGATTGATTAGGGGTGTATATGAGGTGTTATTAAATGCACTAGAGAAAAAAAAAATCTGGTTTATGTACATCAGCCATTATTTGTCACACGTGGTCTTACCCTATCTAAAACCACAACCAAAGACTACAATGCTCACCTCAAATCAATACATTTTAAATCTCCTTCAATTAACCTGACTTCAACAAATCTTCTTAAACACAGTATTGAAAACAGACAATTAAAAAAATATCATTTTTGCAAAATTCACGAAAATAGTCCAGCATCTTAAGAATAGCATGTGCTAATAATCTTAAGACATAAATGCCATGTAAGAAGCAGTAAAATCAGGCAAACCTGACCTCAAATTCTTATTCAGACGCAGACACTGGTGTAATAGCATATACTGCTGTAACCTACGTACAGGATAGCAAAACACATCACCCAAGTGTCACAATATTCGCAGTTTTTGCTACCATTTATCCAATCAATTCTAAAAACTAAATTTGAAGAGACTTGACCAGTTGGCTTTCAGGAAGACGTAGAAAATGTTCAATAATTAATGCAAGTCAAAGGTCGACAACTAACAGCATTAGGTCACTTGTGTATCTCAGGTAAAAAATTAAGGTGACAATTTTCAGGGAATAAATAAGGCCATTCCAAGGTTTTTTTGTTAAGCATCCACCCTAAAATCAAAACCTAAGTTCCTATCAGTATCCCTCTCCAAAAACCAAAAAAAAAAAACAAAAACAAAAACAAAACAAAAAACAAAAAAAACCCAGAAAAATTTAACGAGAACAAATGCAGTATAGTGCACATTTAAGTATTTTTGTGATGCGTTGATAAAAGAAAATTAAACTTACAGAAACCATATTATTGACACATACTTATAAACAAGCAGCCCAAGAGATCCTAAATCGCTCACCTGAGAACCATCTACAAATGTGGAAAGAAGACCAAGAAGAATATGTACATGTAGGCTGATCTGGCCAAGAAATCCATTTTTCAATTCATGAGGCAGTTCTAGAGAAGATTTTTTAAGAGGGGTATCTTATGGGACTTATTTTGCACCATCCTGGATCCATTCCTGGGCTGATCTGGCTGAAAACTATTCTCTTTGTAGAGGACCTTGAGTGCTTTCTTCCTGTAAAGTTTCGTCAAAATTCTTTCTGTGGTTTTGAAACAAAAGCTGATAGTGTGAAAAATGCACCCCCCTCCCCCCACTTTTTTGCAGTCTTAAAAATTTCATAAATATTCTAATAAAAAAAAAAAAACGGGTCAAAAATTGATATTCCGATTTCTATAAAAAATACAAACTTAATTCATACATCCATGTAGATCACTCAGAAACAATCCGTTTTTTCAATTCATGCAGCGGATCTGGAGAAGATTTTTAAAGAGGGGTACCTTTTGTAACTTATTCTACCCCACCCTGGATCCATCCCTGTGCTAATCTGGCTGAAAACTACAAAGTTGGTAAAGGATCTTGAGCACTTGCTTCCTGTCAAGTTTCGTCAAAATCCCTTTGGTGGTTTCAGAGAAAATGACGAAAATATGAAAAGTTTACTGACAGATGCCAGACGGCGGACGGGGAGTGATCACAATAGCTTACTTGAGCCTTTGGCTCAGGTAAGCTAAAAGCCTATGAAATAATAGTTTTCACATTAATTAAAATCAATCTTCATGTTTGACTGTTCATTTAAGACCTATGTTTCCACATATTTTTCCTTAGATTTCTGTTTATGATCTCAAAACCAATCCGTCTTTGGATGTTTAACAGAGAAAAACTTGGAATGGCCTACACATAAACAATAACAACATCAAGAAGAGTATAAAGCATCAATACGTACATGGATACATACCTCCTTGGAGAACATGTTCCACAGAAGCTGATATAACAGGTGTTTGGCATCAAATAAGTTGACAAACACCCTCGCAAGTTCATCCTGTAAAAAAAAAATTGAAAACAGATTAAAGGGACATTAGCTGCATTTTTCCAGCCCAAAAAATTTCTTTCATTTCTTACTACTTAGATTGATATACTATAACAAAAAAGAGATGTATACAGGGATAACAAGAGTTGTCAAAAGACAACAAACTTGCCAAAATGGGTGTAAATTTTCAAAATAGATATTTGACCCACAGCTGTCAGGTTCTAAGGTCAAAGGACTGGTAAAATTTTGATTCCTTCACTTCAGATTAAAATTTTTGAAAAATAGGTCAAAATTCAAGGTCAAGGTCACTAGGTCCAAAAAATGCCAAGGTACCATATGAAAGCTATGGTCATAAGAAATCTATATGTGAAATATCAAAGCCCTATCCCTCATGATTTAAAAGATATAACCAAGGTTAAATATTTTGAAAAGTATGTCAAAGTCCAAGGTCTCTCGGTCAAAAGTCAAGGCACAGGGGTTAATAGATCCTTTTTGGGACAGGGTCCTATACCCTTCCAATTGGGAATTTTACATCGCAATGGGCCAAATTGGGAAACAATGCAACTATGGTCAGAAGACAAAACTTAGGATTAATTTAGCTTATTATTTAACTGACATCATGGTTTTCATCTGCAGACTTTGAAGTGCAGTTCATACATGTACTAAATTCTCCTTTTTATTGTTTAATACCGAATGTAAACTACATGGTGAACATAATTGGGAAATATTTGCTCAAAATTGGGGAAAAATGAGCAGATTTTGCATTGGGAATGGGTCCTTTTACCGGACCCATATGTTGATGATATTAATTCCTGAGGTACCAAATGAAAGCTCTCATCATGCAGTTAAAAAGTTATAAACCAGGTTAAAGTTTTTGTCCACGGACACCAACGATGATGACGCCAGGGGGAAGGGTATGGCATTAGCTCTCCAGACTTTCGTCCCGGTGAGCTAAAAATTCTTAAATTCCTATGTTTTGTGAAAATTGCTTGAGAAACCCAGTTTGGAAATGTTTCACTTGCAAGTGATTAGTTCAAACTTAGTAAATGTATATGCATATGCAACTGCACCTGACCTTATTTTCACAAAATGTATAGGAATATAAGATATTTTATACCTGTGTATAGCTCTTACTTGTTACTGTACATTAAGTAGTAAAAGTAGAATATTTTTGGTAAACACAGCTAATGTCCCTTTAAGTATTAAACACTTGGCTATTTTTGTCTCATGCTTTGCTTTTTGTTTTCTCCCTTCAATATGAGGACAAATTACAAGTGAAAAGCGGAAAATTAGGAAACTAAGTCAAATACTTTTAGAAATAAATCAAAATCAAATTGAACACTGGACAAAATGTTAAAGGGCAAAATATAACCAGCAGCAAAGGATTTCATATATACATGTACATCTTCATGATGTTGAAGTCAATTTTATCCCACTTCTAGTCTTAAACATATTCTGTGATCCATTGTAATCATCTCAGTATGTCTAATTTATTAAGCCCCTAAATCACGTTTCAATCAGAACTGTTCTAGCAATTCCATGAAATGACCCCATCCATTTAAAATCCCCCTTTCGCAAATATGTAGTACTTTCAATAATGGCTGAAGATCTGAGCTATCTTAACTTTTGTTACTTTCAATTTGCGGCATCATTTACTAATATTTTTCTCATTAAAATGAACATTATTATCTACAAGATACTCAGTTACTAATGTTCTTGATTAATAAAACCCCTTTTTACTCCCTAAAAACTACATCCACTATCATTAGGTTACCTTGGTAATCTAAATGTCAACAACATATTACTAGTATATTGGGATATATTCGTAGGTTGGGTTCCATGATTTTCAGTAATACGTTTAAAATGGCACATCCCAGAAGCTGTTTACTGTGACAATTATTGTAAACAAATATACAAGAGTTTCTATAACGTTACCATCTGTTGTGTCGGCACTACTGTGGCCAGAGCCATGGCTATGGGAAGCTCTCCTTTGTCACCAATCATAGTTACTAGCTCAACAAGACGTTCAAATCTGTCAGCTAGAGCAGTCTCAGCTAAAGTCTCAAACTCTGTACCCTGCTGTAGAATCTTCGTCAACACTTCCATAAAAGCCGCACGTGTCTGAGGATCTTTGTGATACCCCAAAGCTATAAACAGACACAAGATGTCAGACATTACACAATCACTTGATGAAGCAAATAGTGCAAGAAAAAAAATCAAACACATTATATCATAGGACCTAAAGTAATCCATTTATTTTTCCAAATATAAAAAAATCCAGTTTTTACTCCAATGTGAACACTTTTTCGATTTTAATCTCTGCAAAACAAGAAGACCAAAGTGGCCTTTCAAGTAACCTGGATATCCAGCATATACCCAGGTGTCATGGAGTTTACAGTTATAGTTATCCTTTCCCTAGAGATACTACATTATATAAAAATATAACATCTCTGAGAGGGGGGGGGGGTAGTGGAAACTGTCATTGTAAGAAAATACATTTGCCTCGATTGATAATGATTTTCAATGGGAGGTGGTTTCCAGTAACACTCTCTCAGGAATGTTTACTAATTACTACTAGTACATGTATACTTTAACATTTTACCATACTCAGGAGGATATTCTACATTTAATAATAATTAAAACATTAAAACATCCGCGTCAATATAACGCCAATTTGATCGCATATATACAGGTCAGCATTTAGACCTATTATTGACTCTCAACAGAGGTTACCCTTTTTATCTTGCTAGAAGAAAACAAGACGTATGTGCATTCACTTTTGCAGATGCATTCATAGTATCCTCTGTCTAAACCAATCATCAATGGGACCAATGGACCAAAGAGCAGAGAAAGATAAGCATGTGAATGACAAGGGAAAGGGATATGTGTGTGTGTGTGTGTGTGTGTGTGGGGGGGGGGTGTTATAATGTGTGTGTGAAATTGTGAGTGTTAGAATGTGTGTATGTGTTTGAGAGTGTATGTGTGTTAGAATATGTGAGAATGTGAGTATAAAAATGTGTGCAGGAGTGAGAATGTGTTTCCGTTTGTAAGTGCATTATCTTGTGTGTATGTTAGAGAAATAAAGAGTCTGTTATAAATGTATGTAAAAAAAATAAATAAATATGAATAAAAATAAGCACACAAATAGATACAAAAACAGTGCAAGACTTACCTATGGAGTGCATAAGGCCACTGTCAATGTTAGCATTTAGTAGATTGGACATAGCTTGTACGGTACAGTTGCGTAGAGCGCTAAGGTTGGATGTGCTACGCTTTCTGTTCGGATCCATAGCAGTGTCCTGTTCCTCCTCCGAGCAATCGTTCAACAGATTCATAAACAGAGTCAAATACCTGCTCCAAAACAAAATGTATACCCTAAGTGATCAAGTCCAATATAAATCTATATCTAAATGTAAAACTCTTTTTATATAATATCATGAGAAATAGTTTGAATTTTGATATATCTTAAACGTAATATGAACATTTAGTAATCAAATATTACAAAGTTCAACTCATAGCAACATTTTACATCCCCCAATTCAATTGGGTCATTTTTGCAATGAATACATGTGAATCACAAGAATCACAAGAATCACTTAGAATCACAAGAAATCAGGGTTGAAATTAGCAGTAGTCCGCCAGTCCTAGACAATCAACGTTTGCAGAAGACTAGTCAAGGTTGTGCTTTACGGTGTTGTTGACTAGTACGATATCTATATAAACATTACAGTATGAACATGAGCAATTATATATGAAACTGCTATACACTGAACACCAGATTTATCTAATCAGCCCCTTATTTTCTCTTTCTGAACTAAAACTACAATAATCATAGCTTCTGTGATGAGCTAGAAATGTCTTCATAACTGGTTTAAAAGTTATAAGGAAGGATCAAGATTTGGACAAACAGAAAGTCGGACACTCCACTGACAATAACCACCACCAAATCTGCAGTCCGGAGGGCATACAATTGTGAGACATTCATCAAAAACGGGACAAACATTGAAGAATGGTTAATATATTTAACATTACTCACTTTAAAAATAGCTGAGATTTGGCTTCCATTAAATCTCCACGATCACTTTCTTCTGGTTGCAGTGGCAGTCCGGCTAACAGTGCTGCTACAGCCTCCATACTTGCCTGATCCAGATCTCTGAAGAGGAACATCATTCACTTGAATTATACAAAACAATGGTGGATATTTTCACAACTTCGACTTCAGCAGATGACATATAAGTCATGTCTTGTATGATTATTGGAAATTCTATGTAAGGTTTGTTAACAAAATACATTGTATTACGTCAACATTTACCAGGTTACTGATATAATCCTTGCATTTTGTAATATTTTATGGAATCTATGAACCCCCATTTGTCGAGGCTGATAAAATAATTCCACAACAATATCAAGATTTCTTGTTTTGATAAAACTATAGATAAATACACGTAGTGGCCAAAAGTTGTTTTTTTTCTTCAAAAAGTTATTGCAAAGGCATTATCAATTGTTTGAATGATTTTTCTTTGGCAGAGAATTATTTAGATATACATCATATATTTATGTATTTTTTCTGACTTACTACATGTATTACTAATTATCATAATTGATTTCAAAACCCCCAAAACGAAATTTTGATATCATGTCTTGTATTCACCAAGACCCAGTTGCACAACAGGTTGTTAAATTTAACGTGTAGTTAAGTAACGTTAAACCAATGGGCTAACTGTAGGTTAAATTTTAAAATGTGCTGTGCAACACTGGGTCCAGTATTCTTGGTATTAATTTGTTAGCAAACTTAGGTCATAATAATTTTTTGTTTTCATTCAGCTGTAAAAATTCTAAAGATATTTTAAATCTTATTACCTTCACACTTTTTATAAAAGCTTGATACCATAATAATCAAAGAATTGATAATCGGCACAACAATTTGTGCATTATAGTTTTCAAATTTTTAGTTAAGATTTTTTTTACCAATTAATAAAATTCACTCCATTTCCCCCAGTCGTAACTGACTCAGACCCAATTTCAAAGTATTTAAAAAAAAAGCCTGTTACATTTTATACAAATTAACAATTACAATTAATTCAGGACCAATATCTTAGTTTTAGCAGCTACATGTATTATACAGCCAAATTCTGAAATTCCAATAGAGTATATCAACATTTCATCAATGATGAAGACTTGCCTTCAGTAGCAAACCTACTCCTTTTCATGAAAGATGGCTAGTCTAGACCTTTAACATGTCTGAACATATTTTATCTAGTAAAAAAAATAAAACTAAGAACATTTCTCCAGCATCAGTGTCCTTGCTGATTTCAATTTTCATTGAACATCATACTGAAGTGGGTTAAATTACTTTTAACTTCACAGAAATATACTTGTATAAATTTTAGCAAATAACATTGAAAAGTTTGATATTAATTATTTATTCAAATGAATAACAAAACAAAAGCTAGCATAAAGTTAAAGCTACAGTGCTAGGAATATATACATGCTAAATATACACAACACATGCCAAATGAATGCTGGTCAATATATGTCCCATGAAAATACAATTAGGGATGTCTACAGCAAAGTCCAGTGAAAACAGCAGTCTCAATTAACTTGTGCTGGAAATATGAAAACGGTGAAAAAACAAAGTTCACACAAAAAACTTTGATAGATGTTTTGTATAAATTACAAAAAATGCAGAACAGAAAGTATTTTTGAGGAACAAGTAGGCTGACATAAAGTACAGTTAAAGAACATTTAGTTACTATATTTGACTAAATAAGCGCCCATGTCCCTATAAGCGCCCCTTCCCGTTTTTTACACACAATCAAGTATCTTTTTTTAGCTAGCTGACAAGGCGATGTGGACCAGAAAAACGTAAATAACAGTTTATCTCTGGCCCCATGCAACTCAAGAATGTTGATAGGTGTCAACTTTATTAACTACGACAACTTTATGTCTTTCAGAATTATTTGTAGGTACATAAAATGAACTAATAAAATGTTGCCAAAATAACATACAAACAGAGAGAAGCCATTTCTGAAATGTAAATATACAACCTTTTTTTCAACAGAGGCATATTTTTGTTCCAATTATATGGTGGGTAAATTTATCTCATAAAAGATTCTGAAACTTGGCAAATTTCACTTAAGATATTTTTTATCAAGCTAAAAATAAGAAATGTTTGTTGAACACAACAGCCCATCTGCAGGGAAAATGCTGAGTTAACATTTATATGTTCAATTTTCCACTGTTCCAGAAGTCAAACCCAGTGTATCTTATTTCTATTTAAATTGTTATCTCTTTATTTATTTACTTTTTATTTATTTTTAATTTTTTACCCTTACTAAAATATACAAGTTTGATCTTGGTTGAAAATTATAAATGATGCTTTAAATTTTGCAAGATATCAAGACTGTTTTGTTTAGTCAAAAAGGTGTATCATGTATATGGAAGCTCAATGCTGTGAACAAAGTGAAAATGACAGACCAAAACGATATAATCCCCAATTTAGATACCAAGTGTCTTAAACATTTTTTCTGTTTGAGGAAAAGGCAATACTGTGGTGTAATAATAGGTGAACAGTATACAGGTGAGTAGTATACAGGTAAACAGTATACAGGTGATCAGTATACAAGTGATCAGTATACAGGTGAGTAGTATACAGGTGATCAGTATACAGGTGAGCAGTATAGAGGTGGACAGTATACTTGTGATCAGTATACAGGTGAATAGCATACAGTTGAGCAGTGTATGTGTAAACAGTATCCAGGTGAACAGTATATGTGTAAACAGTATACAGGTGAACAGTACGGGTAAACAGTATACAGGTGAACAGTACCGGTAAACAGTATACAGGTGAACAGTACCGGTAAACAGTATACAGGTGATCAGTATACAGGTGAACAGTGTAAACAGTATACAGGTGAACAGTACCGGTAAACAGTATACAGGTGATCAGTATACAGGTGAACAGTACCGGTAAACAGTATACAGGTGAACAGTACCGGTAAACAGTATACAGGTGAACAGTACCGGTAAACAGTATACAGGTGAACAGTACCGGTAAACAGTATACAGGTGATCAGTATACAGGTGAACAGTATACAGGTGAGCAATATACAGGTGTGAACAAAGATCAGTTCTAGTCCTTATATGTAATATATACAAAGTGCATTGTGTGATACATCACAGCCTAAGTCAGATGACAACTTTTTACACCACATGTCCCCCTTTACCATCCCAATGGTATCCCGCAAAATTTTTTATTTTAGATAATCGTAGTGTGTGTCGACATTTTGTTCTCCTCCTCAAGACACATTTTACCTGGAAACTCAGCACCCCATGATGTCCAAGGGATCTTTACTAAGAATCACATGACATAAACCAACTGATTGGTTCTTGCATACCATGGTTCTCATATACAATGGTTCTGGTATACAATGGCTTGTGTATACAATGGTTCTCATAAACAATAAACCTGAGCAAAAAATCAGGAACTACCAGATGATTCTGTTCTGTATGAGAATCTGGCCTCTCTTGCCTTTGCAATGCTAAGTATTATTGTCCATTCCAATAATGATGCTGACAGATCATTTAACATTCTAAGGAGATCCAGACACACTGACAAATAGACTTGGAAAAAATACTATACATGGACTGTTGCCATGTAAATTTAACATTGCAGAAGGTTGTCATGAATCTATCCCAAAATGTATCAATGCTAAAAAAGCTTGTATCTTGTGAATTACAGGAATTACTGCTTCAATTATCTGCTATTTACTACATCCCTGAGTGTCCCAGAAATCTGTTATTTACTACATCCCTGAGTGTCCCAGAAATCTGTTATTTACTACATCCCTGAGAGTGTCCCAGAAATCTGTTATTTACTACATCCCTGAGAATGTCCCAGAAATCTGCTATTTACTACATCCCTGAGAGTGTCCCAGAAATCTGCTATTTACTACATCCCTGAGAGTGTCCCAGAAATCTGTTATTTACTACATCCCTGAGTGTCCCAGAAATCTGTTATTTACTACATCCCTGAGAGTGTCCCAGAAATCTGCTATTTACTACATCCCTGAGTGTCCCTGTTAGAGTGTCCCAGAGAGTGTCCCAGAAATCTGTTATTTTACTTCCTGATGTCCTGACAGAGAATGTCCCAGACATCCCTGACAGTGTCCCAGAAATCTGCTATTTACTACATCCCTGAGAGTGTCCCATTATTTTACTACATCCCTGAGAGTGACCAGAAATCTGCTAGAAAAATCTGTTAACTACATCATTTAAATCATTTACTACATCCCTGAAGTGTCCCAGTCTGCTATTTACTACATCCCTGTGTCCCACTGCTTTTACTACCCAGAATTGAAATCTGTTATTTACTACATCCCTGACCTCTGTAACTATAGTGTGCATGCTATTTACTACATCCCTGAGAGTGTGAAATCTGTATGTATTCATCCATCACAGAAATCTGCCAATCAAGCTGAGTGACCCAGAAAAACTAGTCTTTTCCCAGATTGACCTCTGTAAAATATTGCATGCATGTGTATGTATATAATCACAGCCAACCAAGCAGGAGCCAGTCTAATAGATAGGAATCTAAGTCATAAAGTAAGTCCAAAATAAATATATTTGATGTACTCTGAGCCACTATCCAAAAAAATTCTGACCCACTTTTTTCTAAAATGAAGTATTGCATCTTAACTCTAATTCATTTGGCATTTGCCATACATACATCGCTGTATTACCCCCCCCCCCCCCAAAAAAAAACAAAACAACAAACAAACAAATACTTACTGACCCACTTATGAACTCTTCATTTTTGGCAAATTGGATTTTTTTTCTGTATCTAATGATTATCATTATTATTACTTTTTTTTTTTTTGGGGGGAGGGATACCTCACATTTCTTCAGCAAAATTAACAACCCTTATAACTGACCAGCATTCATCCTAGACAGAAGTTTTGTACAAGAAGACAGAAAATATATCCGAAAACACAACATAGTAAAATAAATGCACAAAGCAGCAAGAAGAAATAAAAAAAAAATAAACACATAAAAGATTAGGGCACATAACTTATGCCCCCGCCATATAAATAAGAATTTCGCTTTTATAACCAGTTATGATACTGAATGTCTCAGATTCCTTAAAAACCTATAGCGCTGCAGTATCATACCCACCTAGTGGGTTATCATTTTTATTATCAATCAAGAAATGATAAAAATTATCTCCCCTGTCGGAGTTAAAATGGCGAGAGCATATATACAGAGATTAATTACAGGGAAAGAAGTTTAGTGTCCAATATAACAAGATGTCCGATATTTGAACAATCTTCTACAACAGCCCTAGTGTAATGTTAGTGTCATCAGTACATAAAATGTGTAATCTATTATGTTGGTGTTAGTACAAATATATCTACAAGTATGTCCCTCATGGAAAATTCACCAATAGCTTGATTCCTATTACTTGATTTTTTATCTTTTCTCACTCTTTGAAACTTTTCAAAATCAAATATTACCACCAATTTTTTATAGGTTATTCCAACTTTATTTAATTTCTCCTTTTTGAATTATCTATGAATAAATCTTGGTCAATATATTGTTTTCACTTGATTAACGCTTTAAGTAACTCTATGTGTTTTTACATAAAGTTAATGTACATAAGAAATTTTTAATCAAAACTATCTGTAGAAAGTATATCCAAAATATATGCATAATACCCATATTTTTCCTGACTATTTTTTCATTGTATCGGTATATTTACAATTCTTATGACAAATATTCATTTTTTCTTAGCATCATTGTCAACAACTTTGTTGCTATTTTGTATAATCTATTTAAGACGTAATAAATTGTTAAATCAACTGCAAAGGTTTTTTTTTATCAGATTTGAAAAAAAATTGAGTATTTTTTCAATTGCACATATCTTAAATGGTTTAAAATAATTTATATTTAAAAAAAATTCAGAAAATATACCTAACAAATTTGAAACTCAGAATAAAGCTAAGAAATTTTGCATGAGGGACAAAATGTTTTTGTACTCCTTGTCACGGATACTCACACATCTTTCTGAGATTGTAGGAAATGTGAAGAGGGACTAGATGTATGCTGTGCTCCTTTATTGGAGCACTGACCCGACGCATACTGAGTAGAGTGTATGTAACGCTGTATCCCAGTTGATCGCATCATCGCTTTTTCATGCTTCCTAACAATAAAAAATTCAGGGAACATTTCTTAATCAATTAACACAGACTTACTTTTCACAGAAGCTACCATTAACTTTTCGGATATCTTCCTAAATTTTAATCATTTTTTGACAAAAGGTTTAATAAAAAAATACATGAAAAGCTTAAAAATAAATAAAATAATGGGTGCCATTCTTAGCAAACTTGTGACTATGAAGTATCAATGTACATAGAGGTATTTTTTATGTAAATACAAAAAAAATTGATAAAAAATTATACATCAGGAAAACCAGACTTCTATTTTCTGACACTGAATCACCTGGTCATTTAGACAATTCCTAAACTATGCCACTCATATTTTAGAAGCATTTATATATAATTATTGTTTAATTTGAAAGAGTTTGAAGCTTGTGAAATTATGAAGTTTAAATCCAGGACAAAAGGCAGGGATTTTCCATCCTATCGTAGGGAACCAAGGTCATGTCCCCATTCCAAAAAAAAAAAATTGTGAAAAATCTCTGAAATGGATTCAGTTGTGACTTTACATTATCTTTCTAGAACATTGGTAAAAATTTAGCCATGAAATATGTGTACACCTTGATACTAAATTGTGTATATACGTGCAAACAAGTATCAAGAGTGCAATTCTGTTAACAGACTGGTCAAGCCATAAAAATCTGAGGAAGATGATTCAGAAGAAAACAAGCACTACGGTCATCGACACAATAGAGAAAGGCCAGAGCAATGCAAACTGTAGAGCATATACACAAGCACAGTCTTTATTTAATAAGTATATATCTGATGGAACATAAACAGAGCTAATCACAGGAAAATTAGCTAAAAAACTGAGATGATGAAATTAGTCTATTTATCATAAACTTAACTGATCGCAAGGGGTCTAGATATCACTATGTAGACTGAATTTGAGGCGTTATATAAAAAGTAAATTGGCAGCAAGTTTCTGATCTGGAAATGCTGATGGCAAACCCTTCATCATAAAGTGGTCTGATAACACAAAGTCTGTTGATAACAATGGAACCGTCAACACAAGGTCCATGTATATGTACCAGAAATTGAGTTGATGACATAATCTATATATCATAACCCAGCTAATAACACACTGCCTGTTATCATATTTGTTTAAACTTTAATGTTGTTTTACATCAGAGTGAGAAAATGTGCTTGACCACTTGTCCGGGACGAGTAAAAATGGCATGAGGACGAGTAGTTAGGGGTGGGGACTCCGTGACGGGTAATTTTTCTCAAAGATCTATTAACAAATTACTTTGTAGCCTCTAAAATTTTGTATTTAGTCAGTGCTTTCAAAATCCTTTATTGCCTTTCTAATTTATTACAAGTCCCGTTTCAGAGAAATCACAGAATAGATAGTCTTAATGGTTCCAGAAAGTTTATACAAAATTGGACGAGCTCAAGATGTCGTCTTGGGACAAGTGGTTTTCAATATCACTCGCCTCAAAGCAAGAGTGATTTTTTCTTTTTTTTCTCACCCTGTGAATCCTGCCAAGAATTTTTCATTTATATGTAGATGGGGACGGATGCCAATAAAGTGCAGGTTCTTTTAAATGTCATACTGACCATGACACGGGACCTTAGTTTTAAGCCTCATCTGTAAGACCCATGATTTTCACTTCATATGCTGAGTGTTTGGTAAAAGAAAAATCACCACCATTTTATAAAGTCTTTTACCTGTACCCTTCCAATTGGGAATTTTACATCACAATGGCTTAAACTGGGGAAAAAGTAACTATGTTCATTTAATTTATAAGAATAAAGACAAATAGCTTAATACTGAATGTGAATGACATGGTGACCATAATTGGGATATTTTTGTTCAAAATTGGAAAAAAAAATAGCATGTTTGCATTAGGAATGTGACCTTTAAGCAGATCCGTATGTTGAAGATATTAATCCCTGGTCTATATATCATAAACTGATAACACACTGTCTATCAATCAGAAACAAGGCCAATAATACAAGGCCTGCTTATCAGCGTATGTTATTTTTTGCATGGTTTGTACATGCATCTGACATTCAAATTCAAGAACTTCTTCAAGGACTCATTATACAATTTCAAGAATTATCTATTTCAAGTCTAAGATCACTTTTGAAATTTTTTTCTTTTTTTTATGATAATATACATGTATTTCAATAAAAAAAATTCTAAAAATTTCTGTCATTATCAAAAGATATTCACTGAAAATTCAAGGACTTTTCAGATGCTTTTTCCTCGATAATTTCTGTTCAAGGTCTATTGAAGAATTATAGGACTGTTCAAGGTCTGTAGGAACCATGTTTCATAGATCAATCTGGTATGGTAATAATATGCACACTACTCTTACAACTTGTTGATTTTGTTTATATAAACATTTCACAGCACTACAAACTGATCTAGAAAATTAAGAGCAAGGATGATTCATCACAAGGCTGAACAAAAAACCCAAAAATCAAACAATGTATGCAAATATCAAAGTCAAAAAATATCAAGTCAAAAAATACCAAAGTCAAAAAATACCAAAGTCAAAAGCATTATCATCTGTATCTTAAACACTTGGATGATATTTTTAATAAAAATCATCAAAATGTTTATACTTCAACTTTATATCATCCTAAGGCTTCCTAAAACAAATTTACATAGGGACAATTGAAACAGATATAAACTCATCGTAAGTTTTACCTAAAATCAATTTCACTTCATAAAAATGACCATCTATATTAAGTATTGTCAACTTGACAATTTGCAAATTTTGTCACAACTTTACTTTGATAAAAATTACTTCAAAAAGCCAAGTGTTTAAAAACAAAAACATTTGTGTGTCTGTAGAATGCCTCAATACTCCAAACCTTTATTGTCTGAATGTGAGGTGTTCCTCTAAGCTACCTATCTAGTATTTACAATGGACAGGACAAAATAATCATATAAAAGCTTGGGATACACATCTATACATAAAGGAAACTGTTCAGGTAGATATACACAAAAGCATGTAAACAAAATCAGAACAAGAAATGAAAGCTTGAAAAACATAAATTATCTCATAAGGAAAAATACACAAAGATCTGAATATAACAAAGTTAATAAAAGCTACCTCAAAAACTGGAATATAATGGTCTGATTCATACCGAACTTAAGTAACAAGAAGTTACATAGATTTGAGAGTAAATATATTATCTGTTAAAACTCTGGTCTTCACCCAGAATGACTTAAATTCAATGGTTTTTATATTACAACTGTGTACAACACAAGAAACTATCTAAAATTTTCAGTAAACATTAGAGACTGTTAACATATACATTTGGCTTGCTTAAAGCTGTTATATCAACTTTAAAACTACTTTAAATTCTGACTTCCCATAGCAGACATATTTGTTTGGTTCCTTGAATAGAAAGTAGCCCCCCCCCCCCCACCCCCCACTTATATAAAAGGCAAATTTGCATAATCAATCGTCACTGTTTAAATCCAGTCAAACAGAGTGTTAAATGTGTTATATTTTGATATCAACAAAGTCCATTTACAATGTCAGAAAATTTTGTTGGATATTATACAATCATAAACCTGGAAGTTATTAGTTGATCTATATAGGAATGTTAAACATAATTCAAATATTCAATGAAAATATCATTGTAAAAATCACAAGTTCAAATCTACTATTATCTGACTATCCTCACTCACAAAATATCAAATTGAGGGTAAATCAGACAGTGGTCAACTCAAAAATATATATTCAAACACTTGGCTCATGTTTACAGGACAACTTTCATCATTACAAATAATATGAGAGGAATGTTTCACAGAAATGTCTCATTAAAAGTGTATTGACGTTATCTTTGTAAAAGTATGAGGACTACTCTTTCTATGGCGTGGTGTTCTTCGACTTGTTAATTTTATCATGTATACCAGAATGTTTGACACAATATAAACAACGTAACAAAAAAATGCAGATTACTGGTAGGATTCGGTTTTAAATACGTTGAAAATAAATAGTATTTTATGGATATCAAAAGAATGAATAGAAAACTTATTTTAAAATTTTTCTCTAACTTATCTTTATTGAAGTCTTATATGTAAGTGCAGAATGTTTATGCTATAATTAGTGTAAATTTTTATTACATGTCATCAGGCCATTGTTCTGCTTTGAAAGTACAGGTGTGAAATGGTATTTAATCAACTGAGTCATATTTTAATAGTGGATTTGTGCAATTGAATTTATTGATAATATTTAACAAATATGTCTGCCAATGGAGGAAATAAATTGGGGGTTTTTGAAATTATAATTTCTTTTTCAAAATTAAAAATTGTTTTAAAGTTTATATTACAGCTTTAAGCATACAGGTATAATTTTTTATCAATATTTAATCTTCAAATAAGGTTTTCATTCATAAAGATTCTAAATGTCGACCATAACTGAATGTATCTTAGGTCCTACTGATGTAAAGTAAAAAATTTGAGGGGAAAACCTTAGGGACTGAAACCAAAAAATTACACACAAATGGACAAAAACCTTAAACAATAAATGAATCACCCTAACTTGCCTCCACCCCTTGGGGTTTGGCACAATAAAATAAATGAGAAACTATATTAAGCCTAAGCAGTCATTTTTTTTAAACCATGTGTAACCAAATATCAATATACACATATAAAAAATATTTTCAAGGCATCCCACAAATATAAACAAAAGATGACAACAAATTTACAATACAGAATGTAGATAAAGTCAAAGTAATGACTGACCTTGACATACTGCAGATGTCGCCAATATTCACTTGATGAGAATTTCCCATAATCCAGTCTGTTAGATATTCCACTAGTTTATTGCGGAATTTCATCTCCTGCCTGAAGGTAAGATCATCTCTCCGTAACATCATGGCTTCCACTAACTGACAGAGCTTGATTTTGCTTTGTATGGCGTGAACAGTTGAATCAAGATGTCGGACATATCTGGAGTACAATAAAGGCTACATATGAATGAAAATTTATCTACCAATTTCCTATATGTATATACAAAGATAAGGAGTATTCATCTGACAATTTCAGCCATGTTTATTTTATTGTAGACCTTTGCTGACTGAACATTGCTTTTTTAACCCTTTCACCCCTTTATATCTAAATAGAATACTCTTTTCCATTGTTTAGACCAGTCTGCTATGGTCTGTAGGGTTTAAAGGGTTAAGATGGCTACCATGACTGCTATCTTGGGTTTTTCAACATTTGGTCATGGCAAGTTGCTGAATATTCCATGCAAATCTCTGAAGTAGTCTTCTGGTATAAGTTCAACATGCAAAATTTACACACAAACGACATTGATGGACATGGGCGGACTGTAATAGGTCACTTGAGCCTTTGGCCCAGATGACCTATAAATGGCAACATGATTGACAGATGAATCAAGCATACCACGTCCAAAATGGCACGGGACTATAAATCAAAGGCTAATCACCGAAAAATTTATAAATACTTACCTAACTACAGCTAACATCAGTAACTCAATGCTTGTGACACCTAAATGCTCACACGGTTGGTCCTGTTTCATTTCCAGAATGTTCTTCATTATAAAGATCACATTTTCTATAAATTGTGTATTCATGTCCGTCACAATCACCTGAACAATACAAAAATACAGAATAACATTTACACAGCATTCATAAGAAGATTAATTAAAACAGCGTAATGTTAAGCTCTTGTACATCAGGAATGTGAATAACATGATGTGCATCAGTCCTCTCCTCACAAATGTCAACATTTATAAAACATTTCAGCAGGTTTAAATCACTTTCAAAGCAGAAATATTCATCTTCAGATCTGCCTGTCTAAACCTGATGTATTAAATAAAATACATAATTTTTAGATCAAATGGCAAGATCATGAAGAGGTCAAATGACAGATGTTTTGTTCCTGGTCTCTGTCATATGATGTGACCCCAATACAGATATTTTGTTCCTGGTCCCTGTCATATGATGTGACCCCAATACAGATATTTTGTTCCTGGTCCCTGTCATATGATGTGACCCCAATACAGATATTTTGTTCCTGGTCCATGTTAAGTGATGTGACCCCAAATCTTTGAACTGTCAAATGAATTAACAGAAGTACATGTGTGTTCCTGTCTTTGACAGTAAAGTGGTTAAACATTTATTTTTATTTTTACATAAACTTAGTAAGTCATTAAAAAGAAAGTTATACGTTATCTGAGGGTTCAACAGACTGAGCTCATAAAAAGGTATGTTAGGTGTATACAAACCTGACCAGACGGATCAAAAAACTTATCCACACAAACTTTGATCTGATCAAAGAGGATTGGATACAAAGCTGGGTTTAATTCATGGCCCACAAGTTCTTTGACATGCTTCTGTATCTGTGCACCAAACTTCTCATTCTGGCAAACCAGTAATTTCAGTAAATTACTGATAAACCTGTCAAAATGATTAATTGCCTTATCAGAAATTGCTAACATGTGTATTTTCAACATTTTGTGGAGAGAGAGAGAGAGAGAGAGAGAGAGAGAGAGAGAGAGAGAGAGAGAGAGAGAGAGAGAGACAGAGAGAGAGAGAGAGAGACAGAGACAGAGACACACAGAGAGAGACAGACAGACAATCATTATCAATAGCCATCTCTAGATCTTTATATAGCCAGTCATTATAAGTCAGTCAGTAAACTGAGTATTTAGGATTTGCAGATACGGAAAAAGAGTGAGGGATGGAAAAAAATTGAAAGGGACATGGAAGAAATGAGGGACACAGAGAGATATACTGTCATAATTCATCTACAAAGTGAGATGTTACTGAAGTTCACAATTCTATACATACTGTGTGACGGGGCAGTACTGTGAATCTACAGCACAACTTTGCATCAAACTGCTCTTTCTTGTGTCAAGTCCAGAAGGGATTGATGGAGCTGATGTACTGTAACAAAATCAATAAAATGTCATGAAATTTACATGTGCATTCAAATAACAAATCATGGGATTTCAAACATTTTACTGCATTAAAAATCTAAAACAAAATTTTGTTGAAGGTATCAGGTTATGCGAGAACTGCAGTTTGTAACGACACTCCTTTCAGATGAAAAGTATGGATGTTTTCTGGCTTTTATCTATGGAACTTACCATAAAGTTATGGAACAAGCAAATGATATTATCATTTTGGACTGTTTCCAACTTAAATATGTTACGCTTTTATCAATGACGTCACAACTGGGAAACAGTTAACTGTTTCATCCATGCCCAATGAACTGTTGCACAGCTGTGACGTCGCTGATTAAATCGTCACGTCATACAAGCACGACAGTGTTATACGTTTGTTTGATTTTCGTAGTCACAGTGTTTGTAAAACATCTCATTATTTGGTTATAAAACAGTTAGCGACAATTGAACAAGTGCTAAACCTGGGTTTCTTAAGCAATTTTCACAAAATAAATAGGAATTTAAGAATTTTTATGCCTGTGTACTGGTATATCTCTTTTTTTCATTGTATATCAATCTAAATAGTAAAATAAGGGGAAATTGTAAAAAAAAATACCAGAGCTAATGCCCCTTTAAATATTTCATGGTACTGTTACATGGCATTGTTTCAAGACAAAATTAAGTATTAAAGAATCAGTTCAAAATTATTAACTTTTACTTAAATAGAGGATTAGGTAATACAAAGTTTTAAACAAGTTTTACGACAAATGTAGAATTGCTATTCTCAGTTTATACTTACATTCTGTGAGGTCTGTTCTGTAACCTGACTCCTCCCAAAGCACAAAGAAATCCTGTCATGTTGGCCCACTCATTTAATTGGTCCTAAATTTAAAAAGATCATGATGAAAGAACAAATTAAGAGAAGATAAACAACAAAAAATCTTAATCTAGAGAGAATGAAAATTCAACATTGAATTGTTTAAAATTGAAAAACAAAATGTTTTCTTTACTCTCATCCCAAAACTATGCAAAATTTTCAAAGTTGATATTAACAGATTACTGATTAGACATGAAGACAAAACTTAAGGCATAAAGATTGTTTAATCTCCCACGATTGCCTGTACCACTATGACTCTAAAATACTGCTGACTTCAGCTGTTGTGATACATATGGAAATTATCTCCCTTAACAATCTGAATTTGAATTTTGAATGTTGTTTTATGCCATACACAACAATTTTTCAGTTATATGGTGGCAGCCAGTTTTTAATGGTGGAGGAGAGAACCTGGTTACCCGAGAAGAGACCACCAGCTTTCCGTATGTAAACTGGCAAACTTTCTCACAAAAATCAGATTAGGTTCCAGTGGGACTCAAACCTGCACTGACTGGAAGTGAGAGACTTCATGATTTAAAAGGCCCCTCTTCCTTAACAAAAAATCAATACTTTGAATCTCTGTGTTCATGCGAGTGTTAATAATACATCCTAAAGTAATAGTATTCATGTGCAAAAGCATAGTAGTGTATAGAGATGGCTCTGATTATCACAATCATCATTCTGGTTTATTTTTCCCTCTAACATGATTAATTTCATGATCGATATTATAGCACATGCATGAATAGTAATAACACACACTGAATCTCCTTGAGAGGTTTTAGTGTACTATATTGTATCGAATCTGTAGAATCTGCATGACCTAAAACTACTGCTTGGTTACACGAAACAATGTTTTAGTCCTGAAAATGAAACATTATAAATAGGAAATTGAAATCAAGAAACATCAAAGTTGAGGTAAAGGGTAGGTTAACTGGAAAGATATAATTTTATCCTCTGTTATATTGTGATCTAAATTTCTCACCGTGCAAGTGTGCGAAAGAAATTTTGTGTTAGAGAATTCTAATCGTACAAAAAGGTGCTGGTGTGTTATTTGTAAAAAATGAACCTTAAGATTCTACCTCAAGTTCATGTTCAGTGTTGGCATGATGTGGGGGTTTTCTCTTCCGAATAGTATCCCCCAACCCCGATGGGATACCCTCCTCAGTTTTCACCTTTGCATCTTTTGGGAAATTCTCCAGGTACTGAGTGTTGACTTCCCAGTTCCTATATGTATCATCCCATGCCTGATAAAAAAAAATAATAATACATGTAGTAGAAATAACATATGATCAAAGGCTATATAACAAGAAACTACTAAGTTATACTGAAACCAATACACAATTTTATAAAGCTTGATTTTATTTGTGTAACTTTCATTTTGCTCTCCATATAAGAAGGGAAGTGTCTTATCAAAAGGTCATAAATCCTTTGTCTTAAGTCTAAAGTTAATTGACCTTGAAACAAAACTTTGAAAAATATTATCAACACTACCCTATCTCAAGTCATATGGCATATTCAAACATTTTTAAATATTGATAGTTTATGAAAAACTTATACCTGCTACATTTACTAAGATAAATTAAGACACATTAATTACTTATATCTACACACTGCCTATTGGGAGTTATAAAAGACATGACTTTTTATAAGTTTTTGTAAAATGGTCGCAATTCATAAGTGTGGTCCTGAGGCTTAAGACCTTTCATAAAATGGCTCCCTGGTCAGCACCATAAACTGAATTACAATAGACCTTTTTTGTGCTGTTCCCATATGTCATGGTTCATTTTAATAGTATGCAGCTTCAAAGAAAAATGTGTCCTACATTACTTCCAGTTAAGGATTTTATCGTGTAGGTGACCAGGAATATGTATTATACAGTACAATGAGCCAGATTTGAAAAGCAGCCTTCAGGAAAGGCATGGAACAAGAAAGAACAGTTATCTTAACTTTCCTAAACTCATATGAACTGAAACAAGGTATTATTGAATATCGTCAATGTAAACATTACAAAACCGGAAGTTAACTAGGTCACATTCCTGTTGACATCACGTGATATGAGTACTAACTATTCCAAAATTAGAAAAAGGCCAATGTGATGGACATGTGGTGATATAGCATTACTGTGTATTGGATTAATAACTTTAATACTGACATATGGAAAGAAGCAATAATTCTGTTCAGATACTTTGTTTCTTTTAGGATGCAAGGAAGCTAGACAAAAGTTTGTCACCTGAGAATTTCCTTGAGTATACTGATCAATTCTCCGTAACAAAGCCATTATTCTCTTCTGCAGTGCTGCTCTACCTGTGTGACAGAATATAACATTGACTGTAAGTATACATATGTGTGTGTGTGTCTGTGTGTGTGTGTGTGTGTGTGTGTGGAGAGAGAGAGAGAGAGAGAGAGAGAGAGAGAGAGAGAGAGAGGGAGGGAGAGATGTGACCTTTTTAATATAAAAAGTCTCAGATACCAAGGTATAAATCATTAGGATGTCAAGGATATAGGTACAAATCTGGTAAAAAATGGACAAACATGGACCTCTTGAAATCAAGAGGTGGGATCAGGTGCCATGGAGGAGTAAGCATCCCCTGTCGACCAGTCACACCCGCTGTGAGTCCACAGTCAAATTAAAATGAAATAAGTGAGGAACGAATCCTCGTCATAATTGGTACAGACGTCTCAACAACCGCCATCAAACAGGTAACTCAATATTTCACTTAGTGAAACAGAGAAGTTGCAAACAAGACTATTATACCGACTGTAAAATTTGCGGAACGTTGGCATCAAACGCGGTTTTCGATATACCTGTGTCAATAATTTGTCAGCGAGTAGTTTACCTCTGCATATGAAATGTTCATATGTTGTACACGCCAGTCATGAAAAGGTCTGTTAACAAGTCAAGCCAAAGTGCTTCTCCATAACAAACTATTTGTGTTCTGTCAACAAACACTATAACTACTACTGGTATACTACAAAACAAACAAGGTCAAACTGTCATGTGGAGACATGCCATTGAAAATATTTTCTTTAGGTAAGTTCAGTACAAATTTAAAATGAGTTGACCTATATGAATTTATGATATAAGCTGAAATAACATACCAGTTGTTAGAACGGTACTGGCTTGAGCTAGGTCTGAGTAAACATTATAATTTGGAAGAATCTGTGTAACAGCCATTTCGTCAGCCCCACAACGAATATCTGCTTCCTCACATAGTAAGTGAAAACACGACATTCCCGTCAAAACAGCATCTATATCAATGCTCCAGAGATACATGAAAAAGACAACCTGTAATAGAATGTGAAATGTTTAAACTCAGAATAATACTGTATACAAGGTTATTTTCGCCCCACTACACTTGCAAACGATTTTGCCCTGTTTCAAATTTGCCCAGTCTTATAACAATTCCAATTAACAATATTTTATTTTATTGCAAAGTTTTATTTAACAAACAATACTTGTACATGTCTACTTTCTGTATGATTAAAGCTTTTTCAAACATTTTTGTGCTGTTTAAAATGAAATATTAATATAACAGATACTCTCTGCAACTATTAGAAATATGAATTTACCATTTTGAATTCTCCCAGCTTTGAATTTGTTCACTGACTATGAGGGCCAAAATAAAACAGGCAGCGAAAATTTCCCTGAATGCAGTAGAGTAAAACCTGCTTTAGCAACCACCTGTGTATAAAGACCACCTGGTCACAAAGAATGTTTTGCTGTCCCCATTAGAACATTTATGTACAAATCACATTATTTCGTACATAGACATATATTATAGGTCTACAGTAAACCCTCTTCATTGCCCTCATATTCGTTCCTTGGAGACATCGTCGTTGTCTAAATAAGTTGTTATGCAGAAACACATAGCAAACCAATATTGGATTATCTATTGCAGCCACTGGTTACTTTTTTTTGGAAAAAAAATTATACTAATACAGTAAATCCAGTTTTATTTGTGAGAAATTTATTTATGCGTAATTTTGCAACAGCTATCGCTTGCAAAAAAATGTTTATCACATAATGAAGTAGGATTAAACTTATGACGAAATGGGCATTCAAAATCGCAAAAATATCATTTCGAGAATAAATTCAGAACTTGTGTATTGCGAAAGTTTCCAGATTTACAGTATCTCCATTTATTATTAGACTACTGACCCTTTGGGTGTATTTGACTGACCTTAACTCATCAACACCTGTAAAACAATGGACTCTTCTGTAAATCAATGACTTAGACCAGCCCAAATGTGTCTTTAGGGGGTGAATGAGTTGACTAATTCGTAAGGACAACAGATGCTGACTTACCTCTAATTTGATATGTATACAAATGGTTTTGTTGTTTCCAAGATTAGCATTAGCACAGTGCTTCTGAAGAAAGCTATTTCTGCACACAAGTATGTCACGAAGCCACTTAAGAATTTCTGTGTAATTCACCAACTGCCTCTGTATTAACTTCTGTGATATTGAAAACAGCACTTGTGAACTGGAAACAAAATTATGGAAAAATCTTATTAATATATTTGTTACTGACCACTCCATGTTACTCAAGCTAGCTTTCGCTTTTTCTATTTTCAATGTTAAAAATTCTTAGAAAGTAACAAATAGGTATATCATACTAGTATAGATGTAAACAGATGGTATATAGGTGCTTAATAATAGTTCTATAGTGCCTTCATTTGTTGATCATAACTTTTGTTATCAGACATTCATCAAGAGAATAACATAATTCAATCTTTGTAAGTTTATATAAAAACAAAATCACAGACGGTAAAATGCATGCCAGAAGTGCAGTAATACTGTAACAACGTAAAAAATTGTTGGTCGCGAAGGCAGACCATATAGATCGCCTGCAACCAGCTTCCCACTGCATTGTTGAGTAATGACCCTAGACAATGTGCATGTAAAGTTTCACGGCTGTAGCTGCAGTACTTTGCCCATAATGGACTGAAACAAAAAAGCTTGACGCAGTACTATTCATATAGTAAATGACTTAGTCCAGGAAGCTGGAAATTTGGGCCAAAATTAGACCACAGCAACCAGCATCTTCCTGCATTGTTGAGTAATGACTCTAGACAATGTGTGTGAAGTTTCATGGCTGTAGCTGCAGTACTTTGCCAACAATGGACTGAAACAAAAGCTTAACACAGAAAAAGGAAGACGCTGTCGACAACGCCGAAGGAGTGACAGCAATAGCTCTTCTGTTCTTCGAACAGGCAAGCTAACTATGACTTCTTCTGTACCATACCTACACATGACAAAATCAGGTAACTCACCTGACATCCCAGAATGTGTTGATAGGTGACTCTGGATTCCAGAGTTCTATGTTCTCAGGCTGATGTAAACAAAGCAGTGCCTAGAATAAAGATAAAGACACATTTGTATTGATTAATAAAAGATCTTTTTCAAATTATCTATCCCTCTATTAAAATTGAGTAATATCAATTGTCTCGATATTCCTGGGTAGACATTGTTTAGCAGGTTGATATTAAGAAGAAATATCACACAGAGAAACTGATGTATGTATGGTTTGTTCTTCTTCAAGTGTGGTAACATCTTTTAAGGTTACCTAAATGTTTGCATGGCCAATGAAATATGTGTGATCAAATTGACATTATATTGCTGCAGATATAATGTATTTCTCATCATTCATCATATGAAGAATATCTTCTTGAATACAATGAATTGGTACAATATCATAAATATAACATTCCTGAGAGAGTGGTAGTGAAAATTGTGATCCCTTGAAAATCATTGTTGACCTTGACTTTGCCTCGGGGTGACAATTTTCACAGCCATCCTCTCAGTAATGTACTCATATGATACACTCCTTTCTATAACATAAATTGATCCAAACAATTACCTCCATGGCTTCCTGGGCAACATCTGGCATATGTTGTTGGTGAACCAATGAAACAAGACCATTCATTAGTTCCAGTGTACTGCTTTGGATTTCATGGCCAGGTTTGCCTTGATTCTGAAAAAATAAAAAGATGATCAAGATGTTTATCTACACATTTAGTACACAGGTAAGGCTAACAACTGTACCGTTTTTACCTAGTACATGCATAAGGCTAACAACTGTACTGTTTTTACCTAGCACAGGTAAGGCTAACAACTGTACTGTTTTTACCTAGTACACAGGTAAGGCTAACAACTGAACTGTTTTTACCTAGTACAGGTAAGGCTAACAAGTATTCTGTTTTTACATAGTACACATGTAAGTCTAACAACTGTACTGTTTTTACCTAACGAGCCACAATGGGTATTGATCATAAAACTTGGACTTCTATTGACAAGAAAATGTTTTCTGTATTGTTGAATTATAATTGTTATTTTTATTATAATTACTGTTTGGAAACATTTAAACATTTATAAATCTAAATTTGTTTCTGAATATGGTCTTTTTAAGATAAATTTTAAATAAAAATTCATGTTACAAGATATCATCAATTACTACCAGGTTTTCAGTTTGATTTCAGGCATCATCAATCACAATAACAGATAATTGTGGGTAAATTATCACACAAAAACATAGAATTGTGGGTAAATTCACACACAATAACATGGAATTGTAGGTAAATTCTCACACCCATGGGTTAGTTACCTGCATGCTCCAAGCTCTTTATTTTGACTTGTGACTACTGTTTACTCAAAGCATGAAGTGATTTTCTTTCAAACATTCCATGTTGGTATACGCGTATTACCAAGAGGATACGATACACAAGTCACTTATTTCATAAATTTGAGAAACCATGTGCCATTTTCTGAAACAGCACAGGAATGGTTCGGGCTAATGGTAAATCATATGTACTTACATGTAACATGAGGTAGGGATCGGCATGAATGAGTTTAACAATCCACAAAAGTAAATATCGATATGTTGTCATGGTTTCATCTGTGGGCTTGCTGATCTTGTACAAAGTCAATTTTGTGAAGTTCTGAAAGATCACAAAATAATTATGTATAAATGATTTAGTATAAAAGGGAACATATGAGTGGTATCTGGAGCTGGAGAGTCTAATTGTTACCTCCCAAGAATTAAACTGTTCATCAAGAGTTTAAAGCCTGATATCTCAGATAAGTATTGCTGACAGTTAACTTTAAATTGATGGAATGTTGCAAACAGGTGAATAAAAAAATATGCCTCCCGTTCTGTTCATCAATCTTGGGGGCATGAAAAGGTAATGTTTATAACACAGATAAGTCCATTACAAGTCATACACCTAAGTAATAACATGACTGTTTCTTTTATGTGACATTCAACAATATTTTCATTATTCAGTGGTAGCATGTTTTTAATGATAAAGACACTCACTACAGTGTACTCAAGTTCAAGCCATCCCAACTGGCAAACTTTCCACATCATGTGCAGATTCAGTAAGGCTCTGCTCACATTGAGTTTGGTCTTTCTGATACTTCAGAAGTGTAAGGTACAATGTATTATATTCACGAGTATTTAATTCCATGGAATTTTCTTTGACCGCGAATATAGCGAAATTAAATCCCCCGTAAATAAAAGCAACTATACAGTACTAGCCCACTTTAAAATGCAATTTTGATATTCATGATAATTCATATTCAAAAGAGATGGAAAACAGTGAACAGAAATGAACTCTTGATAAAGGGTTATAATATTTAAATAAAGCAAAGATCAGAGGTTGACACCCAGCTTTTGATACCAGGAGTGGGTTATAATAATGAAACAGATCAAAGATTTAATCACAAACTGACCATAATCTATCGATGATATAGAGATAGATGAAAAGTGAAAGCTGACTCCGAGCTGTTGATATGGCGAGATATGATAATGAAAAATTTCAAATATTATTGACCCCCATCTTTTGATAAAAATGGATCAAAGACAAATGACCTGACTTCTGGTTTCCATAGTGAAAAGAAACACTGAAATTGACCTGTGATTAACAAAATGAATCAAAGGTCGGTGACCCCAATTTTCCACATTATGGTGAAATAAATCAAAGATCAGTGACCAAAGTTTTCTGAGGTAAGGTGAAATACTAAAACGAATCAAAGATCAGTGACCCCAGCTTTCCACAGTAAAGTGAAATACTAAAACGAATCAAAGACCAGTGACTCCAGCTTTCCACAGTAAAGTGAAATACTAAAACGAATCAAAGATCAGTGACTCCAGCATTCCACAGTGAAGTGAAATACTAAAACGAATCAAAGATCAGTGACTCCAGTATTCCACAGTAAAGTGAAATACTAAAACGAATCAAAGATCAGTGACTCCAGCATTCCACAGTAAAGTGAAATACTAAAACGAATCAAAGATCAGTGACTCCAGCATTCCACAGTAAAGTGAAATACTAAAACGAATCAAAGATCAGTGACTCCAGCATTCCACAGTAAAGTGAAATCAAAGATCAGTGACTCCAGCATTCCACAGTGAAGTGAAATACTAAAACGAATCAAAGATCAGTGACCTCATCATTTGCAAGTTCCCAGCATTTGTCATCGCGATGAAATACTGAAATAGGTCAATGTCCATTTGTTCAGATTTTGACTAAAAATGTGAAATACTGATTTAGATCATATATTATGCACCCCAGTATTTTTATGAAGAGGTTAAATACTAATACGGATAAAAGATCAGTGACCCCAGCTTTTGACAGTGTGGTAAAATACTGACATGGATTAAATATTTGTGACCTCAGCATTTAACATTGAGGTAAAATACTGACGTAGATTAAATATCTGTGGCCCCAGCTTTTGACAGTGTGGTGAAATACTGACATGGATTAAATATCTGTGACCCCAGCATTTGACAATGCTGTGAAATACTGACAAGTCAGATAACTCTTACTGTGATACTGACGTATGGCAAGCTACTGCCCATCACTTTGGGTGTCGGATGAGTTATCATTCCTTGTGTCACTTTGTTGAGTGTATCTGTAAACATATTGCGAAGCTCTGCTGCTTTCCCATAGATAATGTTGATGTTTGGCCACCATGGTAACCTTGGCTGTAAAATAAAAGAAGAATAAATTATCTAATAACAATAGACCTTTTCATGATAACTGCATTCCTAAGATTTTCACCTGGGCACAAAAACTTACGGACGGCATCAAGGAGTTTTGTAAAACAAATCGCACCCAATGAAAGACAAATCATACACTTGGTACAATTTGTCTTTCAATGAGTAAGAATTGTCTTGGGTACAAAAAGCTTTGGGCACGTAATTTCTTGAAGCCGTCCAGAACCTTTTGTGCACAGGAGAAATTTGAAGGAATGCAGTTATTGTGAAAAAGTCTATAAAAGAAAAAATTAATATTTTGAATGTACATTACCATAACATGAAATAGAACATCTCTAGAATCTGGACTCTATTATCCAGTTTCTCTGTTTACCTTTGAAAAAGTTCTAAATTAAGTATGTTTGGTAATGGTAATCAAAAGTGCATATATGCCAATATTACCCTACAGAATGTACCTAAGTATGATCTCTTTGTTGTCATTGGTCATTTACACATAGTGATACATCACTGGACTGATAACCCAGGAGTTTCCATACTAATTTGGGAATGGGGTCTGGGTCTTTTGAATTGGGAATTTTAGCAACATTTTATTGAAATTGAGAAATCTAGAAATACACAAATTTATGTGAAAATACAAGAATCTCTTCAAATTACTTGTCATTTGACTTCAATTGGGAAATTTCAGGTGCAAATTGGCCTTATTTCGGCCCCAAATGATAAGCTGAAAAATCCATTGAACCCCTATAAAACTTCCTATTATAAGTAGATCCTCAACTATGCCGTATGTACTGCCAAAAGTGACTCAATGATGGAGCATTTCCATTGCATACAGAGGTCTTGGTTCAAATCCCAGGGTATTAAGTGCAATATACTAATTATGTAAAATAAAAATTCCAAATACTAACCTGTGTAATAATTCTATGGAGAGCATTCACAAGAACAAAATGGTAAATCGGTGGCGAATGAGCATTAAGACAAACTTTGAGTACGTCATTGTTATGTGGAGTGATACGGAAACAGGATACGAAGCAGTCTATATACAGATCTAGGTCCTGTCCCACAATGCTTAATCCTCTGGAGAATTTGTTGTTTGGAGGCGGATTAAACAGCAAAGTCTACAATGGACAAATAATTCAATTATACAATAGTAAATCTGAGTCACATACATATTTACTTATAGTTCATGTATCTACTTAAATAAACCTTTATTCATTCTTTGGGATAAAAAAGAATTGTTTTCATTCAGAAGGGGTACACCACATTCACATATGCAATTTGGAACTGGAACCTTTTGCAATTGTTGAAAGCCTGAACTGGAAAGTAAAATCAAATTATTTCTGTTTTGTATTGGAGAAAACCTTACCAAACAAAGGATTCTTACCATGGTGATTTCTACAGATAATTTACTGATCATTTAGGATCCTTGACCTTTATATTCAAAATTTAGTTATTAATCACAACATACGTTCTATAATAATATTAGGCATAATCAAGTAACTCTCAGAAGAATAAATGATGCATTTGACCTCCAAAATGGACCTGATACTGCTATATATAAAAGACATTATTGTAAAGATAGAAGTATGTGTATTTTAAAAAAGATTGATGAAAATTTAGCTAAGAGACTGTCACATGTGTGACCTTGTGATGAGACATATTCTCCCAGAGTTCACAGATCTTTTCTTCTTTTTAATGGGGAATGAAGGAAGAAAATGGGTGTCTTGAGTAGAAATGGAAAACTCCACCCTCATGGTAAGAATTCTTTAAGTTAATCCTTGGGACTCCAATTGGGAAACCAGATTTTTACCACTCAGATGGAGATTTCCTTATCCACTCAAAATTAAATTTACTCTCTACATAATGTTCTGTAAACATGGAAATATACACTTGGGGGATTATTACATTAAATACGCAATGAAGAGTTTTATGTATAAATTAACTCCTGCTTACCAGCCCCCAGTTGCATACCTGCCAACTTTCGGAAATGAAAATGAGGAAGATTTAATGACAGGGGGTTTGGGGTCACCATAAGGCCACCAACATTGGCAACAAGAAATATTTGAAACACAAACGTAATGTTGTTTGCTGCCATTTTCAATTTATCAGAGTCGGAAATGGACAGAAATCCGAAAATACATAACATTACACTAGAATCTGGATTTTCTATAAGACTAAGGTGGAAAGTTCTTTATAAATATGAAAATCAGAAGAGTTGGCTGGTATGCAGTTGTGCTAAGAATCCTCATTTAATATAAGACCGCACACAGTAAGTTGCTGACATCGCGTAAAAAATCCACATGTATTGTTTGCATAAGAAAACTGCATACTTAACAACAAGTAAATCATGTTTATAATATATATATAGGTGGCATTTCATCATCAATTACTTATCTAGAGTTCCACTGACAATGATGACTAATAAGATTTTTATATTAGTTTGATAATAATCAGCTCTCAGTAATAACACCTCATAAGGTGCTAGTATTCATATAGAGGTTTTAAAATGCATTAAAGTGAGGTCATTTTCCTTCATGTGAGCCCACTCTGTCAGTTGTATATATATATATAAGGGTCAGATGACAGTACTTATCCTCACAATATACTCTCAGATTTCAGGTCATTAGAAATCAGTCATGTGACCGTATAACCAATACTAAATACACTAACTCCAACATCATTGGGAACCTATCATGAGACTGACTTTTCAATGTCAACAAATCATGTGACTGAAACTGACCAATCATAATGATACTAACTTTGAGATCATTGATAACAGATTGAACCAGACTGAACAGTACATTGAGACAATCATTGATGCTGATGTAAGTGGAAGCCTTGCAAAGTCGGACGCATGTCACAGCAGCACCCTCTATCATTTGTTTGGATCCACCATGATGTGCAGATATAGCCTTTTTCACTTCATCGATGAAATGTTTCTGAAAAAATCAGTTTATATCAGGTCATCCTTAAGAATTCTTAGAACAAGAAAAACAATTACATGAACCGTCATAAAAAAATTTCCCTTTTCACTCAAAGAGAAACAAGAATTGTGTATCTTGATTTGTTGCCATGGTGACTAAGTATATAATTTGGCAACCAGCATTAGTGTTGATATTCTGTTATACAGAAATTGAAACTGGTACTTCAGGTCTAGTGCTCTCTAGTGGGATTAAACACAAAATCAGATTTATTTGTTCATGACAGCTTAACAGCAATCAATTTTTAAACCAGCAATTATTTCTAGATATCTACAATGGCACCAGAAAACTTCAGGCTGGAACTAACCTGTCTCAGAATTATAATGCCAAATTTAGCCCTGTACACATGTAGTTATATGTATAAAATACATGAAGCTAAAAGTGCTTTGGTTTAGAAACTACCCACCTTTTTCATATGTTGTGGGGAGCAAGGTGCACCAGCATCAGCATTATTGATTTCTTCCAAAATTTTCTGAAACAAAAAACATTTTCAATATAACAAAAGAAAGTACAGAAAAAGGTCAGTGCCTTACATGTCAGTAAGAAAGTTTAGCTATTTCTTCACAATGTTCATTTTCTTTATCTTTGAATAGACAGTGATGGAAAGAAAAGTATGTTTATTACAACATAAGTCATAATATACAGTAAAACCTGCTATAGCGGCCACCTCTATATAAGGATTACCTGTTTATAAAAGCCAGTTTTTCAAGTCCCTTCACTGCATACTTCAATTAATTTGAACCTGTGTATAAGGGTCACCTGCACATAAAGGCCAATATTATCTGGTCCCTTGGGTGGCCCCTATATACAGGTTTCACTGTACCAATATCTTAAAACATTGCCATACTTGAAAAGTTTTCAGTCATATCATGGCAGCTCGTTTTTATAAGATGGAAGAGGAAAAAATGTGTACCCAGGAAAAGACCTCAAAACTGGTAAACACATAATCTGTTAACATTCCTGAAGGGCTGACTAGAGGTGAGAAACATCACGGTTGAAACTATGATGCTCAGACTCCTTGACCATCAAGATCTCTAGTGTGTGGCTGAGGTTAACTCTGGCTCGGAAAATGTACAAAATATTTAACATGCACAAATATCAGTGGTACCTATATTTTGTTTTATATAATGGGTGTACACATACTTATAATTCTGGCCAAAATACTGATAACAAGTGTGAGACTCACTGATAGCATTAGTTCACATCTGCATCAAGTAGTGTTTGTGATAATGCAAACTCAGTTAGCTACCCTTGTTTATTAATTGATGGGGCTTCAGGAGAGTATGAAGTTAAGCAGTATGGCTCACCATTTGTTTGCTTTTACTGACTAAACACACTTACTGGACATAACACTAACAGCATCATCTGTACAGGCCAGACTGATCCTCTCTTCTTGGAATTTTCCATACATGTATTAAACTGTTCAAACAGCTTATCACAACAATCTGTAAATGAAAATAATCATTTGTACTTATACAGTAAAATATACTTTAGCGACCACCTGTGTATAAAGATCACCTGGTCACAAAGACCACTTTTTGCTGTCCCAATAGAACCATTTGTGTACAAATCAACCTCTAAATAAAGACTAACTCCCTATAAAGACAGGTTTTCCTGTGTCCCTAAGGAGGTCGTTATATACACATTTCACTGTAGTTATATTTGACATGTTTGTATGTGAAGGTGTAATTTCAATTAATACATTTCCACTATGATTATGATTACAAATTACACTAGCAAACAATTATTCTGTGGGTTTTATAAAATTTATAATAAGAGCCATTTTATTCTGAACAACACACAAAATCATGATCATAGGCCTCTGTGTGCTGCAAGATGATCATAATGAAAGAAGGTCCAAATCAAACTGATAGTCCATTGTGAACTGTTTAATGGTCCTAATTATGTTTGATTGTCCACTGTGTTCCATCATGATGTCTTAATCACAAAGCTCTGATCAGAAAATTTGTAATTTCTGACAATAATTTTCTGTGATCAGCAAAACATGAAACTAAGTTCAAAGTACAAACTTAGAATGTATTTATTAAACTCAAGTAGATACTTACATAGTTCAAGTCTGTACAATGATATTTTTATTTTTTAATTCAAGAGCATATGCGATACACGATTTTTAAATCAATTTATTCATATGACTTGCACATACCTTGGAGCTCTTCATTTGGTCGCTTTTGTAAATCAGTAAACTCCTCTGGATAGTTGTCCATCCAATTCCATATTGCCTGTTTGATGATATGATAACACTTAACATGAATAAACTACTTCAACTGACTTCTTAATACCTCTACAAATCTTCAAAATTATTTCCAAAGGAAAGCATGAGGCTACTTAAAGACCAACAATTGGGATGAAAAAGGTAGTAGTAGTAGTAGTACAGATACATATATGTTTAGATTAATTCTTGTAAGAGAGTGCATTCAAGTATTTTTACTACAAAGACAACATGAACAGGTAACTCAACATTTAGTCTCATATGGAAACATTTTTATGATAATTAGACCCAGTAAAAGCGCCAACATATGTGAAGTTATCAGCTGATCTGAAACAGGTAACACAACATTTAGCCTCATAAGAGGCATTTTTGTGATAATCATACCCAGTCAAAGCTCCATTATAGGCCAGGATAAAGTTTTTTTTCCATGGAAGCCGATGGCAACGAAGTCGACAGTATAGCATTAGCTCTCTGGACTTTTGTCCGGGCAAGCTAAAAATTCTTGGCGGATTGTGAAACAACAAATACAATGAAAATGATACATGAACATGAGGGTCAGATGTCACTTTCATATGAATCTTAAAGGCAAATTTGACTGTATTGACAGAGGAATGTCAATATTTACTTACTCTTTCCAAGTTATTAGCCAATGTCAGATAGACCTGTTTGGATTTGATCAACTTAAACTTGGATACAATCTCTGAAAACAAAATAATATGAATACAATGAAACGGTGACAAAACAAGAAAGTGAAGGTCCTGCTCTAACCATATTTGAGTATATCAAGATTTCAATCTAAACTGAAACATTTAAATTAATTAAAATATTTCCTGTTCAAATCTTACGACAGTTTTATTTAATGAAACTGATCTCTCGATCTCTCTCTCACACACACACACACACACAGAGACACAGACAATATTCAGAAGTTTGATAAGTCTATGAACATCTACATTTATGTGTTGTATAAGTTCTAAATAAGATAATCATTGTCTGACTGCTGTAAGTTAAAGTCTTACCATTCAAAAGTTTGATAAGTTTATGAACATCTACATTTATGTGTTGTATAAGTTCTAGATCAGACAAGTCTGACTGGTCATCACTGAAAGCTGGCAAATTGACCAATCTGAAATAGTAAATTCCCATTTTATTACAAAACATACATAAATATGGACAAAAATACAATGTATAGACTATGTTAGGTGTACAATTCTACAATAAAAATATTCAGAGTATCAACATGGGGTCTATTTAATTATTTTAGACCAGTCTATTTTGATCTGTAATGTTGAAATACAGTAGAACTTTGATGAGTCCCAAATAAAAAAAAATAAAAATAAAAATTCGAAGTCCAAATTTACATGTGTACAAAATCGCCCTATGATAATTCTTGTCCTTCTAATAAACACTCAATTGTTTCAATTTCTCAAATATTAAGATAAATGTAGCATTAATTATTAATTATAATGACGGTATATATATCTTAAATGGTTTCGAAGTAGTCATATACATCTTATAGAACCTCTAAAACTAAAAATCGTATGATTCTCGGTTACCATCCATGAGTTGAAGTCCAGATGTTTTGAACTTTTCTAGGTGGTCCCTTTAACTTCGACTCATCGAAGTTTTACCGTAGTTCATCCTCAGTCCCTGGTATATATTTACTAAGACAATCAATATCTCAATGGTATACACATAAAGACAATGTATATTCACAAAAGAAGCAATGTATTGCCTTACTTCACTTTGAAATACATGTATATATAAAACTATCCTCCATGTTTGTAAATCTCAACAGAAGGTTAATTGCATTATGATTCAAAACTGCTTTTATATAATGAAGTGGAATCTTGACTACACAGCACCTAGCTTGGAATACCACCTAACAATTATTTAGACCATAGATATTGAAAAAATTTGTGATAAATATCAGATCAGCCAAGACACTCACTTAAGAGACCACCTCACTAATCAGTCCACTTTACACCTCACTTATCAGACCACTTTGAGTCGGTCAGTTATGGATATAGCAAGGTTCCACTGTAACATCTCACTTATAAAATCACTGACTCAGTCGGTGAGGTGGTCTTATTACCAAAGTTCCCATCTACATGTATTTAACAGAAAGGTGATATATAAGAGATGCAATGTGTAAAACATATCAAATAACGGATATACTAACTTTGCAGAGATTCTGTTGAAAACTGCCGTGAAATTATTTTGACTCAGTGCAAACAGAACTTTTGATGCCAAATTCTTCAACTGTAGAACAAGATGGTTAGGGTTGTCTGTGGGCTGGTTTAAAAACTGTAAAAACATAAAAATATGATATTACCACTTCCAAAACATAACAATAATACATGAAATCAGCATCTGAACTAATTACCACTTCAATTTTCATTTTGACAAAATGTTCAACATTTTTCAAGCTATAATAAATAGTCAATCATCATAAATATGCATTTTTGAATTTTACATGTAACTTGTCTTCTACTGATGTTTCATATTCTAATCTAAATAAAAGAAATTACATAATTTTTGTTTGCTTGAACATTGTATGGGTTTTAATTCTTAAGGTGTAATTTTCATGTTTTTCTCTCCTGAATGATAACGGTTTTTTTAATTTGCAAATCGGGAATACTGTAAATGAGGAAATTTACACATGGGGGTAATTTACATTAAACACACAATGAAAGTTTTTCCCGTAAATACCCCCCACATACCAGTCTCACAATCATGTCAAGAATTATTGTTTATTACAAGACTGCTTATAATATGCTGCTGACATTGCAAAAAAAAAAACCCAACAATACAAGTACGGTTTGCATAAGAAAATCGTGTATTTAACAACACACAGAAACATTGTACTGTTTACAGTAGCTTAAAATAACACCAGGTCCAGAAAAGACAGTCCATAATGTATTACAATATATATATATATATATATATGATTTAAGATTTATTCATTGTTGATTGAGTTAATTAATAAAAGGATTCATCTATTAAGTCATTCAGAAGTTAAAGCAAAATTTATAAACAAGAAAAGTTCTTACTTTACATATTTCTGGTAGGAGAAGTTTCACATAAATAGCTTCATCCAATCTTGACGTGTCCTTTGGTTGCTGGAGAAAAATAAGAAATATTGAAAAAAGCATGTCCATCATACTTTTAAGTCCCTCTCACACATTGATGATTTAGCCATATGCCACATATGCCAACGATTTATGAATTTTTCATATGTCGTCATACACGCAACAAATCGTTAATGTATGACAGGGCCTTTGCTATTCTGTGTCACTGCATGAAAAGGAAAGTCACAATGGTAGTTATTGACTTGGAAACAATAAGAGACCCAAATAGCCCTAATTAGTTCATGATCACCTGAGTGAAATAATTATAGCTAGAATATTCTGATCATTGATTCAAAACATTAATATTTTAAAAGACTTAACAATTTTTTGCCCTTTTGGAGCCCCTCTGGGTACAAGCCCCCTTTTTATTCACAAACATTAACCAACGTCCAAAGAGGATAGCTTCTGCCAAGTTTGCTTATACACGTAACTGGACCACTGATGTAATAAGAGGTATAAATTGTATAAAATTGATTAACAAAAAAAGCCCATGTAGGCCTATATTGTTCATCTGAGCACCATCAACAATCATGAAGATGTAGACTAAATCAAATACACAAGAAATTTAAAAACATGAATTTAGTTTTTTTTTTTTTTTTTTTAAAATATTAAACTCATCAATCCCTGAAAAAACAATGGGCTCTAATGAGAATCAATGACTTAGACCAGTCCAAATTTGTCTTTAGGGGTGAATGAGTTAAAGAAGAGGTATGCCAAAGGAGGATCCCCTACATGAGCTATTTTTGCCCAACGCTGGATTAACCCCTGGGCACACTTGGTTAAATCAAAGCCTTGCAATATCTTAGGATCATAGACAAAAAAAAGACTTACTGAATTCAGAACTTGCTCCAGGGAATCTAGGATTATCAACTGTGATTCATAGTAATTGCGTTCTGCCTCTGGATGAATTCTCTGTAACGGAAAACACAATAAAAATTTCAGTTATGGTACTTTCCATGCTTTACTGAAAATCAGCATGCCCATTTACGTACTATAGTACGTAATTCATGTAGAAAAGAATGACTGCCCGTACAAAACTGTAGGCCATTATGTGCGAGCATGTAGATTTACTAATGTTGAATAGATCTACATGGTTAAAATTTAAAGGCTGTCATGCGTGTCATGTAAATTTTCTAATTTTGACCCAATTGTGAATATTAATGATCACGGACTGTCAATGTAAACAAAATTCATCTAAATGTGCAATTATTCCTTGGCTATTTTGATTTTGACCTTCAACTGATTAGAAAAGTGCGGCTGTCTTTGAAGTTGGAAAAGTTTTGGAAAAAGTGTTGCATGATTCATATAAAGATACGATCCTTTGTGATCAGTCACGCATCTTTGGTTACTCAATTGTTTGACATAGTTTAGGTTAAATAAGGATACAACAAGTATTGAGATCACTGTACAGTGTTACAGATATATTAATACTAACAGTATAAAGTCAAAGAATCTTATGATGATTTGGTCAGTATCATATTATTAGCGACGTAGGACGTTACCTGGTAGTACCAGTGGTATATAATCCATATACACAATCAATGTGAGAGAACTAAAATATGATAAAATACAAGGCATATTCAGATCTAGTGTCTAATAATTTATTAGATCTACAAAATACTACTGTTCTAGCACCAGTAGATCTAGATCTACATAAAGGATTTGATTTTATGATGCCATCATGGCCAATCCCTATTTTCAACTCTGCCGACTTTGGCCGGTCTACTACTTTTAAAAATCTGAATTTTTGCCAAAAATCAGCCTTTCGACCTATCCACCACAATAATTCATTAGCCTAAAAAAATATGGCACTTTTAAAATTATACTGAAGGTATTAAAAGATTATAAAGCATAAAATTGAAATTACATACATCTCTTAACACCTCTCTTTTTTGGGGGAGTCTATGCCACTACAGTGTACCCCCAAAATGAAATAATGAGTGGGCATGCTGAAAACATAGCAAAATTTTTTTTTCATTCCATACATATACATGTACATATTTCAGATATACATATTTTAAAATATGGCATTTTTTTTTAAAGGACTAGACACCATTCACTCATCACATTCTCCCACCTTTAATTCTGCATACTGATAAGTCAAAGAAAAAATAACTTTGATGTACATATATAACATGATTTTAAGCAGAAATCTAGGTCTATATATACATGTAATGTGTAATATCATATATAATAATCTACATGTATATATTTTTAAGAATTTCCATTATATACATATAAGATGAACCCATCAGTTTTCAATGAAGTTCTTACTGTGTCCCAGCTAGAGTTTAGAAGATGACATTTATGGTTTCTTAAATAAATAATTTTTTTCACTGGAAAATTTTTTTTTTTTCATTAATATATCGAAATATATATAGCAATACCAACAGAAAGGCATTTTTCTTCCAAAAGTGTCATGTAAGACTACTTAGTAAGTGCATTATAATAGTAAAAATTAACTATAGATAACAAGGCATCGCAGACGATACTAATCCCCTCGTGGCAAAATCGTGATGATTGACGTGAATTAGGAATTTAACATGTTGACACATGGGGAATAACTCTGTGAAAATGGAAGTAAGAGTTACAGTTCTTGCACACAATCATATCAATGTGGTCTTGACATGTACTAAGTTTGATGAAATTATCATTCATAGTTTGAGAGTTATGCTCCTGACAAATATAGTATGTACATACAGATCCCTTTATCTCCTCGGCGACTCGTCACGAGGGGATAATAAACTCTAAATAATATAGCGTAATAAAATAGACAACAACTGGGTGATCATTGTATGGTTATCCAAAATTGACATGCTAAATGTACTGAACATGTTTTAATCATTGATTAAATATTTTTTACTTTTTCCAGGAAGTATAGGATATTATTTATATCCTATATACTTCCTGGAAAAAGTAAAAAATATTTTATAGTTTAAGAAGGAATCCTTGAACATCATTATTTGACTCTTTTAGAATTTAGGTATCCCTTGCACCCTGATATATCATGTGCCTTGGTGGAGGCATACATTGAGGTACTTTAAAAATGGTACCAGAGATTAATACACCCCTTATTTATACAGGGTTCCATGTCATTTCAGTTAGGAATTTTGCATCCCAATTGTCCATATTAGGAAAAAAATATCTATGGATATTTTACTCATAACGATAAAGACAAAAATGTATTCACCTATCTTCTTTTATTTAAATGACAACAGGGTTTTCATTTGAAGACATGGAAGTTTTGAATGTGTGGTATATTGTTGTTGTACCAAATCTGAGATGTGCAGTGAACAAATTTGAGAAATTTTACTCAAAGTTGGGAAAAAATAGTCAATTTTGCATTGGGAAACGGACCTTTTAGCGGCCCCATATGTTGACAATATTAATCCCTAGAAGGATGAGAAAAGAATTTGAAAAATCACTCCTGTGGGAGGAGTGATTTTGAACACCCATTCATCCCTTGACACCTTCAGCTTGTCCCAATTTTTTAAATAAACTTTTATTGAACCATCAAGACTAACTATTTTTCAGATATGGGACTTCTAATTAATTAAACTAGCAGTCTGGTTTTTAAAAGCTTGGTATTCATGGAAAGTTTTCGAGGCTAAAAAGTAAGATGTTACATAGAAGAAAAATTACTCGTCACTGGGGACAAGTAACCACTACTTGTCTCCAAACCATTTTCACCCATCCAGGACAAATACATTTTTCTTGCCCTGATGAGCATTAATGGTATTGATTATAGCCATAATATTGTATATAATACTAATGCAAACAACATTCTAACATTAGAAACTCTGAGCAGTGTCAATAATTCAACTGTTAACATGTTTATGACATGTAAATTATTACAGAAATATCATAAGGTCATTTAGGGTCATACCATTATTTGCTCATTATTGGTTTAAATGTTGACTATGTTATCAGTTGCAGTAAACCTATTATTGGTATTCCTTGTAACAATACATTACAGGTTACAAGACTTAATTTGTTTACTAAACTATTTGTTTATCAAAGTTCAAGCATAATAATTATCCATAATTTTTGACATGTGTAATGTAGAACTGGCATGTCCTGTTGTAAAATAATATGTGATTCAGCACATATACATGTATTTACTAAGTTTTTGCTGAAAATACATCAACATGGATCTGTTGCCATCATATCTTCACTGTATTATCATATGTCTTGGCTTTCATAATTTTAAAACTGATCAAAAACCAAAGACTAAATTATGTATATACATGTACACGTATGCACAAAATAAAACAGGAAAATAAATAGCAAAATAAAAAGGACTAAAGATCTACAGGGGTCAACAATAATAAAGATTTCCACTTGTCCTGCAGGACAAGTAGTATTCAAATCTACTTGTCCGAATTCAAAAATGACTTGTCCAAAAATCTACTTGTCCAAATGCAAAAATGACTTGTCCAAAAATCAAGTGTAACATTTAAAGATATTATTTTGTTTTTAAACAAACTACTTTATTGAATTAATTTTTGTCTTTAGCAATTTTACGTGTCCTTTTGGACAAGTGAGAAGTAAGATCTACTTGTCCGAATGTAAAATAGACTTGTCTCGGACAACTGGACTAGGTTGGGCAGTAAATTCCACCCCCGGTATTTACCGGTAAATACCGTCCTGGCAAATACAGTCTATGCCAATTACATCGGTCCATCAGTCCTGACTGACAAAAATCTGTTGGGTCCGATGTTCTTCTCCCAATTTCCAGACCGCATGACCGATGCTGTTTTGAGTAATAGTTTTCCTTGATTATGCACTTGTAAATTTTTTTTTTAACACCAAGTCATTACTTGTTCATAACAAAGCTCCAAATCACTTGCATATGTGACAATTTTTAGGTTTTTGGTGAGTGTTTACTTCCAAATCAATTGCATATCGTGCACTAGTTTCTACCAAACCAGAAATAGAAAGTTTTCCGGTTTCACTCTGAAATTACATCACTGATATCATGGTCAGCTATGCCCTTTACAACAATGCATTGAACTATTCAGTTTTGATAAATTAGAGAATCTGAATCACATTGATTACTGTCCAAAAAAAAGCATGTTGTGTGCTGTCACATTTGTACGACTTTCAACTTGAAACTTTTACAAACGTTTTCTTTAAATCAGTGTCGATTTCAAGAATCTGCCTCATCATCAGACACTAGCTTTTTGAAAGATCTTGGTTAAAGAAATACTCCTGCCGAGTCGTGGCTAGTGCTCGAAGAGGAGACATCACGCTTGCTTTGTAAATTCTGTCGAAATGCAGACTATTTATACGTCGTTAAAAAATTCAAAAAATAGAAATTTAAGTTTGCCATAACAATATGAAAAATGTGGGCTTATAAACACTCCTGGCCTGAGTGAAAAAAAAAAAACCCAAAAACGGAATAAACATCGTTTATAACTGTTTGAATATAATAAAGTCAAGTCCGTTTAAAATAAATGTGTTTTCTTTCATTTCATCATGCGGAAAAATATTCTCAACACACACACACACACAAACACACACAAATATATATATATATATATATATATATATATATATATATATATATATATATATATATATATATATATATATATATTTGAAAATCCCTGGCTAGCTAGTAAAACTACTGGTTCACATGAAAAGTGATTTTCTTATTGTTGTAGAGCACTGCATGTCAAAGTGACTGTGTCTGCATGATCAGGATTCCATCAAGGCTATATAATAATTGTGGTTTATCGATTAACCTTATAAATTTTTTCAGACTGACAATATTCGGTTCGGACCTGCGTGGAACCCAATAACACAGATCCGAATGACCTGTGGGAGCCCAAAGAATTTGGGTAGACTGCAAATACTCCTCAAGTGGCAAATAGTGGCAAATACTGGTTGATTGAACTTTGAAGATTAAAACACTCCATATAGTTATACTAGATTGACTTGAAATAATATAAAATAAATTAAATTCACTTATAAATCTTAAAAATATTTTACAACTTTCAATATCTTGAAACATAACCAGTCAATTAATTGCTATTTACTTTTTGAAAAAAAAAAAAAAATAAAATGCATCGTTAATATGTATGTTGATTTGATTATTTGTTTTATGCCATACTCAATAATCTTTCAGTCATATGTTGGCGTCCATATTGGTGGGGGGGGAGAAACCCCGGTTACCCGGGTAAAGACCACCGACCTTCCGCAAGTCTAAACTGGCAAACTTTCCCACATAATTCGAAACCAGCTAGCAGGATTCGAACCAGAGGTGAGAGGCCATGTGATTTAAAGTGCAATGCTCTAACCACTCGGCCACGGAGGCCCCCTTAATATGTATGTAAAATCTTCTTTAAATTGGCTTAAAATAATATAAAATAATACTAATTTACTATAAATATTAAATTTAATTTTAATACAATTAATTGTTTCACCATAAATGATAAAGTATATGTATTTCTGTATATATTTTAAACAGTAAATCGATGGCTATTCACTTTTTATTTGAAAAAATAATAACAATGCATGAAAAAAATTTTTTCATTTGTCTAGTTTGACATTTAATTCAACAGCATAAAAATACAGGTAATAAAATACAGGTAAAGGTTCACCTGTCTTAGCATCTTGTCATCACTGATACTTAATTAGGGTCCAACAATCTACATGTACAAACCTTAATGTTGATCACTGATCTATATGTATGGAATTAGAATTACTATGTAGACCAATATTCAGGTGGCATAATCAATTAGTTATTGATTTTTTAGGAAAAATAAAAAATTAACAGTGCAGAAAAAACTTTCACTGTGTCCAAAAGATATGAGAAAAGACCATGTGTAATCCTCGGGATACAATGCATACATGAATGTAACAAAATGTCAGAATTATGATATTAAAGAATCAAATCCAGTCACAACAACTTCGAACAATTGCAACACTTTGACCAAATCTTTACACAAAACCTTAACAGGAAGACTGAACTGTCACATGAAAGCAGACCAAACAGTTTCATCTGTAGGGAGAGAAAAAAAAAAACCAAAACACACATTGAAACCCTCTGTATTGATTGATGTAGCTATATGTTGATGGGGAAAATAATAAATAATTCTGTGCATGCTCTATATATAGAAATGATTGTACAGTAAAACCCGATTTAGCGACCACCTGTGTATAAAGACCCATATGGTCACAAAGACCATTTTTGCTATTCCTAATAGTACCATTTGTATACAAATCTACCTCTATATAAAGACCAACTCCCTATAAAGGCCAGTTTTCATGTGTCCCTAAGGAGGTCGTTATATACAAGTTTCACTGTAGAATGGGAAATGGTATTGTTTGTTCCTTTTCAATTTAACTGAAACACTTCAAAATAATATCTAAATTTAAAATTTCAACTCTTTAAGTCTTACATAAATTTTATACATTTTGTATGTATTCTACATTGTATTTCAGATTGTCATATTAATTGTATATAATATTTGTAACTATTTTATCACACAATAATAAAGAAAATGTTTGCTGTAAATTATTGTCACATAGGTCGTTCGCTATCAAACTTTTGTTTGATTTCCTGTACAGTAACCTGAACATGATCACTTTATCAATTTCAGTAGTCATTCATTTCTTTATCAGTTAACTGATATTAAATGAGGCTCATATGGGAGAACTACAGTACTATAATTTTATCATAAAATTTAACATATTTCTGTAAAATATTTAAAAAATGATAAAGATGACTGAAAATTGCTTTTTCAAGAAAATAATTTTTAAATTAATCAATATGCAAGTAACATATGGATAATAAAACAGCCATATCTATCACGTTAAATGAAATTTAGAAATATTGAAATGGAGCGATAACATTTATCAGTTCTAAGTCTATCCTGAATGAAACCCACTCTAAATAAAAGTGGGTGCTTGTTGGGCCCAGTTAACTGCATGTTCTTTACTTCAAAGAGTATTTCTAGTGTTTTGAATGACAACACGTGGCAATGGAAACATGGTCAACAAAATCGGAATCAGTTCCTAGTTTGGTAAGCAGATATGGATCAAATGTAGAGCTCATGGCAGTTGAATCTCCGACAAGAACCTGTAAGTTTTGAGTTTTCAAGTTACCACCTGTGATTAAGCCGTATTATCAGATTGTTGATCTTATACAAATACAGTAGCTATTATTTCAAACTCCCTACTTCTCGATGTATCTGTTTCTGTATCAGTTTGTTGCATTAATTAATTTTCATATGCTGCTAATAAATGTAGCCCAAATGAATTAATAAAGTTTGACTAATTCCTCTAAAATTTCCTGACAACAACTCCCTAATTAGAATATATACTTTCTACATTCTAAGCTTTCATATTATGATAATGCAAAAAAAACCAAAAACCTGCCAAGCCTGTCAGACCATCATGAGACCTCCCCTAAATACACATGTACGTATCATGGTACATGTATATAGTCATAGTATCATGAAATATTTTTCAGTTTAATCCAAACTGATATTAACTCATAAGAAGTGTTTGTTTAACATAAATGACCCAGAGAGTGACTGAAGTCATCAAACCAACATACATTTACATACACTGTGTACTTATTTTAGCGGTTTTCTAATATTAGCACATTTCGCGCTCAAGTCATTGCGCTAATCCAAGTGCTAAAATTTCTCCATCCTGTTATTCTGCGTATACGACAAAACTAATGGTATGTATAGTGTGCTGACACAAGCCAACCAGCGTGATGTGGTTTTAAAGCAGAAAGTCTTAAGTCTATTTTAATTTCTTCTAGGGCATTTCCAATTTTCATTACGTTTTCTTCACCTGAAAACAACTCCTGGATGTTGCATTTGACCAAGCGTTTAAAGTCATCATTACTTGATACATGTAGGGACTGTAATTCCCCTGTACTAGATGCAGGGACATATATCACATGGATGTTTGCATCATACAATTTTTGCTGGAATGAACTCACAATGTGAGGTTTATAAACATCAAAGATACACAGGGCAGGCTGTGATGCTGCGTTCAGTAGCAGTTGATCAGACATTTTCTACATATGGAATGATCACATGATCTACATAGTCTGCCATTGCTTTTGTATCACAGCTAATCTAAAATGTTGTTGTTGTGTTGTTGTTTAACGTCCCACTCAAAAACTTTCACTCATGTGGAGACATCACCAAATGCCGGTGAAGGGCTTCAAATTTTGACCTTTGCTCGGCACTTACAGCCATTGAGCACTGAGGGTTCTATAACCTGCCAACACCTACTGTGACACGGGACCTCAATTTTTACAGTTTCATCCGAAGGACAGGAAAATAAAAGCCAGCCGCCTTTGCCGAGGCTCGTACCCATGACCCTTCAGTTGTGAATCGGAGTCTACACCCCCTCAGAGCACTAAAATTTGAGTGCATTAATTTAAATACATATACAGTATGTGTTTTCCTACAATTTCTAGTGCAGGGTTTTCCCTGACGCAATAATTCTGCGTATTTACGCGTAAAAATCCTAAATGACGCCTAAAGTAAGATCTATTGGACGCATTAAATACTTGATGTCTTTCAAGATCGTTTGGGTAAATAAACCAAGCATGCAACCTATTTCAACCAGTTTGCTTCATTTTTTGTCCATTTTTAATTCTTATGTTCTAGTGCAATTCCACAAGAAAACCAAGAAACTGAATTCATCATTTTATTTACAATAAAACAGGAAAATCTTTACCTCTAATATAGATCTAGAATCAACAAGACAACATCGATCATCACTTTATGGGTACTTCCGAAAGTGTAAATTAAAGAAGGGATACCAAACCCGACTTTCATTTGAATTATGGAAATTAAAAAATAATAATGAAAGTACTAATGATGGTTATATAAATGATTTATTTACACAAATGTTTATGTAAATCTTACATATGATAAAGTACTTTAATACTTGAAATGGATAAAGTAGATATAATTTTCAAATAAATAAATTTGAGGCATCAATTAGTAGGCTACATGTATTTAGTAACTTTGCATCTTTATTTCTAAAAACATGTAATTGTATTACAATTTATAGATTTTTGATACAAAATTTCCATATGATTTCAAATATAGTTAAAACAACTATATTTTATTTAATTTCATGTTTATATAGGGATGTCTGTAATTATCAACAAAAGTGCACATTTGACATTCAGTTTAATTCTGATCGAATTGAAGTGGACTGCAAGTGGACTCCTAAATTACAAAATGGACTCCTAATTTTGTAGTTGTGGGAGTCCATGGACTCCTCATTTGAAAATCCCAGGGAAAACCCTGCTAGTGTCATGTTAGGTACGTTCTGGCCATTATTTTACACTTCTCAGATAAAATACTGTTAATATACAATGTTTCATTGAGTAAATAATAGCACCACGGTCAAAATATATACATGTATATTCTCAGAGATCGAGACAAAGTTAATACTAATAAAGTTGTGATGGTAATCGAACATTCCTGAAAGATCGTCAATACAAATTTTTTTTTTTGAAAACGGCAATAAAAATTTTCGAATCGCGGTGATTTCCATGGGTTGGTGGGTAAACAGCAAACAAACTTAATTTTATTTTAGGCCCTAGTTACAGAAGTGGGTGAATCAGTTGACAAAATTTGACTTTGTTTTTTAATTCTAATATGTAAATCAGACAAAATTTCTGATTTTTGATAAGAATGAAAAACAAGTGGTCAAAATTGCTTGTAAAATTGGGGTCTGGGGTTTTTAGGTGAATCATGATCAGTCCACTCACATCAGAAAAATCTTCTTTTTTTTTTTAATCATTTATGGTCCGATTTAACTTATCAACCCCTGAAAAACAATGGGCTATTCTGTAAATTGATGACATACACGTAGACCAGGGCTCAACACTAAGGCACGTCTGACTATGAAAGGCTATTTGGGTCACAAACGGGATAAACATGTATGATAATTGCTTTAGAGACGTATCGATGAAACAAACAAGTAAATCTCATTACCATGCCTAATGGTATATAATTGTTTTACCGGTTTTATTGTAACCTCCTTTTGGTTAAATAAGCGCTTACATGGGCTTAAATCACATTGTCTTAACATGCATCAATCAGCAGAAAAGAAGCGTTTTATGACTCAGATTGGTTAAAAACAGTTCGTGACTGACCAGAATACAAAATACGGATTCCAAGTACAATAACATTGCATTTACGGCACCCCATTTACTGTTGCCAAAACGGCGAGTTAGTTTAATTTTAGTCGCCATTTACAATTACTCGCCACTTAGAGCCCTGTGAAGTAATCAAGGTCTGATCTAGTAAAATTTTCTGGTACCAGTCTGACTGGTCTAGTTCTTGTTAAAGTGAATGTTGAGCCCTGTAGACCAGCCCAAATGTGTCTTTAGGAGTGAATGAATTAAATTAATTTTGGATATTTATCTAAATATGTAATTCTGCAGAGCAAGAAATCTGGACATACACAGAAAGAAATGTTTTTATCAATTTAAAGAAATCTGAGAACACTACAAATGTTTATAGACATTTTGTTTTGTTTTTTTTTTGGGGGGGAGGGTATTTATTTTACATCTAACTGGGGTTTAGCTACCAGTATTTCACATTTTCTCATTTGTTTTGGGTTGTTTCTATAAATATTTTTTCTTCTGACATATATTTTAAATCTTTTATTTCATTTATTACTATTTTAATGCTGTATTGTACATATTTTCTACTTACCATGCTTGATACACTTTGTAGAATCTTTGTGAGTCCATTGATTACCAATGAAAACTTGTGTTTGCTGACACTGATTAAACATTCTTTGTTTTGTTCTACATTTTGGATTGATTGTGTTGTATGAAGTCCAGTCTTAATTGGCAACTGTAAAAGAAAGAAAATAATAGCTATTAGGCTAGAAATATAAGCCATCATGAAATTAGTTGGGGGAGGGATAGTTCTACTGTTCTGATAAATATAAAATTTGAGTTATAATATGCACTTCGATATGATAATTAATATAATCATACTGAATCACACAAAATTCATCCATCTTTTATGTACCTACCTAAATCATTCCAGAAACATGTCTGAAGTGAATTTTTAGATGTAGTTTTCTATCAATTTATACATACATGTATGTACCCTGCATAATTTTCACCTGCTAAATTTTAGTTATCCATTATAGCATCCCTCTAACAGTGACATACTTCTTATCTGGAAAATGTTTTAATCATTGTGATTCAGTTTGGCATATCTATAACTTAAAAAAAGTTTTGTAATTGTGAATCAGTTTAGCATTCCTCTAACCTAGAAAATTTTGTAATTGTGATTCAGTGTGGCATTCTTCTGACCTAGAAAGTTTTGTAATTGTGATTTAGTCTGGCATATCTCTGACCTAGACAGTTTTTGAAATGTGATTCAGTTTGGCGTATCTCTGACGTAGAGTTTTTGAAATACGTCTTATTTCCATTAGTGGAACTCTTCATATTAAAGGCGCTTTTAGTAGTGTCTCAGTGACAACGTGTAAACAAATGAACTTCAACATGGTGTCAAATACAAACTACCTTAGTTCACATTGCGATTTGTTTTGAAGTCCAAAGAAATTACACATTCAAACAATAAGAAAAAAGTTGAAATTGTTGACCTATATGAGACAGCTGACGCACTAATTTTGCCCCATGGCGAGTGTATGACACAATATTTATATTACTAAATCTAGCCACTTTTTGCGACAATTGCCAACCTTTGGCAACTGGTGAAATCAAATATCTGTTTTCTGGCTATCTGAGATGCAGTCTACTGTGATGCAGTGTTTCACAGGCCATATTTGACATCCATTTTAATCTATAAAGCTACTTGGTTTTTATTTACACGTTGTCCCTGTAATCTTGTAAAATATGGTGAGATTTGAGGTATTTTTGTTTTTCGTGTCAAAAGAGTGATCAAAGTGCGGTAACTCTGATAGGGTGGTATTAAGACGTATTGTGATTCAGTTTGGCATATCTCTAACCAAAAAAGTTAATGACTCAGCATCCCTCAATTCTGTACACATGTTCAGGGACTAATATCATCAACATGTGGGTCCTGTAAAAGGCCCCATTCCCAATGCAAAATCTGCTATATTTTCCCCAATTTTAAGCAAAAGTTTCACAATTATATTCACCTTGTAGCTCACTTAAGATATACAAAGGAAAAATTTACAACTTTAAGTTCCACTCAAACCTTCGTGGTTTCAGATGAAATCCATGTTGTCATTTTAATAAAAAGTTAAATGAATTACAGGTTGTATCTTTATTTTTTTTATTAACTTGACCATAGTCACTTTTCACTTTTAATCAATGATAGTTTAGCGATTCAGCCATGCATTTATCTAGGCTAGGAAGTCTGTTGATTCAGCTCAGCATTCCTCTAAGTCAGAAAGTTTTTTGTTTTAGCTCAGCATCTCCCTATAGAAGTTTTGTAATTCAAATCAACTTTCTTATACCTACATTAGAAAGTTTTTTTATTCAGATCAGCATCTCTTTAACCTAGCAGAGGTTTTGTGATTCAGATCTGCTTCCTTTTACCTTAGAATTTTTTTATGATTAGATCTGCTTCCTTCTACCTTAGAATTTTTTTTTTATTCATATCAGCATTTCTCTAACCTGTAATATTTTGCGATTCAGCTCGGTATCTCTCTAAACTAAAAGTTTAGTGAGTCAGAATTTTTGTACCAACATTCCTCAAACATAAAAAGTATTAATTCAGCTAAGCATATTTCTAACCTCTCAGCCTAAAAAAGATAAATGATTCTGACTAGCATCTCTCCACTCTGGAAAATATAATACCAGTCAGCATCCCTCTAACATCAGGGCTTGAATTCAAAACCCTCCCATAAAATGGCCCACAGGGCCAATGGCATAAACAATCTACTAGCCCCATTAAACTTCTACTGGCCCACAAAAATACCTCAAAAGAATCAAATTTTAGAATACATTAAACAGGCCCATTTCTGCCAGTTTTCGGGAAATGTCATTGTCGACACAATTGGGAATTTTATTGTGAATTTGTGTGAAATTGGGAAAATAGGTTAGCACACATGTAAATCTAGTTGTGATGAAATCTATTTTTAAATGCATGGTCTGTAAAGCCAGCAGACCACCACTAATTTCGAGCCTTGAACATAAACATTTTTCTTTCTAGATGATTGAAAATCACATCAGGATAACTACCGGTATATGCAAGTATATATATATAATATACAATTGCTATTATTATTCTATATACAAGTATGTATATATAATACACAAATGCTATCATTTTTCCACAAATCTAAACCTAGTACCAATATTTTCTTCTATTTTTTTTTCAAATTATTGTTTTGCATAATTCCACATGTATTGCAGTATGCATCATCACATTATTATACATTTGTCACCAGTACAGAGGGGGAAATGTATAAAATGATGATGAGCATCTACTAATACAAAATACATTGAAATTAAATCGTGAACAGCCTTGGTACAAATAATGACTATGAGGGACATTTAATCAACACTTAAACATATTAATTTTAATAGATAACAAATTTTTCAAAGGAAAAGAATGATCTAAATCATAACTTCCAGTGCACTTAAATAAGGAAACATCACAGGAAGTTATAATGACAAGTGTGTTTATAAATAGCATCTTATGCAATACCTGCCAGTCAATGTTTATAGTCCTATACACCTACATCTAGTGAACTAAATTACTAATTACATGTAATTCAGGAAAAAAAACACTCTTACTAAAAATATTTATGACATAATTATTTATAGGATATAAATTTACATTTATCACAGACTTTGAAAAAATACAGCATACCTCAATTGTTTACCAATTTTCCATCTTATTTTTACAGCCAGGATTTTTAAGACTACTCAACTTGAATAAAACTTTTTCAGTTACATCACACACCTTTTGTTTGCTTAATACATGTACTTGTATCAAAATAAGATACTATTTTTTCTCCTAAAAGTCAAAATAATTTATATATGTATCTATTTATCATTGTAATAATGGGGTAGAAATTAGCTGTAGCCCACTCACCCATATGGGGAGTTAATTTCAGGCGAGTGTAAACCTAGTACCGATATTTTCTTCTATTTTTTTTTCAAATTATTGTTTTGCATAATTCCACATGTATTGCAGTATGCATCATCACATTATTATACATTTGTCACCAGAGGGGAAAATGTATAAAATGATGATGAGCATCTACTAATACAAAATACATTGAAATGTAAATCGTGAACATTGGTATAATGACTGAGGGACATCTAATAATACAAAATACATTTTAAATTAAAAATCAAAGGAAAAGAATGATCTAAATCATAACTTCCAGTGCACTTAAATAAGGAAACATACAAAGTTATAATGACAAGTGTGTTTATAAATAGGGCAATACATTTTAATCAACACCTACATCTAGTGAACATTATAATTAATTTTAATAGATAACAAAGGATATTTTACAACAGGAAAAGAATGATCTAAATCAATAACTTCCAGTGACTACTCAAAATTGAAGGAAACATCAACAGGAAGTTTGCTTAATACATGTACAAAATGTGTTTATCTCCTAAAAGCATCTTATGCAATACCTGCCAATCAATGTTTACAGTCATATACACCCACTCACCCATCGAGTGTAAACTAAATATTTTCTTCTACTAATTGTTTTGCATAATTCCACATGTATTGCAGGAAAACAAATACACTCTACAGAGGGGGGAATGTACATAAAACAAATTTTAAATGACAGCCTTTATTGACTAGGGGACATATCAACACTTTAAACATTTAATCAAATTTTTCAAAGACTAAATCATAACAATAAGGAAACATCACAGGAAGTTATAATGACAAAATAAATAGCATCTTATGCATACCTCCCGTCAATGTGTTTACCAATTTAAATTACTAATTACATGTTATTTCTTACTACAGCATTTATCAGGATTTTACAGCATAAGTTTACTATCTTATTTTTACAGCCAGGATTTTTAAGAACTCAACTAAAAAACTTTTTCAGTTACATCACACCACATGTACTTGTATCAAAATAAGATACTTTTTTTCTCCTTCATACATTCGTGAGTCCAAGGGACCGTCTAAAAAAGTTCGAAACATCGGGACTTCGACTCATGAATGGTGATCGAGAAATATAAAATTTACTCCATAACGACATGCCACACAAAAAATCTATTGTATGTGACTGTGTAACTGTATAGGTGCTGGGATCATGACTTAGAATCTAATCGACTAAAATCATTTACGGCCTATTTAATGTAGATACAGTGTATTTATTTTGTACTCAGAGAATAAATCCAAACATTCTGCAGAAAAATTGTAATCCAAGCACCTATACGAGAAACACAACGTTGACTCAGAGTTAAGAAAAAAACAGAGAAGCTAAAATATTTTGTCACCAATTTAATTATCAACACAAAACGAAAGTCAATAGATGTATCATGCAGCACTAGTCATTACACATTAAAATATTTTTTTTCACATCAAATTGCCGATACCGTTCATTTCATGTTGTTTTTTTCTTTACAAGTGACACTTTGAGTTTGTGTAGAAAATGTTAACTGTATATTATCGGGTCATTTCGTTTTGTTTTTACAAATCGGTAACTTATCATGACCCAAGCTACGAGATGGTAAACAACCAACACAACGGTCGGTAATTTGCATATCTATGTCTGACAAAGTCGCAAACAATCAATAATCAATTAGCGTCTGCTTATTACTTTTAATTACTTAAATCATGTTGTTATTTTTATACTGTCCTGGGTGTTTATCAATAAACACGTGTCCATTGTTCAACGTAGTCGGATAGGTGTGAAAATCGCCACGGGTACATCTTGTGTACAGGTAAACTTCGACTTCGATTCATTTGTATGAATTTTCGATGTTCTCACAGCGATGGGACTGCCAGTTTTGTTCGACACACCGAGAAATTCGACTCATGAAAGTTCGATTTATAAATTGTTTTTTAGTAAGGATATATAATGAAATAAATCGGGACTTTGTAAAAAGTTCGAAACAACGAGAAATTCGACTCATTGAAGTTCAACTCATCGAAGTTCTACTGTATGTATCTATTTATCATTGTAATACTGGGGTAGAAATTAGCTGTAGCCCACTCACCCATGGGGAGTTAATTTCAGGCGAGTGTATTTCCCCTGGAAGTCGCCCAGGTGGTTGGTGGTGAGCAAAAGTTGCTGAAATATTTGAAGACACCAGAGTGTAGTTTAGTTTATTTGACATTCAGCATTTTATTCTGGTGTCAGGATGGTTCTTTTACATAAACACAATCATGATATTTCAAAACTCTGAATCTGGTTCCAAAAATTGAAACTGTTGACAGATATTGATAAATGGCAATTTTTTCTGCACCATAATTTTTCCGGACATTGGCAGTGTTGCCCATGTTTATAGCAAAAAATAAAGCTGATATTTTAATTAAGTTAAAAAAAAATGAAAAGAAAAGATGTATATTTTGCAAATTTTTATCTTTTTTAAATTCAAGTACATTTTTGTAGTGCATTTATAATCATTGACAGAATAATTCATTGTTTCTTTTCTTTTTGTTTATTCTTATTTTTTTTTAATGCTGAAATTAGTGTTACTATTTTTTACTTTGTGGAAAAAGACCAATATTAAACAAAAACTGTTAGAAATTTTCTTCATATTTCATTTATTTGTCAAAGATTTTCTGAACAGATGTCTGAAACTATCTTGAAGTAAAAAAAAAAAACTAGGCCCCTGAAGTTTGAGCTCTAACCCTGTAACAAAAGGTAACTTCAACAAAAACACTGAGGTATCCAAATTTCATTTTGTTATCAAAGAAGGTTAAAAGTATTTCAATAGTTTCAATGATTTTGGTAAATTATATAGCTTGACATCATATTTGTGTTGTAAGCTAAACCTGCCAGCTGAAGCTACGTAAAAAAAATTAATCGTTTTTCTTTGGGTGATTTTGTTCAATATAATCAAATTGACTATAAAATGCATAAATATCCATAGCATAGCAACAACAAAAAATATGAAACTAACAATAAAAAATGGCTTGTGGTTGTGAAGCAATGAGTGAACAGGAAGGTATCTGAAGTAAATACAAATGTTTTCGCTCAAAATTGGACTATAATAATTTAGTGAGGATTTTTATGAAGACTGTTAAGTAATCATATAATTTATCATAATAGTCTATCATTCAAACATGAAATTCATGAAAAAATGACATTTATTTTCAATCTCAGAGTTATATATAGTGCAACATTTGGATTGAAATAGTATGAACCTAGCTAAAAGATCATTTTAATGGGGGTAATAAGAATTAAGTCTGAATTAAAGCTGAAATAAACTGATAAAAATGACAACAACTTTTATTTTCTGCTTTGAAAAAATAATAGTAATTTTCAAACCATTTTAATAATTATGAATAGAATGGATTTTGAAATAAATTTGACAGCTCTATTATATAAACATGAGTTTTATTAAATAGAAATATTGGAATTATAGATATTTGTGTTCCATCTCTACACTATCTACATCTAAGTAAATGTCATATTCAACCATGTATGTATTAGATCCTTCTTTCTTATTTTCCCTGAAAATTCAATTCAAATATGAAAATATTTGTACAGGTATGGAATCTTAAATGAAAAAAAAAGAGTAAGACCTGCCTCTGTTTCACATTAAAAAAGAGACCAACAAATTGTCACGAATACACACAGCTCTTACCAAAGACTGCGGTTAAATATAATTCGTCTATTCAGGAAGATCAACAGACCGTGACCACTATAATAAATTCAAGCCACGAGTGTAAACAGTCGAGTAAATTCCCATTGATAACCCTGTGGTAGTTTACCGTGCACAACACTCCCACGCACACAATTTATTCGCCTCATATTTTATCATAATCTAATTCATCCATTAATGTTGAAAATACTGCAAGAATACGAATTAAACGGCTTACATATGAAAATACAGAATTCATACGTTTTTAAGCTAGATAAATAGGAGAATGCTGACTGTAGTAGTTTTCCCCATACAATCATTCAATAGCTGTGTCTGGTATATTCATTCATAAATTTAGTTCAACCTTGTGTGCACAAACCCGTTGATCGGGCAGCTGGAAAAAATGGACAAATGATACCACATTCAAAAAAGATTTTTGCAATGACAACTTTACCTGAGCGTCGAATCTCGTGATAAGCGACTGCACCCATTCTCCTGGCTTTTGAGTTGCCATAATCGTGGAGAAAACAGTGATAGTTTGGAGAGCTCAGCCTTCCGGTGAGTTGTTTTCCGCCATCTTTATGTTGATATTATGAACGCATGCGCACTCTAAATTATCATTTACCTTATATGGACAAGCACCTTATCAACATCACATGACATCATAATAATTTTCCGAAGTTCATTGACTTTTTGTATGCGATTTCTCAAATAGAATTATATTTATAATGTAATAAAACCGGACGGATGTGAAAATTACCATGCTATTTGAACTGATGAAAAAAAAAAATCAATGTCGGGAGCCGGTTGAATCTATGGAGTTGTTTTGGCGACAGAATTTATTTTACCTTATAAGTGTAAGAAAAAAAAACCGTTTTATAGTAGCCTACAGTGTATTCGCGGATCCATTGGGGTGCATACGGCCCTTTTTTTGTTTGGTTGTTTATATTTCTTAATAATAATATATATATATATATATATTTAACACGGTATTAAATAAAGGTTATTATATATATATATATATATATATATATATATATATATATTAAATATATATATATATATATATATATATATATATATATATATATATATATATATATGTGTGTGTGTGTGTGTGTGTGTGTGTGTGTGTGTGTGTGTGTGTGTTTAGAATTTCACTTAAGGAAATTTCCTAAGGTGATCAGTGCTACAAATTTTGACATGTGCTATGGACTTACGCCAATGCAGTAAGTACTTGTGAGGGACTTCGTCATCAGAAAGACCCGTGATTTCCGCACAGTATGTCGAGTTCTTGGCGAAGAATCACACCACCATTTTAAAAGCCGTATCAATATGACCTGTTACCGGGAATTAAAATATGGGGACCTCTCGAGACGAACGCTCTAGTGGCCACTGGGCTTCCCGGCGGTGGCACGCGGTAATTTTTGTTGCTACGTTCATGATGACCCATTTTCTACAAAAATTACACATATTTCATGGGAGAGTATACTTAAATTTAAGATGTAGTGAACCTCTAGCATACGGAGCCGTAAAAGTGACATGATGCATAGGCGTATAAAAGGGGACAGGGGGGACGCCCCCCCACTTTTTTCACATACAAATTTTATTTTATATCAACATCAAATCTGGAATCCAGAAAAAGGCTTCCCAGAGCTTTTAAATTAGGTCTTCCAAATCGCGTGTCTCCAAATACTACAATGGATTATAGTGAATTAATGGTCCAGAATTTATCCAACAACATGAAAAGTATTGTATTTGAATTGTGTAATGTGTAAGTAATTTAAATTATTTAATTTTGAATAATATAACACCGTCAACGTCCCTTTTAAAAATAAACATGTCTCGGTTACGTGTTGTTGTTGTTTTCCGTAAAAATATAAATAGGTTACAACACACAAAAAGTATGCTGAAATTGGACCGTATAACTTGTCATGTTGTAAATTTTGAATTTACTGGCTATGATTTCTATATTTTTTTTAAAAGTCTGTCCTCGTTCCAGTGGTCGAACCTAGGACATCCCTCTTGCGAGTCTAATGCTCTACCACTAGTACACCACGGTAGATTTATTTTTATGATATATTTTGGGTTTTGAACCAGAAAGTAATATATCCAAAAGAGAACATTTTCGGGAAATTATCAGTCCATTATAGTCAACTTAACAATATGACAAACATTATGATTTCCTATCGTTAAGTTATCCCTTTATCATGTTGACGTCTTCCTAATGATTCTATATGCTAGCGTTTATTAAACTTACGGCCATTTCATATGAAGTTTTAAAATATCGTGGAAGTTGTTGTCATGCGGATATAATAAGGGACGTGAACATTTCAGAGTGAAAGGAATTATTCCCGATTTGTTTGATTTGCTTTGAATATGGACTTACGGCAGGAGTAAATGCCAGTCAACAGGATATTCCTGGTAATTCCTTCCCGACACCTGATCCCACCTCTGCAGATGTACGTGTTTGTCTAATGCTCATGCTGTCATCAATATAGGCTTTCTATATCGCTGATGATATTATGTGTGTGCATTATCTTCTAGACGCCAAAACGATGGAAATTTTGGTATCTGTATTTTTATATCCAGATGTATTGTATGGGAAATTTCAATCTAATTGAAAACTGATCCCTCACCGCTCCCGTATTCTGTTATGTTGCGACATATCAGAAAACAGGGATAAGAGGTCGGTGAAATTGGGGAAATTTGAAAATCAAAGAAACCATAATATTTCTATAGAATAAAAACAACGGTTGAATTGGGTATGTTTTGTTGTTTATGTGGAGGGTCGTGTTGTAACTGACTTAGCAAGTTTTGTCAGATACATATACAATATACATGCCAGAGAACGTACGCGCGCGCCCGTGTGAGTTAGTTATACACATGCAGTCTATTGTCAGACGGTTTAATGTATATTTTATTTTCGTGCGTTTATTTTTTTTCAATGCAAAAGACGAATTATAACAATGGTATTTTTATTGTAGATTAAATTTTCACTGTGGTATGCCGTTGGTCATAGCATATTTAAAAATCTGTATGCATTTACTTTGCGCCAGCTACTGGTAAAATCCCCAGTGCGGTGAATATGAATGCATTGTTGAATTTAAAATATTTTACCATTTTAGAAATATTTTAAGCACGGTTTTTACTACGGTACCTAAACTGATGAAAATTACACATCATTAATATGAAAATTTCACAAAGTAGGCCTACTTATAGGAATCAGCGATATAAACTAAAGCTTAACCGTTTGTACATCGCTGTTTATCTGTATATATCTTTTTTTTTATTGATTTCAGCAGTGAAACCTATTAAGATTTTATATATTGCTAGTGAAACAATACTTTGATTTTAATTTGTGAGACCTCTAGTGTTTAAATATGAAAATATGACAAAAAAATGTCTAGTTTTCGAGTTTCCTGCACTTGACATGCCAACGAACAGACTGCACTGTGCTACTTTGTCGTACGAGTTCCCCTGACGTCACTTCCTGTTTTACAAGCCGTGTGATCTTGAAGATAGCCTAACTTGTATGATACGCAAGTGATTGACCAGTGACATGTTTACAAATGAGCCAGTTAATCACGCCTATAGACGACACATATCAACTTCAGTTAGAGGATATGTCTGTTGATTTTTCAGATACATCACCGATCGTGAGAGAAGAAAAACAAGAATCAAACAATGATGAAGCGGATGTTGCTGTGGAGATCCGCAGCGGGGACACTGCCACCGGGGATGTATCAAAAAAGAGGGCTTACTTAATCGTATTTATTCTTCTATTCATAAATTTACTCAACTACATGGACAGATTTACAATCGCAGGTGATTAACCTTTTTATAGAAGACTATGTTGTCAGTGAACTGTATAGTATGCCAATTTCCCAATGGCGTTTAGTAAATTCCCTTGTGCTACTACTGTGTCTGTAATACTGCCTGTGGTAACATTTAGACAGATGATGATTGGTCTTACCCAGTACTCAGTACTACTCGAGATGCTCAGTCTCTGGCTGACACCACTCTATCCAATACATTTATAACACCAGTCAATTGTGACTGGTACAGTGGTAATTTCTGTGGAAGCACTGGGCAAAAATTAATAGGAGAATTTTATATAATAAAAATGGGACATATAAAATTCTCTGATTTTCCACAGAAATTATTACAGTGGTAGAGATATGGTTTCAGTTTAGAGTCACATGTAGGCTATATAAATAATTTGAAACAATGGATCTAGTGATTGCTCTTGTGCACTGAACTCATCAGCCCCTGAAAAACAACATACCCTGCTTTAAATCGGTGACATAGAACATTCCAAATGTGTCTTTAAGGGTGAATGAGTTAATCTATAAAATCGTTTGAAATTAAAAAAAAAATCACAAATTTAATTCGGAATGAATCAGGAACTTAAATAATCTAGGCCTTTCTAACATTTATTTTTCTAAAACATACTTGACTCTAAAAATGACGGTTTTCAAATGTTGGCAAGTATAACTTTTTATTTAATTTATATTATTATTTCTATACATACACAGTCACAGTCTCTCACCTCTAGTAAGTATAGGATTGTGCCCTTTTTGTGTGCATGGTTGTCAGTTTACTTGTGGAAGGTTGGTGTCATTGGATACATTGTAAAGTTTCCTCCAACATTTAAAAGTGACAACCAACATATTACTGAAAAATTACTGAGTTTTTCATAAAAATTATCTGGACAGGCAAACTGAAAAAATTGTACAGTTGTGTACATAAGAAACATGTCATACCATATTCGACCCATTAAGCACCCATAAGTGCCCCTCCCCTTTTTAGCACACCATCAACAGATGGTTCCTGTTTCTATCGCCCTGCGTCTGTGGTACGTCATCCGTCCTTAATCAATTCTTCATATTGCTATTTCTCAGAAAGTACGGAAGGGATCTTTATGAAATTTGACATATAGGTTCTCTTTGAGGTCTAATTGTGCACTCTACATTTTCAGGAGGGTCGGATCACAAAATGTTTGCCAGGTGGCCATCTTGGATTTTGACAATTCAAATTTTGTTATTGCTATTTCTCAAAAAGTACGTAAGGGATCTTTATGAAATTTGACATGTAGGTTCTCCTTGAGATGTAGTTGTGCACTGTACATTTCCAGGTGGGCCGGGTCACAAAATGGCTGCCAGACAGCCATCTTGGATTTTGACAATGAAAGTTTGTAATCTCTATTTCTCAGAAAGTACTGAAAGGATCTTTATGAAATTTGACATAAAGGTTCTCCTAGAGGTCTGGTTGTGCAGTATACATTTTTAGGAGGTTCGGATCACAAAATGGCTGCCAGGCAACCATCTTGGCTTTTGACAATTAAAGATTGTTATCGCTATTATTCAGAAAGTACTGAAAGGATCTTTATGAAATTTGACATAAAGCTTCTCCTAGAGGTCTGGTTGTGCAGTGTACATTTTTAGGAGGTTCGGATCACAAAATGGCTGCCAGGCAACCATCTTGGCTTTTGACAATTAAAGTTTATTATGTATTTCTTGAAAACCATTTACATGTTTACCCCTAAGCCATGTATATTCTTGTTTGTTATGGGTAGACACATTCATTGGTGTATGATCATTGGGGGGTCCTGCCCCACCCCCTGAAATTTATATTTTTACTTATAACTTAAAAACCCGTTCACAGCCCCACCCTTAAACCATACATATTATTGATCGTTATTGGGAAACACATTCAGTGGTGTATTGGGGGGGGGGGGGGTGGTCCTTTAGGGTCCTGTGCCACCCTCTGAAATATATGTTTTTGCTTATAACTTAAAAACCATTCACAGCCCTACACCTTAAACCATATATATTTTGGATTATTATGAGGAGACACATTTAGTGGTGCATATGCGGGTCCTGCCCCACCCCACGGAATTTATATTTTGCTTATAACCTAAAAAACGTTCATAGCCCCACCCTTAAACTATATATATTGTTATATATTTAATACTCATATAAAATAAAATTTGTGTGGTATATATGTAGTATGTCTTATGATTGTAAACACATGCTTTAGATTCTAGAATTTTATTGTTTTTTTTTTGTTTTTTTTGTTTTTTTTTCAAAAATGACCCTGTTCTGGATTTAGTCTATTGTCAAAGCTGTGGTTAAGAACATTGGTTGAGGTCAGTTTAATTGGGGGATGTATAAAAATGTTGCAGGAGGCCAGTTTTGTAAACTAGTATTTCTCTGTGTTTACTATAGTGTTGAAGAAGAAATTTAGAATTATAAATACTCCATGATATTTTCAAGTTCCAACAAGGAAGTATTTGTTGGCAAAGTATGATGTTATGTGTCTGTGAAATGATTTATAACAATATAGAGATATCACCAGATTCTATGAGTGTATAATGGAAGAAGTGTAAATTTAGAAATTGATAAGTGCCATAAATTCATCTTGGACTTTGTAATTTGCAAATGTAGGGGTTAACCTTTGACTGTTTTAAAAAGCATTTAAACCTGACTTAGGTCCTATTTTAAAATGGGGCTCTTGATTAATGTTGTAAGAGAAAACCTTATTACATGTGCAATTAATTTAGGAAATGGCCATTAGCCTTCAGAACATATGCAAGAAAACTGTCAAAATTTCTCACAAAATGATCTTGCATGTACATGTATAAATACCCAGTACTAGTTCTGCTGTACTTACTAGAGGTGTGACATTTAAGATATGATTTATGATTATAGTTGAGTACTCGTCCACACAAACTTCCTGTGTGTAATGTATTGAAAATATAAAGGTGAATATACATGTAGAAGTAAAATGAACGTTGAGATACTCCCTTTCTGCCACTGAAATGTGTGTAATGTATTGAAAATAAGAATGTGAATATACATGTAGGAGTAAAATAAACATTGAGATACTCCCTTTCTGCCACTGAAATGTGGTCTCTAAAGACATGTGGTCTTTCAAAAGAGGTTCTACATGTATAATTACACAGTTACTTAACTAAGTGCTTTTCAAAATGTGGTCTTCCTGGACAGTGGTCAAGACATCAAAATGTGGTCTTCCAGGACAGTGGTCAAGACAGGTTCCACTGCATATTTTACATTCTAACAGGATGGTTTTGATAAACATCATCTGTTTTAGTGTGATGATAATAGTTATGATTTTAACATGTTCATTTAGCATTAATGACTAAAACCAGAATATGATATGAATGTCTCTCTTTTTTGCAGGAGTACTTGTAGATATACAGAAATATTATAAATTACAAGGATCTGAGGATGGACTGATACAGACAGTTTTCATAATAAGTTATATGATATTTTCTCCCATATTTGGTTACCTAGGAGACAGATACACAAGGAAATATATAATGGGCTTTGGTATCACTCTGTGGTCAGTTTTGACACTTTCTGGATCCTTTATAGGAAGAGATGTAAGTTACATTGTTCTTGATTGTTTTATTCCATTTATTTCTGTTCTGTAAGGCAAGTAAAAACCACCCAAAAAACAGCATTGTGTTAACCAGACTAACCAACTTAGAAGCCCCCAACCCTTAATTTTGTTTTGTTTTGATTGTCTTAATTACAATGAGTGTCCCATACTATAGCAGGTGTCAAATTTAGCATTTCTGTCTTACTAGTCAGTTGGACCAATTAAAAACAAATTTTACGTATCCGATGACAAATTCACTAGTCGCAAAGTGGCATGAAGAATTTCCAAATTGGCACGTATTTACCAAATCCGTACGAAAATTACAAAATTGGTAGTTTTTGTAAGCTATTTATTTTTGTGTTCTCATGAGTCAAAGCAACTAAATGTATTATTTTCTTAGTTTGAGTTTAGAAAATTATGTTGTAATGTTTATACATGTACAGCTTTGCTACTAGCCAACCTTGACTAGTCCAATACAAAAGTTACAAGTCACAGACTAGCAGGCTACCGCTAATTTCGAACCCTGTATAGTGATATTTGATGTCTAGAAATTAAATAATTGACACTCAAACATGGATGTTGGGATAGGCAAGTAGAATATGCCTTATTGAATCAGTGTAAAAATTTTATGAAAAAAGTTTTTATGTAAGCAATAAATGATCAATTTGCTCCCTTAGTTTATAAGCTGATTATTGATTATGATTATAAACAGTGCATCATTTTATAAAAGGTTGTAATTGGGGAAAAGTTGTAAACCCAATACTACGATTACAGACCATTTCATAAACGTTTCCGATTACCAATTTATGAAAAAATTTATTCAGTAATTTCCGACTGGGTCTAGGCAGTCGTAAATCCTAAATTCTTCTTCTTATCATTAAGATAACATGAAATATTTTGACAAATTGTTTAAAATGACAGACTGAATCACTTTGTTTGATGATTTTGTGAGAAACAAGACTGGTAGGAGACTCGGTGTCTTCCAACACAGACATACCACTTACCTCCCTTTGATCGTATACCATAAGGGACTGTATAACGAATCACAGACATCATATTCCGAAATTATTCATTTCAGGATAAAGTACCGATCTTGCCTTTTCATTTATGATACAATCATCATTATTGACTCTCTTATAATTCATTCCACCAATAAAATTAATTTAATAATAATAATTTTTTTTTTTAATCTTTATATTCAACAAACTAAATAATCGGGAGTCGTAAGAAATTCTGACTTGCTTTTTGAAATGCTCGTAAACAACATCGATGAATGGTTGTAAAAACTAATCGGTAATCGTAAAGTTTATGACCTTTATATAGTTTATGACAATATATATTGTCTCTGAATGATGCATTTGCATCTAAATTAACTGTAAATGCATCATTATTATTACTTCAATCAATTATTAGTATTACTTTTTTTATGATGTTACTTCTATGTGTTTAACTAAATCAATATAAATTACAAAATTAAGTTTTCACTATTGTTAGATGAAAACAAGAGCTATCCATTTCTATATTTTCATTAAAACTTTAATTTATAGTATTGAGTAACTATTTTTACATTTATCATTCACTTACATTTAATTCAGATTTTACATTTCTATGCAAATTTTTGTGTTATGATTATTTTACCAAATCCTGAAATTTAGGTCCGTATTGGTTCTTTTATTTACACACATCCAACTTCCACTTCCTCAACAAACTGCAAGTATCAGCTGTCAACACACAATGTGTTCTGTGACATTTTTGGCCATGAGTTAAAGACTTACATGTCAATAAAATAATTATTTAGGTTTCTCATTGTTTATTGTAATGTATTTTGAACTGAAAATAGAAGGAAATGGACCAGTTTCGAAATTTAAAAGGGAAAACAGATTTTTAGTAGGGCGTCAGCACTCACCACACGGGCGAGTTCATTATGGATATTTACTCGCCCAAAACCAATTTTTACTTGCCAATGTGAGCGGGCGAGTGGATTTTTCGAACCCTGAATTCCATTATTTTGATTGCACAGGATGGGGAGTTTGTTGCATATATGTATTCAGTGGGAAGACTGTGTTCAAACAAATTTCCATCAAGAGATCACCCTCCTCCAGGGTTGGGGTAATTAAAAATGTAACTGTAATTAATTGCAATTAATTACAATTTTTCAAATAATGGAAAGTAATTTTTTATTGAAGAAAAATTCAATAACAAGTAATTGTAATGGTAATTAATTTAATTACATTGTAACAATTTGTAATTGACAATTACATTTTGATTACATTGTAATTACATTTACTTGATATATTTCATGACAGGTACTCGGACAAATAAATGGATCACATATTTTCATTATTTAAGCCAAATAAATATCTTTACACAGTTGAGCCTATATTTGAGGCTGTTGATCATCTTTTTAGCATGTCTAAAGAGATCATAGAGATGCAGTTTTTTGCCACCTACATTTTCACATAAGAGACATAACAGTGGTATAAAATATGTGAAGTTGACACATATATTGGTGAAGATTGTGTCGAGAGATGTTGTGAACCATTGGAAGTGTATGCTGCAAGATTTCCAAATCTCAAATTTAGCTAGCAGGTACTTAACAATACCAGCAACTTCTGCTCCTGTAAAAAGGTTCTTCAGTGTCGCAGGGAAAATATTCTGTCCAGACAGAAACAGACTTTCTGATGATCTTTTTGAAACTCTTATGATGATAAAATGTAATTCGAAAATACATGTATGATATTTCTAGCTGAATTTGACAGATTTGGAAATGAGAGCTTAATTGTGCATTGGTAACTGATTAATCATGCTCTGTCTATTGTGTGATTATGTCACACACCATTTTTCTAGTAGAATTAACAGCTGTTTAAAGGCAGTTTCTCCTGACAAAAAGCATCATGCTTTTCCCAGAATTGAAGCATACTTGGTATAAAGAAAATTTCAGTATCCTTCCTTTCCTGAAGTCCGGTCCAAAATTGATGAAATTCATTCATCAAAAATCACTGTCTTTACTCATTTTACTCTAAGACATTTAGGAAACAAAGTGAGTGCATACATGTAGTTATGATAAGTGTTTAAACGTTTTTAAAATTTGTTAATGTCGCCACTTATGTTTCAGGGGTTCTATTGTACTTGGGTGCCTGTTTAAGTTTTTTATGTCACTTTTTATTAAGATTTATAAAGACGGTATCTATTACATGTGTAATGGTATATGCCGGCATTATTACAAGTTTTTGTTATTTTTTTACCTGGAAAAAACCTGACTTACTGATAAGTTATCAAATCAAATATTGCGTCAGCTTGTGGCTACTCACTTGAATATGTGGTTGTGTTTTTTAATGATGGAAAATTGAAAATAAAAACATTCACGCGAAAAAGGTCACATGTACAAGTTCACAACCTAAGTATTTAATACGTTTTATACTATTGAATAATAATTTTCCCATCCAAGAGTTACAGTCTGTGGATTTATAAAAAAAAAAATTGTTGAAACTGCTACCATGTACACTGCATTTTTTTATTATTTTTTTTTCAGCATTTTTGGCTCTTTGTATTAATCCGTGCAGCTGTTGGTATCGGAGAAGCTAGCTATTCCACAATAGCTCCGACTATTATAGCTGATTTGTTTGTTAAAGACATGAGAACAAAAATGTTAATGTGTTTTTATTTTGCCATACCAGTTGGGAGGTAGGTGTGCAGTATGTTCTGCAAGCCTGTTATCAGTGTTTAGATCTGCACTTATGTATTAGATCCACAGCTTTAGCTAACATGTTCAACACTCAGATTGCATATTGCATGTTAAGTTTGGTTTGAATTGCAGTGAATATTTTAGTCAATGTAAATTGTTTTGTACTAGATTGTACATTTACCATTAATTCATTCACCCCTAAAGACACATTTGAACTGGCCTAAATCATTGATTTATAGAAGAGTTCATTGTTTCTCAGGGGTTGATGAGTTAAAATGAATTTGTCAGATGTGTCCGGACCCACAAATGTCAAGCAGTTTTGCCCTCTTAAATTTTTTTTGCTTTTGTAAAAATTGGGATTTTTGTTTGATTTATAATCGTAAAATTGAAAGAAAAAATAAATGGCATTCAATCCAATACTGAAAAAAAGCCTTGGCCATAACATACGCAGGTTGTTTTGTTTTATGATAGTCTTTGATCAGGATTTCTCTAATTTTGGCATCAAGTAACATCAGCACTTCAATTTTTGGCACTAGGTATTGTCCAGCACTTGAACATGTATTATTCACGTTTACATACATTATATCTTGCTCTGAATTTTTAAAAAATCAAGTTTTGATATGTGTTTATGAAGGTTTGATACCTGAAACATAGTGTCAAATACTTTAACTCAAAACTGAATACTCCAATTTGAAATAGAATTACTTATTATGTGTGTTGAAAATACTAACCCGTAATGATGATGACAAAATTGCTTGCAAGCCAGTGCTGATAGTACTTACCAACAAATGTCAAAATACCTGACACCTGAATCAGTTTTTAAAGATTTTGGGCTTGTAAACATTTCAGATATATACAATATGTATGTAAATGTATGTCCAGCATAATTTGAAGTGTACAAAACAATTGACATGGCTTAGACTGTTATTGATAGTTTTATGCATGGTGCATGTAGATGACAAATCTGAGTGTACTAACATTTTGAAGGAAAAGTGCAAATACAATGAAACTATGATTAGTAGAATGACAGTGAGTTTATAGTTGAATTTTTTAAGCCTATTAAAGGCTATTTCTCCATGCAAAATAAGTCCTATTTTCCCATTTAGAAGTCAAGGTGGGCTTACCAATATGGACAACAAATATCATTGACTCGGTCATATTTAATTTACATGTACATTTTTTTGACATAAATAAAGTTGATAATACTGGGCTTTTGACACATTTGACAAGATAGCCCATGTTAATGTAATTAGAAAAAATATTTACAATTCGAATAGGGACAAGGTAAATTACTAAATGTGACATCTGACATGCAGGTGTTTGTTACCTTAGAACATTTAAATAAAAACTAAGCTGTGTGGGTGTCCAGTTCTTTTCATATTCGATATTAAGCAACTGTAGGGTAAAGATTAAAAAATTTCGGAATTTTATGCCCCTTATGTCATTAGGTTAGTAAATAGATTGGGGACATTGTATCCTACGTCAGTATGGTTATACAGGTAGATATATTAAAGACATCTACAGTATTTTCAGCCTCTGAAACTGTCACATAGGTTTCATTTTATTTGAACTTGGCCTATTTTTGTTTGCAGTATGCAGATTTTTGTTTTAGTTCTGTAGAACTCATCAGATTGATGGAATCTTCTATTACCTGACCTACCTTGATCCTCTGGTGGATTGGTTCACTTAAGCTTTCTTTCTTTCATTGACTTTTTCTTTGCTTATGTTGTGACTTCACATTTCAGTATTTCTGGGGTTTCATCATTATCAGAGCATGTGTAGGAATTGGGGAAGCAAGCTATTCAACCATTGCACCAACCATTATAGCAGATTTGTTTTCGAAAGATATGCGAACCAAAATGTTGATGGTATTTTATTTTGCCATTCCTGTAGGGAGGTATGTGATAAAGATCTTTATTTTGTCATCACCTTAAGACAATCATCAGGAGTAAATGCCATAGTCAATATTTAGCATTTACTGTCATTTTGGTGTGGAAATTTGCTTGTTAAATGCTAACAGTTGATGGCTTTTCCCCTGAAACATTAAAACCAGGTTTCGGTTTTTTCGCCATTATGATCTTGTCAAGGTACAACTACAGATTTTTTTATTATGGAAAACCATAAAATGTCAGTTCTATGAGTCTTTCACAGATGTATTTGTTAAATGAAATGTCCATAACACTACATGTATGCTGTCTGATAATGTAACTTGTGGTACTCATTTATTCTAAATGATCTCCATGTAGTTATACCTGAGCATTCTGACTAATTCTGTAGAAATGTCCACAACACCTAACAATGCTGTCTGATTGTGTAATCTCATGCTCAGTTATTCTGAATGATCTCCATGTAGTAACACCTGAGCATTCTAACTAATTCTGTAGAAATGTCCTCAACACCTAACAATGCTGTCTGTAACTTGTAGTGTTCAGTTATTTTGAATTATCTATAAATAACCATCATAACATTCTGATTCTGTAGAAATGTACAACAACTAACTTCACTATCTGATTCTGATAATCTATCTGATAACACCCCAAAATTCTGATTGATTCTGTAGAAATGTATATAACACATAACTTCATTGTCTGATCAACTATCTGATAACACCCCAATATTCTGACTGATTCTTTAGATATAATGTAACACATGACTTCACTGTCTGGTCAACTGTCTGATAACGCCCCAAAATTCTGACTAATTCTTTAGATATAATGTAACACATGACTTCACTGTCTGGTCAACTATCTGATAACGCCCCAAAATTCTGACTAATTCTTTAAGTATAATGTAACACATGACTTCACTATCTGATAACGCCCCAAAATTCTGACTGATTCTTCTTACAATGCTTTGTAGTGATATTTGGTTACAATCATATTTAACTAATTTTCCAAATACATGTACAATTATCTTGCAAAAGGTCTGTTATTCAGACCCTCTTTGGGATTTACAAAGGGTTAGGCCCCGATATTGAATTTCTTAACTATCAAGTGTGACTGTAGGAAAACATTATTATCATTTTTTCATTCACATCAAAAACATTGGGTCCAATGTATGATTTTACTGAAATAAATGAAAAAGACTTTTGAGTATGGTACTCAAAATTTGTGTACTGATATGTACAGAAACAAGCAATAATTTCCATGATTTATATTTCTATGAAATGAATATACACAAATGTTACAGCATAAATTTTGTGTTTTTATTTAAAAATCATAGAAAGTAAGTCGAGCTTGAGTACCTATTTAGTTTGATGACTCTGTCCCCTAATAACTTGATCATGTGACTGATGGATTTTCAACACAAAATTGTGGGAAAATAGTCTGAATAAGCATTGTGTGGATAAGTAGTACAGTAGAACTTTGATGAGTTGAATTTCAAGAGACCACCTGAAAAAGTTGGAAACATTGGGACTTTGACTCATGGATGGTTACTGAGAACCATATGTTTTTAATTTCACAGGTTCTATAAGGGTCATATGATGTTAATGATATTTATTATACTCATGTTATTGATTACAGTTTGTAATTCATCAATAAGGCAGTTCTATATTGAATTGTAATACAATTGTATATATCAGTTCTAAAATCACATGTTGAAGTAACCAATGGAAATGAATTATCTATCTGAAAATGGAAATGAATTATCTATCTGATCACAGTTACTTACTTTATATACTTAATAGAATATACTAAATGTACCTTCAGGTCTTGTGATTTAGTTAGGAGAGTCCAGGGCCTGGCACCATAAAACTTAAGAATTACTTAAGTCTAAGATTTTTACTCAACTCTGGCTAATCCTGAAATCTGATTGGCTGAGCAGGCTTGGAATATTCCAGACTGAAGATTTATTTATTTGGTATCTGTGTTTTTGTCTAATATTCACCAAATTTGTATATGTATCCTGGACATCCTGAAGATTTATACTTTGGTATCTGAGATATATATATATATATATATATATATATATATATATATATATATATATATATATATATATATATATATATATGATTTCAAATGATTGCAAGTTGGGGTACCCATTTCTTACATACCTGAAATTTGTCCTATATGTCCTAAAAATAGTGTAAAATTTCCCATGTATTTATTGAATGTGCACATGTCATAAGTGAAATGGTCATGTGTGCTTGTTTACCAATGATATTGACTTTCATCACAGAATAGTAACAGGAAAAGATATCACGGTGGAGTGATATTTAACAGTTGTTAGTGTGTTAATATACCCATGTACCAGGTGTGTGATCTATATACACATGTGTGTGTATATATATATATATATATATATATATATATATATATATCAGTTATGTTTTTAAGTGAAATAAACTGACAATTAAAGGCCAATTCACCATGCAAATTAAAGTTTTAATTTCCTGAAATTTTATGTACTGATATATTTTCCTTAATTTGCAGTATCTTGGTGTATCATAGTTTTCCCTATCAAGAAGATAGGGGCACATTTGAATATTAACTAAACACACACATACACACATACCTATCTACACACACACACACACACACACACACACACACACACACACACACACACACACACACACACACACACACACACACACACATATGTATGCTACAGGCAGAAAAAGGTCAAGGTCACTATTGTTGACATCAGTATTCAATATAACATGTATAACACAGAGATGTATCAATTATTTTAGAGCCATTTTTTTCACCTTTCAGTGGTCTGGGGTATGTTGTTGGCGCCAATGTAGCTAAAGCTTTAGGAGCATGGCAGTGGGCACTAAGAGTAAGTTACATATGTCAATCATCTAACATATATAAGACTTATTATGCCATATGTATATTTTATATTGTTACGTTGAAACCTGTCGTGAAAGGCCAACTCATCTGCTACTGAAATGTAGTCTCTCAAGACAGGTGGTCTCTCAAAAGGGGTTTTCTCTAAAGGATCGTTTAACCACATGGTTTTCCCAAGGCAGGTGGTCTTAACTTATTGCCTCCTGTAGCCACATTTGAACTCGTCTATTTCAAAGAATTGTAAAGTCCACTCTCAGAATTTGGAAGTGCATGACCTTGAATCTAAGTACATGTACTGCAACAATGTCACCTGCAATATTAACTTGCTCACTCCCCAATTATGACAGTAGACCTTGCTATCTATTGATTTGGATGAGACTAAATGTGATTGTTGTTTAACGTCCCACTCAGGAATATTTCACTCATATGGAGATGTCACCAAATGCCAGTGAAGGGCTTCAAATTTTTGCCCAGACTTGGCACTTACGGCCATTGAGGGTTCTTTAACGTGCCGACAACAACTGTGACACGGGACCTTGGTTTTTACTGTCTCATTCGACAGAGAGGAAACCAACCTGCCGCTGGCTGGACTTGAACTCACGACTTCAAGATCAAGAGTCAAGCCCTCTACCAACTGAGCCAGGCCGACCCTCTTAAATCGTAGATGATTTTGTCATTCAGTAAAATGTTGTAATATATTTCTTTGTTGTTATTTCATCAGGTGACCCCGGGGCTGGGCATTATTTGTGTGATTCTGATATTTACCTGCTTAGTGGAGCCAAAACGAGGCGGGTCTGAGGGAGGAACGCATCTTCATAACACAGATTACTTGTCTGATCTCAAAGAACTCTTCAAAACGTGAGGTTCATTTTGTTACAGTGTACAACTCTCATTTGATGATGGAATGAATAGCACCATGTCATTTATTTGCTAATTTTCATACGTTTTGGTCAATAAACTATAGAGATTCATGATTAATTAGTCAAATACATTTCTACTACATGTGTAAGCAATTGTAAATTGTTTGGTAATTTAAACACAAAAGAAAACTACTGCATCATTAGTTTCATACTTTTTAAATCAGCTTGTGTTTTCATTGGATATAAGTTATCAAATGTGAAGGGTTTTCAACATGTTAATGGAATCTATAAAATTGGTTAAATAATGCCTACAAATATTTTTTGTAGAAATGATATTTTGAAAAAAAATCAATGTAGAAAGTCATATATTGCTTATGATTTTATGTTTAGAGATACTAGCTTTCCAGATTTTCATTCCCATCCCCATACATTTTCCAGATTTTGATTACTATTCCGTAATTTAGTATAACCAAATTCCGGACTGTGATTACTATTCTGTTATTTAGTATAACCAAATTTCTCTGGTTCTTTTTGGTAATTAGGCAGACCACTGAGATATATTTCCGGTTCATCGGACGGCTTTTGCTATCTGTATTTTCATTTGTTGATTGAACCGATTTGACTAATCAGTATTGATGTTGCATTGACTCATTGCGAAAGCAAGGTTGACAGTTTAAAGCACATGGCATGCATAGTGTCAGAGCTAAATTTGAAAATCTAAAATGAGTGTTTTAGATTGATCCACCGACATAAAAAAGATTGACCAAGGCCAGGGATTAAGTTGAAGGAAAGGAATGACATATGTATCTTCATGTCAGATTATGTCCGTAAATTTGATGTAAAGGTTCAGTGTTTATGTATTTTTACAGTGATCCAATCATTTTATATGTACACCTTTTCCCTAAGCAGAACAAGCCTGCAATGTGTATTACATACTAATACTTAACAACATGTCATATAAACACTGATGCTTGTGTATGTAAATATTCTAATATTGTTTGAATTGCAGCTTGGATATCATAAACTTGTTGGTTGGTTTTCACCCTTGCTTCAAATAAATCAGTGCTGATTTTCTTCCGATATTTAGCGGAAATCTGCTATTTTGGAAGCAGGAAACCGATATTTTTTATGGGTCTCCAATATTTTGGTAATATGCATTTCTACTGGAGTCTGTTTTGGTATTTAATCCCGTTAAAAGTTTGGTTTGGTTCAGTCCATAATCTTGATCTGCAATGCACTTTATTCATGTCTTGTACGTACTGTCAGGCGTATAACGGTCGTACAAATTACCAAAAAACAGGTAAATGGACTGAAAAACACCCGAAGCCAAAAGATATTTGCTTGTAGCAAGGAAAGGCCAAATAACTGAAGTGACGTTCACCAAATTCAACTTGTTATTCATGTATTGCTGTATTATAAATATCAGACAGAAACAATTATGTATCATAGTTTATAATTTTTGAACACCAAAGATTTTAGAAGTTGGGATCAGTATTCTGTATGAACTGAAAAAAGTTTAAAAATGGTAATGGCATAAAAACCATATTTTGCCCATAGATATTTCTTTTGACTGAGGTAATAAATGTAAATCTTCAATTTTGTTTTCAAAGTGAATACATATATCCGTTTTCGGTCCATCAACGTATGTTTTCAGTACTTATTTGTACATGTCTGGGCTTGTTTTCGGTAATTCGTAGAACCCGATGTCTGTTACGATGTCTAGAAAAATGACTGTGGCCTGGGCTCTTCGTTCATAACTGTTCAACCTGGCCAGCATGTGAAAGACATCAGAATGTCTTTAATGGAAATTCTCGCAATATTTTTGAGCTCAGAGATGTTTTCAACTGAGTGAAAAATGGATAGTAAATGGGAAGTCATTATTTCAGCATCACGTAATATTGGCACTGAGTAATTTTTGTACTTGTACAAATAACACATAACTTGGTGCCAAATTTATAGGATACTGGCACGGCCCATATCATGCAGAATTTCCGCCAACCTGACACCAGCTACTTATTATATAGGCTACACCTTGGAAGTTAGAAATTCCTTCACTAACACTTGAGGAAAAACGGTCACAATCTTGGCGTTGTTAAAAAGATCATTTCTACCTAAACTTTAATCAAGTTTTATTCCCAAATCGGCAAATGTGAGTAAATAAAATATTTCTAAAAAAAATCACAATTTTAGTGTTGTTGAGAAGATAATTTCTCCCCCAACTTTTATCAAGTTTTATTCCCAAATCGGTAAATGTGAGTAAATAAAATATTTCTAAAAAAATCTCAATTTTGGCATTGTTGAGAAGATAATTTCTCCCCTAACTTTTATCAAATGTGAGTAAATAAAATAGTAAAAACAAAATCTGACTTTTTTTAGCCATTTTGGTTGCCTAGAAATGACAAGAATGCAGGATTTTGCACCATTTTATCCAGAGCTTCTGGGGGCCCTTTGTGCCCCCAGCCGGTAATTACCCAGACTCCCGACCTTAAGCTTTTATAACTTATGTTTTCCTACTTTTTCTTATAAACCAAAATTATGTCTGGTTGAAATAAAACATGGAAATCAAGAGGGGGAATAAATTTTTATTCTTGAAATACTTTTTGTACTGAATTCACCATTTTTTGTTTACTGAATGTAAACAACATGGTGATCACAATTGGGAAATGTTTGCTCAAAATTGGGAAAAAATGCAGTTTTTACAATTTTAAAGGTTCCACATTTTTATGATATTGTTGCTTACTGGTATTTACACTCTTAATGAAAGAATTATGGCAATTTTTTGCCTTCACAGTGCTTTTTTTTCATCGTGGTTTTGTGCCTTCGGCCATGGAGGGGGAGATTAATGGCAGCCAACCTATTTCAGATATTATCGTAATTACACAAAATCATCACTGAATAAATATGAAATTTATATTGAAAAAAGCACAAAGCAATCATCATTTTGTAAGTCATTTATTGTAGGCAAACACCAGAAAGTATTCTAGAATCAATCTCAGAGCATCTATACTTTCAGAGCATTCGGGGCCTAGGTGGCCCCTAGACCCCCAGCCTATATTGGCCTAGTTAGTAATTTCAGGAATTTATCCAGTAAGCCACTAGCATCTCTATATGTTGTTGTAGTTTTCAGATCTTCATTAAAAGTTTTCTTTTGTGTTACGTTTTCGTTTTATATTGAAATAAGTTTATCTCATTGACTTGTTGTTTGTTCTCAATTTTCAGTAAAAGTTTCATGTTGTCGACCTTTGGATTTACATGTGTGGCTTTTGTCACCGGAGCCCTCGCTCTCTGGGCCCCACTCTTTATGTATAAAGCCATCATGGCCCAAGGCCAAGAGGCTGATCAAGGGGAGTAAGTGTTAATTTTTAATTATGGCATTAGTTTTTGACATGTTACCCATTACCCTTCATTACATCTCCCCATGCCTACACACTGATATACACACAATTGCACAAACACACTCACACAAACAGAAATACATAAACATACTGGTACATGCACATCCATCCACCAATCAACACACAGTGACACACGCACACACACACACACACAGGGCAAGAAAAATTTTTATATACCAGTCTAGTCTAGTATAAGCTGTACTATATCAGTGTATGCTTGGTTTTTATTTTATTAGGTTCCTTAAATGACCATGTTTTATTTTGAAATATGTTTGTTTATTGTTGTTTAACGTCCTACTCATGAATCTTTCACTCATATGGAGACGTTACCAAATGCCAGTGAATGGCTTCAAATTTTGGCCTATGCTCAGCACTTATGGCCATTGAGCAGTGAGGGTTCTTTAACGTGCCGACATCTACTGTGACACAAGACCTGGGTTTTTACTGTCTCATCCGAAGGACAGGAAACCAACCTGCCGCTGGCTGGACTCAAACTCATGACCTCTCAATCAAGAGTCGAGCGTGCTACTGACTGAGCCAAGCTGGCTCTTATTTTGAAATAAATATTGATAAATAATAATATAGAATGTTACTTACTTAGTAACTTGAAAAGTAATTTTTTTTTATTTTGCCTAGATGTTTTATTTAAAAAAGTAGTTTGAATCTCCTGATTGTTTTGTAGAAACAACAACTCATTTCAGTTAAGTACAGAACTCTGATTATTTTATTAGTACTGACAGCTGACATACTTTCTGATTATTTTATCAGTACTGACAGCTGACATACTTTCTGATCATTTTATTAGTACTGACAGCTGACATACTTTCTGATCATTTTATTAGCACTGACAGGTGACATACTTTCTGATTATTTTATCAGTACTGACAGCTGACATACTTTCTATTTATTTTATTAGTACTGACAGCTGACAAATGAGAGTATGAATGTAATTGCTCCTCCCCTTCTCTATCACTGAATGCAAATGCACATCCTCTCAAATGAAAGTATTTATCTGACTTTTATATTAAACAACAATAAACAAACAAACAAATCTTATTTTTAAACCTGTCAAATGTATAAGGTGATTCAGATACATGTTTGTATACATAAAAGCAGAGAAAGGCTGAAAATGATAATTTAGAGTATGTTTTCATTGGCTGGTAGGAACACGCCTTACAAATTATTATTATTTTATCCAAGGCACCATGTTGTAATCATTATTTTATAATTATAGCATTGCCTTCATCTTTGGCGGGATAACTGTGGCAGCTGGATTTATAGGAGTTGCCCTTGGTGCAGAAGGGTCAAGAAGATATAAAAAAAAAAATCCTAGAGCAGATCCTTTAGTGTGTGCTTTTGGGTTATTGATGTGCACACCATTCCTTTTCTTTGCTTTAGTATTATCAGAGCATAATATAACAGTAGCCTGGGTGAGTATTCGATTCTGATGAATTTTTGTGTTGCATAATGCATTATAAATTATCTCTTAGTGTGGTCAATAAAAACTTCTTAAGAACAAAAAAAAAAGAATTGAAAAGATTTTATTCTTACATCCTAAGTTCCTTATTCTTACTTCCTAAGATCTTATTGTCACACAGTTTCTGATTCTTACCTACTCATTTTCTGATTCTTACATTCTCAGTTCCTTATTCTTACTTCCCCAGATGTTATTCTTACTTCCCCTGTTCCTTTTTCTTATTTCCTCTGATCCTGATTTTTTTCTTCCTCATTTCCTTATTCTTCTTCAGTTCCTTATGCTTACTTCTTCAGTTCCTTATTTATTCTTCCTCAGTTCTTGATTTTTACTTCCTCAGTTCCTTCCAGAGTTTCTGATTCTAATTTCCCAATTCCTTATTCATACCTACTCAATTTCTGATTCTTACTTTTTCAGTTCCTTATTCTTACTTTCCCAAATCTTATTTTTACTTCCAGAGTTTCTTATTCCTAATTCCTCAGTTTCTGATTTTTACTGCCTCAGTTCCTTATTCTTACTTCCTCATGTTCTTATTCTTTCTTCCTCAGATCTTATTCTTACTTTCTCAGTTCCTTATTCTTACTTCCTCAGTTCCCTATTCTTACCTATTCAGTTCCTTATTCTTACTTCCTCAGTTTCTTATTCTTACTTCCTTAATTCCTTATTCTATTATCCTCTGCATCTTATGAACTTGTTTGACCTATTACTGTAAATCACTATTATTTTGCTTAAATTTATGAATGGACTTGCTGGCGAATTCAAATATCTACAGAATATTTGACAGTTTGTGTTTATAAACCTGAGTCCCAAATAAATGTATTACAGGCACAAATATTTATTGAAAAAAGTTAACATTTAAATCATGTAGTCATACTAGAGATATGTATGAGTCATGTAGTCATACTAGAGATATATATGAGTCATGCAGTCATACTAGAGATATGTATGAGTCATGTAGTCATACTAGAGATATGTACAAGTCATGTAGTCATACTAGAGATATATGAATCATGTAGTCATACTAGAGATATGAATCATGTAGTCATACTTGAGATATATATGAGTCATGTAGTCATACTAGAGATATATGAATCATGTAGTCATACTAGAGATATATGAATCATGTAGTCATACTAGAGATATATGAATCATGTAGTCATACTAGTGATATATGAATCATGTAGTCATACTAGAGATATATGAATCATGTAGTCATACTTGAGATATATATGAGTCATGTAGTCATACTAGTGATATATGAATCATGTAGTAATACTAGAGATATATGAATCATGTCGTCATGGTTAGGAATGCAATATAAAGTTGTTTTGTAATGTAAGAAGATTATCTTCAGATATTTCATAATATATATATTTGTTTGCTTTTACAGATTTTGATATTCTTTGGAGAGGTATTTTTATGTCTAAACTGGTCAATAATTGCTGATATGTTATTGGTAAGGATGCTAATTTTTATTGTAAAAAAAATTATTGTATGTGAAAGTGTAAGTAGAGCGATGATTTACTGTGATTGTGGAAAAACATACTCAAAAGATGAATCAACAATCAGAAACAGAATTTAGTTTTTAAGTACAGAAAAAACCTTGATGAGTAGAAGTTCAAGGGAAGTTCGAAACATCAGGACTTCGACTTATGAATGATATCTGAAATTCATAAGATTTTTAGTTTCAGAGGTTCTCTAAGGTAACTTTGACTGCTTCAAAACTCTGCTAGACATATAATCGGTTATGATATATAATATTAGGGCAAAAAGTAACTTAATTTTCATAAAAGTAAAATATTGAGTGAATTGCCATGGGACAATTTCTTACACATGTAAATGTTTACTTCGAGTTGTTTGAAGGAATGTTTCTATAGATATGGGCCCAAAATATTGTTGGAAACACTGAGAAATTAAATTCATAAAAATTTAAATCTTTATGATAAGTACCAGTAGAGTTAAATAACGTTATTCGTTTATTCGTTTATATAGTTTCAAACATTGAGGAATTTGACACATTGATGTTCAACTCACCAATGCTCTACTGCAGGACTTTTTCTATAGTGTCCAGGGGGCCGAAATTCGGCTCCATTCCCAATGCAAAATGCATGTATCTTTTCCCAATTTCATGAAAATATTCCCAATTTGATGTTGAGCTCATTATGGTAATAACAAAATAAAGTAAGGGGATATCATGAAGATAAAAAGGATTTCCATGTGCGCACACAATTTTTCCCAATATGACACAAATTTACGTTAAATTCCCAATTGTGTTGCCACTGGTATTTTCCCAAAATTGACAGAAAAAGGCCTGTACTGTAATTGAAAATAAAAACCAAGATATTTTTATTAATTAGTAAGCCATGAAATGCAAAATATAAATTACATAGATTCTAAATGATCCAACTAACATGATTACTTGTAACTGATTGAAGGAAGATGACTTCTGATTGTCATAAAATGTCTTTGTGAAGATAAACTGTGGCAAAAATAAATGTTTACATAATGTCCGTTAATATAGTAAATGTTAACAGAATTTATATAAGCATGGCACAGTGTAAAAAGGCTCTGCGGATGAATACATTACCAAAGGTATGGATGCGGACTACTTTTATTTGTTAACAAAAGGCTCCGCAAATCAGTTCATTACCACAGGTATGTATGGCATGCCAAAATCACATTAATGAGTTAAACCTAGTTTTTCTCAGTTAAACCCATTTTTTCTCCAGTTAAACCTAGTTTTTTTAGTAACCCATATTTACTGAAGAAAAACTAGGTTTAACTGTGAAAAATTAGGTTAAACTGTGCAAAAATCACAAAAATGAGTTAAACCTAGTTTTTCTCAAGAAAAACATAGTTTAATTGAGAAAAAGCTATATTTAACTATGCCACAATCACATTAATGAGTATTAATATGATTTTGGCTCAGTTAATCTTAGTTTTTCTCAGTTAGGTCTAATTTTTCTCCAGTTAATTTGGGTTACGAGAAAAAGTAGGATTAACTGGAGAAAAATTAGGTTTAACTGGTAACCCACTTTAACTGGAGAAAAACTAAGTTTAACTGAGTAAAACTAGGTTTATCTCGAGAAAAAAAGGATGAACTCATTATTGTTATTTTAGCGTGCTTTATCAGTTAAACCTAGATTTTCTCATTTAAACCTATTTTTTCTCCAAACCCACATTAGCTGGAGAAAAAACTAAATTTAACTGAGAAAACTAGGATTGACTGTGCCAAAATCATATCAATACTCATAAATGTGATTGTGGCGTAGTTAAATATAGTTTTTCTCAGTTAAACTAGGTATTTCTCAAGAAAAACTAGGTTTAACTCATTTGTCTCAGTTTTTCTCCAGTTAATGTGGGTTACTGAGAAAAACTAGGTTTAACTAGAGAAAACTGTGTTTAACTGAGAAAAACTAGGTTTAACTCATTAATGTGATTTTGGCATGCCATACAGTTAAACCTTTTTTTTTCTCCAGTGAATTTGGGTTACGAGAAAAATTAGGATTAACTGGAGAAAATTAGGTTTAATTCATAATCCACATTAACTGGAGAAAAACAAGGTTAAACTGAGATAAACTAAGTTTAACTGGAGAAAAACTAGGTTTAACTGAGAAAAACTAGGTTTAACTGACAAAACTAAACAAAACTGAATTTGGCGTGCTATTCGTATGGCTGCAGACTACCTTTATTTGTTAACAAAAGGCTCCGCACATCAGTACATTACCAAGGGTATGGCTGTGGTCCATTTCTATTTGTAAACAAATTATGCTTCAGCAAGATTGCATCATCAGGTCTAACGTGTCTTACGAAAATTGTATTCTTCATAGAATACACATGAATAAACATAATAGAAAGCAAATGAACAAATTTCAATAGAAGTGATAAAATAAGAATCTGTGTTGCACAGTAGGCCTAACAGTACCAGGTTCTCCGACTTTGTGCCTTGGGCTATGCTTTCCTTCTTCCTCCTTTCCTCTTTCAAACCTTATGTGACTTGCATGTACTTTAATTAAAACATTATATACAATATCAAAATCCAAAAAAAATATTATCAGTTTTTGGGTACATATATAATTATTGCACTATTTTCAGTTTAATATGAAATTTTATGGAATACAAAAATAATATCGACTGACACCAAAAGCTGAGGTTGTTTTTTGTACTCCTTAAATTCTCATATCTAACCAAAAGTAGTGTAATGATCATTTTATTACATTTTAATTCAACAAACAATCGACATTTGAAAGATTCTAATGATCCCTCTGATTTTTCTCACTCTGCCTCCATATTGTATACAGTCAGAGAAGTTGGCGCTTAATAAAATTTAGCTGAAACAGTTTCGTGACATCAGAGCAGTGCTAAATGATAATTTGTCTGGTATACAATACAATTTCTTTTTAAACGGTAGACCGTGACCATCTCTGGACAAATAAAAACAAAAATGTACTAAAAATTGTAATTACAGTAATAATTCTCATATGTTTTTTTTTTTTAAAAAGGTTTAGAAAACTTTTGATATCTCTCAGTAACTTCAGCAATATCTGTCACTTAGTATGTTTTCAATGAATTTCATAATTATTACTCAATTACATTTTCATTTTGAAATTTCAATTCTGGTTTCGTTTCTTCTATTACATGTCTTATATTGTTTTCATAAACTGCAAGCAGAATACAAATAATTCTATGATAGTTTAGGTCACAAGGTAAAGAGTTGTCTGTTTACCTGTTACCTTGCCATTCTACTTTGTGCCTAGTGGCACCTTTATAAGACATCCAAAGCGTTGCCTGTTTAATTGTTAATAAAATGGAAATTTATATTTCACATTAGTTTTTAGTAATGCATTTTAGCTACAAAATGAAAGAAGTAGATTTTTTGGAAACCTCTGTCTTATTTGTTGAGACGAAGAGTGTTCCTATAAGGTTTCTTGCAATGTGACATAAATACAACAGTGAAACTTGTATATAACAACCTCCTTAGGGACACAACAAAACCAGTCTTTATAGGGAGGTGGTCTTTATATAGATGTTGATTTGTACACAAATGGTACAATTGGATCTTTATACATAGGTGGTCGCTTAAGCAGAATTTACTGTAGACTTTTACCATTGAGAATTTTAACTTCCCCTGCTTTGCAACGAACTGTTGAAATTATGTTGCCTGGTCTCATGTTTAACTTGCCTTGGGCATGCAGGCAACCAATGAAATTCATCTCTGAACTTTGTTAAAAGTGACAATGTTATGCAGATCACCAAAGCACATACGAGATGGATTAGGAAGTCAAAATTTAGAAATTTGATTTTATCTGGGCAATATCAACCTATGAGGAACTGTAATTCTTTAATTTTGCATTGCTCTGTAAAGTTTTAAGTCTAACAGATAATTAATTGCCATTTTTCACTGTCCATTAAGTAAAAGGAAGTGACATTTTTTATGTTTTATTTATAGTATGTTGTTATTCCAACAAGAAGATCAACAGCAGAAGCTGTACAAATTTTGATATCTCATGCATTGGGGGATGCAGGAAGTCCATATTTGATAGGAATTGTAAGTTTTAATGTCTTTTTCTCATCTTTTCTTGACTTTCAATCACAACTTGTATTTTGTTCAGTCTTGAATGCAAAGCAGTTTGATAAAATCTAAGATATACTAATGATTAAATGTTTTGGGGAATTCTTGATGACAGTATATGAATATACTGAAAATTTGACAAACAAGGACTTGAATATACTGAGCATTGTACAAACAATGACCCAAATATACTGAGCATTGTACAAACAAGGACCCAAATATACTGAGCATTGTACAAACAAGGACCCAAATATACTGAGCATTGTACAAACAAGGACCCAAATATACTGAGCATTGTACAAACAAGGACCCAAATATACTGAGCATTGTACAAACAAGGACCCAAATATACTGAGCATTGTACAAACAAGGACCCAAATATACTGAGCTGTACAAACAGGATTGAATGTACAAACATTTGAGGACCCAAATGTAGTACTGGACATGGACCTGAATATGTGAACAAACAAGGAACATTAAACCCACCTGAATATAGTACATTGGATCGTGGACCATTGAACAAACAATATAGATATGACCTGAATGTACTGAACAATGGACAATCAATGACCTGAATATAGTGAACATTGGACAAACATAGACCTAGATATGTACATTGAACAAGGACCTGTATAGGGTATTGAACAAACATTTGTAGGGAACATTGGACAAACATATACCTGATATAGAGAAATGAACAAACATGGACCTGAATATAGTGAACATTAAACAAACAAGGACCTGATTATGGGAATAGTAGAACATTGGACAAACACCTGATTATAGGGAACATGGACAAACATGGACCTGATAATAGGGAACATTGAACAACAAATCTGGATATAGGGAACATTGAACAAAATGGACCTGGGTATAGGGAATATTGAACAAACATTGGATGTAATCGTGGGACAAACCTACCTAGATATAGGGAACATTGAACATGGACCTGAATATAGAACATTACAAACCTGATTATGGGAACTGGACAAACATGGACATATGGAACAATGGACAAAATGGACCTGATTATAGGGAACAAAATTGGACCAAACATTGAACAAACATGGATCTGGATATAGGGAACATTGAACAAATATGGACCTGGGTATAGGGAATATTGAACAAACATGGACCTGGATGTAGGGAACATTGGACAAACATATACCTAGATATAGAGAACATTGAACAAACATGGACCTGAATATAGGGAACATTGAACAAACATGGACCTGATTATGGGAACTTTGGACAAACATGGACCTAGATATAGGGAACATTGGACAAACATGGACCTGATTATAGGGAACATTGGACAAACATGGACCTGATAATAGGGGACATTGAACAAACATGGACCAGATTATAGGGAACATTGGACAAACATAGACCTGATTATAGGGAACATTGAACAAACATGGATCTGGATATAGGGAACATTGAACAAACATGGACCTGATTATAGGGAACATTGAACAAACATGGACCTGATTATAGGGAACATTGGACAAACAATATAGATACTAGAATCTTGTCAATGTGTTTTAAAGGCACAGACTGTCATTTCGATAACAAAAATATATTCTGTGATTAGACCTAAACTTAGATTAAAGTCCTTGCATCCATGCAAGAATATCCAATACTAATTCAGCCATTGTTCCCATTAGATTTCTTTTTACAACTTAAGACATAATAAGTTATTTTTGCAATCCAGGATTTATAAAACGTCAAATATTTGAATTTTTGATAGAAACAAAAAATTCCATTTCGACAGTTTGTATGCCTTTAATGTAAATCCTTGTACTTTCTATCAGATACCATTATTTTTTTAACGGTTATACATATCATATAAAATATCTGGTATTTATTCAAATTTTTGAAGTCTATAGAATGTTTCATCTTGTTTCAGATAATTGTTATTGTATCTGTTATTTGAGTTTTTGAAGTCTATAAAATGTTTGTGTCTTGTTTCAGATGTCGGATGCATTAGCCAAAGGTTACAGGGGTCCTTCAACGTCACCAGTTGTACAGTCACAGACCCTTCGCAGTGCATTCTACTTAACACCTTTTATATGTGTCGTGGGAGGAGGATTTTTTCTTGCCACTGCTTTATTTATACAGAAAGACAAAGAAAATTGTGTCAGACAGACTCAAGGTATGTTTTTGTTATAACATTCAAAACAAATTTTGACACCACCTACATCACCATCCTCACCACCACCAGTCAGCACCACTGCCAGCACCACCACCAAGTACAACAATAAAAGAAAAAATGCAGAATAATTTAGAAATTAATTTGTTTGCTTATTGTTAACAGACATTTCACACAATAATCATACTTCATTCTATATATGTTTACTTAATCAAGAAGTTGTATATATCGTGTATATTTCATCACTGCATGACAATTTAAAGGCATTGTTAGTTATTTGGTTAGTTATTTTGTTTTAAATCTTTTTGAACATATTAAATTGAATCTACATTATTAAATCTAACTTCTGAAGCTACATATAAAATTTTTACACAAAAATCATGATACAAAGATTTATACATTACATTATAGACCAAATATTTAGGGCTTACTCTGTGACTTTCAGTATGAGCTTTCATCATGAGTGTTAGCTTACCCAAAGGTTGTAAATTAAGTCTGATGTGCAGTGTAAATACATTCATATGTTTGTTAATAGCATCTATATAATCAGAATGAAAATTGGTTAACAAATAAGTTATGTTCCTTGGACTATCTTCAATTTCTTTTCAACAGTTTCATTTGTTTCACTTCAATTTATATAATACCCACCATATGTTGTATTGTTTATGTGATGAGGAAAGGTAAAAATGTTCAGAGAACAAGTTTTCAGCCTGCTTGCTTCTTATGTGTGTGATCATCAGATATATGTATGCTCCTCAGATGTGTGAGAGAGAGAGAGAGAGAGATAGATTGATTGATCATCAGATGTATGTGTGTGATCATCACCCATTGTCAAGCGTAGTCACCAGTTGTCAAGTGTAGTTAAAAAAATCCTAAATCCAAGAATCTAATGTGTGATGTACTTATGAACATGAACTTGTTTATCTCCTCTAGTGGATCATGTGATGTACTTATGAACATGAACTTGTTTATCTCCCCTAGTGGATCATGTGATGTACTTATGAACATGAACTTGTTTATCTCCCCTAGTGGATCATGTGATGTACATATGAACTTGTTTATCTCCTCTAGTGGATCATGTGAGGTAGTTATGAACATGAACTTGTTTATCTCCTCTAGTGGATCATGTGATGTTCTTATCAACATGAACTTGTTTATCTCCTCTAGTGGATCATGTGATGTTCTTATCAACATGAACTTGTTTATCTCCCCTAGTGCATCATGTGATGTACTTATGAACATGAACATTTTTTATCTGCCTAGTGGATCATGTTTCATTGCAAATGTACACAGTCGTACTGTGCACCAAATACAGCACATGTTAATGTAAATTTAGCGTACTCCTGTATGTTAACATTTTTTAAAGGACAGAAAATGTATTATTACAAGATTTTTTTTCCTAATTTTTTTCCTTGACAGGTTATGAAAGTGATGACGAATTATCTGATGGAGATATATATAATGATTCCATCATTATCAGGTCAGGTGACAGGGATGATGAAAGGATGCACCCCTGTACTTAACAAATGTAAATGCCATTCACATGTTGCAGTGTTTGCAGTGTTGCATATAGTTGTCTGCACTAACAACTAAGAGGGTGCATAGTTGTCTGCACTTATAACTAACATCTATCATCTTCTGCACAAACATTGAAATCTACTTCTTTAGGCACCTACAAGGTTTATATAAAAACTTCAAAGTGATGTAAGGCACCCATTAGGTTTATATAAAAACTTCAAAACTGTATGGGATACCTACAAGGTTTATATAAAAACTTCCAAGTGATGTAAGGCACCCATAAGGTTTATATAAAAACTTCCAATCTGCATGATGCACCTACAAGGTCTATATAAAAACTTCTTAGCAGTATGAGGCACCCATAAAGTTTATATAAACTTCCAAGCAGTATCAAGCACCCATATGGTTTATATAAAAACTTCCAAGCAGTATGAGGCACCCATAAGGTTTATATAAAAACTTCCAAACAGTATCAGGCAGCCATATGGTTTATATAAACTTCCAAGCAGTATCAGGCACCCATAAGGTTGACATAAAAACTTCCAAGCAGTATCAGGCACCCATATGGTTTATATAAACTTCCAAGCAGTATCAAGCACCCATAATGTTTTGTTTCGTCGTTTTTTGTTGTTGTTTTGTTTTGTATTTGTTCCTGTGTTCAACTTTCTTACATTTCAATGATAAGTGAGTTTCAGACTTTTTAATAAGTTAAAGCTAATAAAAGTAATTCAGATACTCACAGACTTGCCTGTACAGATGGACAGTGTTAGTTATTAGGTTTGTTACCGACCATCCAAACGAAAATGTCACATTGATCAAGTCCATGGAAGGCGAGGCCGCAAGGACTATATTCTCATTTAGGAAATGTCTTTACTTTCCATGGTACAGAGAATTGTGTCTCGGATCATCCACCATTGGCATATATTTTTTTCCTACTGAACATCCGTAGAATCATTGAAGGTAGTCACATGATTCTTTAATTATATTCAATGAAATGGCGACATTTCTGTCAGATGCACAACAAAAACGTTTATGCTAGGCACTAAGATCATGCTTACCACATTTAAGTAACAAATTATGTAAATGATGTTTATGGTTAAACTGATGCTGGAAAAATGTGGGAGTGGTGTTTGGCTTTCATAAAATTTGTAAAAAAAAAAAAAAAAAAAAAAAAAAACTAAAAACCTAAACATCCATCTTGGTTACTGATATATACTTTTTTTCAATGTCAGACCCTTGGATTAAATCTTGGTCAAAATAGTAAAAAGTCAGTCCTCTACCCGTTAGGCCTAAAATAAAATTTTAATTGTTTGATGTTGCCTGCCTACCCACCCAAAATGCTGCTACCCAAATTGTTTTTTCACATTTTTTGTATTCATATTTTTTTCTTGTCCAGTTCCATCAACCCATCTTTATTTAAAGGTCAACGGACACGAAAAAAAAAATTTGGTATATACTTTTATATGACCCATATAACCAATAATTAAAAAAACGCAATGTCGAAAACCACACAGGTATCGAGATATTTACCTTTAAACGACTAAAAATAACCATGCCCCTATTGACCGCCTTCGGTAACGATCGGCAAATCTCTGAGCGCTTGGAGTGTGACGTAAGTGTGGTGGTGTCAGCTATCCTTATCAGTGTCAAACTTATGTATGTGAAATGCGTAATTGTTTACAGCGTAGCATTTAGATGTAAGAAAAATTTCTGGATAAAAAAGGGGTGCTTATTCTTTCCAAAAATATTCAAGTTTCTTATGTTGATAAGTGACAATAGATAAATGCATTATTATATTGTCCTGAAAACAAAAAATTTCCGAAGTCGCCGTATGCCATGATTTATTTTGTCACTTATTATTTATCATGATATCCTTTCCAGACTTAAATGGGAACTTTTAAGGGCCATCTCGTACCTGTATAGGTAACCATGAAACTCAATTCAATTAGCTTTAGTATGTATACTCTGTGGGACGCCTGTCTGTTCAGTCAAGTGAGAAAACACAGTACTCATGTATGTCCACTTCACCTACTATTTTGGTGTTTTGATAATGATTTTAGCAGCTATATATAAAACCAAAATGTTAGGCTTTTTATATCATATTCTCTTGAAATCAGTTTAAATATATTCATATTTCTGAATAAAATGTATAATTTCAAAATATAATCATTTTATGCGGTCTATTTTATCATATGTGAACACAGGGTCTTAGTTTTACTCGTATCAAAACCCATGGTAAATATACACGTTTGATGTACAATTTAAAACCAGGGACTAGTAAAATTAAATGATGAAAAATTGTCAAGTTTTGCTTCAGAAATAAGACTAAAATGAGATATTAATTTGAAAAAAGAAGTTTCAAATAGACAAAGTTTTGAAAAAAATTGCTATGTAAATGGCACATTTCACTAGTATCGCTGGGACCGGGCTTGAAAGAAAGAAAATTAATTTTAAAAATATTTTCTTGATATCGATTTTAGTAAATAAAATTGATATTTATGAATGTCATATATAATTTTGAGTCATTATAATTTTAGGCGGTCTATTTTATCATCGACAAAAGTTACACACTTGTATAATGACTGAGTTTTAATCGTGGTAAACATGCGTGTTAGATGTACATTGTAATAGTGCGTAAAACCAGTGACGCCCGTGGTATAACTAAAAAATAAAATAATAAAAAAATCATGAAGTTTTGTTTCAGAAATGAGACTAAGGTTAAGTAGATCTAATTACAAAAACTGTATACAAAATACAATTTTATTCAGATAGACAAAGTTTGTAATAAAAAGTAAATGAAAACGTACCACTTGTATCAGTGATTATATATCGTTTCTTGTCTTAAATCGATGTTTCTATTTTATTCAAAGTTTTAAAATAAATTCAGTTTCATAAATTTATGCGTAAGGCAGTAACAGATGGTATCCAAACTGATAACCAAAGAAATATACCATACATTTGTTATGTGCTCATTAATTAACTTTATTCTGATATATAAGACTTAATGTTTTTAATTTATTGTTGTTGTTTTATTATATTTATTATATTTCATTGGGGAAATTTTAAGTTCTGGATGACAAATTCCTGTCGAGATATTATATTTCTCCTTCTTAGGGCTATAACATATACGTATGTCCACACACAAAGATATCTTTACACAGACAACATATCAATGGGATTATATTTTACTACCCGTAGTACCAGAGTTCACTTCAAAGAACACAGTGGTGGCCGGAAGACCCCGATTGAGACGTCCTGTAGATCTTCTCATAAATAACTTTATCAGGGAGGTGTGAAAACTGATTACATGATACTTGATTATTGGTATCTACATTAGGCTAAATGAACGTTAAGTCACACAGAAAATAGCGGTAGCCTGTAGATCCAGATATATGTTAGGCTTTATATATCGCTGATAGCTCTAAAATAAAAATAATAATAACTGTGAAGAAAATAAATAATTCAGCTATTAAGAATGATATTCTAGAAAAGAAAAGATGGAAAATACAGTAAATCTAGGCTTTTAATCTTACAATATCAAGCCTTGTACCAGACTAGCTATATATACAGTTTTTATCTTATTACTGCTGACCACCACGTGTAGGTCACTTCCTGTTTAGCTGACCTAGCGGAGTATTTGATAAAGGGAAACTACTCTTTCTAACCTAACATTCTGTTACCTTTTTCCACCTGGTATGCGTAAACGGAGGGGTAAAAATTTTTTCTTTGTACACAATACTTAGGTTTTATGTTGATCTAACCCAAAATGTAATAAAATCAACATCGAATTTTCGTGTCCGTTGACCTTTAATGGTACTTGTTTCTTTAAAATATTGCTTAACCGCTTGAAATACAAACTTGAAGCTCCTTCCTAAACCAGGGGTCTTATTCACAAAGAAACTCAAGTCTAAAACTTGCACTTAAGTGCAACTCTTAAGAGTAAGTCCACATTTACAAAGAAATTTAAACTTACACTTAAGTGTGAAAAATGTGTGTAAGTCTAAGACAACTCAGACCACTCTTAAGTATAACTTTATTGTCGTAACCAACTTAACAAATAATATTACAGTATGATACTGGACAAATTATTATTGTAGGATAAATATATCAGGTAAATATCTAGTATGGCAAATGTGACGAGTCTATTTACACAATTGTCGTACATATATATATCCGAAAAATCTATTGACACAACCATCATGTATAGGCTGTACATCTAGGCCTATTGCAGGGTGAGTCTACTAGAATGAACATGGTGGACAAATTCTGAAACTTTTTTATTAATTTGTTCACAAGACTGACTGACACGCATATAAAAATAGTTTTATTTACCTTTTATCCTATTATATTGCCCTCATCAATTTGTGTTTTTTCACAGAATTTGCGAGTTTTTAAGTGCATGCAAATACGCTTTTTCAAGTCAGTTGTCTCTATAAAAAATAAACAAAAACATTTGTTAAACTGTCTGTGATGTCAAAACCTGAACACTTGACTCTGTTGCGTCATAGAATTATATACATTCTATAACACACACTTGATTTTAGATTTATGAATGAAATCAATGTCGGATGAATTTGGCGTTAATGTTAACAGAATTTGTTTACATTTGTGGTGTCAACATAATTATTACTCCGTTGTATGAAAAGCTTTAATGTATCGACAGTGATCGAAATATAACAACTGGATTAATCGGGTTAAGCGAGACCACTTGATTCTGGCATGACATCACTTCAGTGGGTTCGGTGGTATTACGCAAATGCAAATGTCCGTTGGTAACGTAAATATTGGTCTTAAGTGCAAGACTTACGACCGGACTTACGAGTACTTTCTGAATATATCTTAAGTGTAGACGTAAGAGTACACTTAAGTTTAAGTCTTAGACTTGGACCTAATTTCTTTGTGAATAAGGCCCCAGGTGAACTAATGATATATACATGGATACACATATCAATCTTTCTTCACATTAACTGTATATGCCAGAGTTTACATTGCATTAAAAATGTATACAGAGAATGAGGCAGTTATTAAAGCATAGATTTCTTGCTTTATTTGATTTCTTTTTCTTGAAAAAAAAATGATTTAACTACCTACCCACACCTGGGAGGTATGCACAGGCAACATCAAACAAACATTTTTTTAACCGTGGCCTTACACTGCCTTGAACCCAATTGGTAGGCATTCAACAGGTAGGCTCTGGACAGGTAGACACTCAACAGGTAGGCACTCAACAGATAGATACTCAACAGGTAGACACTCAGCAGGTAGGAACTCAACAGGTAGAAACTCAATGGGTAGAAAATCAACAGGAACATGTAAATTCTCAACAGGTAGATACTAAAAAAAACCACAAAACCTGTACTTCATATAAAAAATAAAGATACAGGGTGTGTTAAAAGGTGATAAGGATCAGGAGAGTTGATTTCAGCTATGATATTTTGGATGATGCAGTAAAACCTGTTTCAGCCACCACCTGGTAAAAAAGACTGGTTTTTGCTATCCCCAATTGAACCACTTGTGTACAAAAATACCTCTATATAAAGACCACCTCCATATAAAGACAGGTTCTCTTGTGTCACTAAGGAGGTCGTTATATACAAGTTTCACTGTAATTGAAATAAACCTGAAGTCATACGCATCATGTAAGAATTGTATTGTGTGGACACTTTTATGCAGATAAGATTTGGACTTAGTATAACATTTGTTGTTTCAGATGTTAATAGATATCTGAACAATAGATATAAGATATTTTGGAGATTGTCCCTGTTATATTTAAATAGATATTTTGGAGATTGTCCCTGTTATATTTATGTAGATATTTTGGAGTTGGTGCCAGTTATTTTTTCAATTAGCTACCTCTCACTACATCCTATAGATTTTTACTATTTTATATGCAGTGTACTTATCTTTTTGCTTGAACATTGCTTTCATACTTCTAAATGGAACTTTTTTTTAAAGGGTCATTATCTGTGTTTATCAAAATTATTTATTTTTATTTTTTGTACTTGATGTACGGTAACAAATAAGAGCAATATACCAATGTAAGAAATTATATCTTCCTATATATTTTGTGAAAATAAGGTCATATACAAATAAGGTAAAGTTAATCAGTTACAATTGAAAAAGTGCCAAACCTGGGTTTCTCAAGCACTTTTCACAAAATATATCGGAATTTCAGAATTTTTAAGCCTGTGTATATCTCTAATTTGTTGTGTGTATCAATATAAGTAGTAAAAGGGAAAACAAAAGTTGAAAAAACCCACAGTTAATGCCCCTTTAACACATCAACCCCTGCAAACAATGGACTCTTCTGTAAATCAATGACTTAGGACAGTCCAAATGTGTCTTTAGGGGTGAGTGAGTAAAAAGCCAACATTGTTGTATGCAGATACTGAGAATTCATTTTCTAGAATGATATTTAGAAACACATCTTTTTGTTTCAATGCATAATACTTTTGTTTTGTATTTAGAGATGACAGTTTCTCTGCATGGTATTTCTGAATGTTTTTACTTGGATTTTGTTTGTCTACTCTTAAGAGTTAGGCTTACTCCTCTGTACTAAGCAGTATTAATATCTGCTTTTTTTCTGTTGTACCTAATTACTGTGACTGTATTGTACTATCATTTGTATCAGTCATACATTTATGGGTCAGGGACCAGTAGCCAGCTGTTGCATGATTTTGGGTAGGCCCTATATAGAACATGATTTTGTGATATTTTTTTTTAGATCAATCATGGGATGTTGGACATTTTTCTGAAACAGAAGAAAAATTGATATTGTCATGGTACATAATAAAGACAAAATCACACCATAGCCGGCTACTGGTCCTAGCCTGCTACTGGTATCCAACCAATACTTACATAACTGTTATGGCAGTCGTGTAATTTACTACAAAATAAATCTGTCAGTACCAACTTCTGAAAGTAGAAGATGCACATGTTCAAATGTACAAAGATCGTAAATAAATGTTTGTATGTGTAATATATTTATTCAGGTATGTTCAGAAAACTGACAAAATAATTTCTTGAGGAATCAGGGAAATTGCAGGAAGAAAGGATAGCACTAAGTCTTGATTGTCAGTTTCTTTCCCTGATTTTCCTTCTCAGGGAAATATTTTTTTATCGTACCCTGAAATAACTCTCTTATTTTTATTATTAAGTTATGATCTATTACATGGTAAAAGATAGTCTTTTTTTTTGTTATCATTATTATTATTCATTTTTTTATTTTATTTATTTTATTTTTTTTTGTGAAGAGTACAGAAATGATCCGTTTATAACTTGTAATTTACTTGTTTATATGATGTCACTGGTGTTTTGGATTACCTAGTACATCATGAGACAACTCAACGGGCCAAGGTCAATTATTTAACTTTAACCAGTCAGAAAAAAAGCCCAACATACATGATATAGACCTACCGTATATATATATTTGGTTTTAAGTGTTTGGTTGCAAAATATGAATCTCATAGCAGAATTGAGATTACCCGTATGACACATTTAGTGACTTTTCCTTTAGAAATTATTTTATATTAAAAGTACACTTCATTAATATTGTGGTTAAAGTGAAAGGGATATTCCACATACATATATATATATATATATATATATATATATATATATATATATATATATATATATATATATATATATATATATAATATGTATATAATATGGGAAACTACACTGAATAATATATCTTATGTTTTTATTTTTAGTTAGGAACCCTGATACTGGTCAGTTGTCAGTAAATGGTGGACTGGACAATCCTAATGTTGATGTGTTAACAACTGATGTCACGGTTACTGTGGATGGACCTAACAGAAGTAACATTTTCTGAGATTGTGTGATAGTCATTCATATGTTCAATTTTATTATATATTGCTCAGTTAATGTATGCAGAACTGGTCATATGAAGTGAGATCCTCAGGGAAGATGTACTGAGTGTTAACTGTCCGGTACTAACATTATCTGTCTATCACTAATAAGAAACATAAAGTTTGATACAGTATAAATCTTAGAACATAATACTGTAAGATAAAAGTTGATAATGATGATACTAATGTGATAGACTGGTTGACTGTATGAGTTGTCATTGTAGAAGACAGTGACCAGTCTAAATATCATATCTATCAAAGGTACAAACTCAGGCAATCTGCATCTGTTATATTAACTTACCAGGAGTTGTCATGAGATTTAATCTGTCATCTTTACTTTATTTTTAATCAAATTGCCAATGTCACTTTTTGTTGTAAAAGAACAAATCATAAGATATATAAATGAGTTTCATTCTCAATATTCATAGCCTGATAATTCTTCCACTTATTATATATGCTTAAAAGACTACAGTACCTAATGATATTTCTTCTAGGTAACAGTTTAATTATAATCAAAAGAAGTTAAACTTCTATTTGATATTGTTACTTACTTTGTGTAACATCAAATAGAATTTAAAGTAAGAACTGTAATTGAATCATTACAGCTCATTAACATAGTTGTTATGGGATATTTTCTACACCTGACCATATTAAAATATCTATTATGTAAGAATATTTTCATCCTCACACACACACACACACACACTCTAAGATGTTGATTGACAGACCTATTTAATATGTATCTTTATGCACACAAACTTGACTGACAGACATATTTTATATGTATTTTAATGCGGGAACACAAACAGTACACACACACACTCACTCACTCGACTGACAAATTTATTTTACATGTATTTTATGCACACACACACACACACACACACTCAAACTATAGGACTCCAACTGACAGACACATTTTACATCTATTTTAGCACATACACACACACACACTTCGGAGACTCCAACTAACAGAAATTTTTCATATGTGTTTTTATGCTCTTACACAACTCTGAGACTCCAACTGACGGACTTATTTTACATGTATTTTAATGTTCACATGTCCGTCCAATAGACATATGTTATATGTATCTTTTGCACACACACATACAAACTCTTAAGATTCTGACTGACAGACTTAGTTTACATGTATTTTTATGCTCTCACACACACTCAAACTCGGACTCTGACTGACAGACATTTTACAGGTGTGTTTTCATAGATATCTGCAGGGTGTATTTCCACATTAACTTCTAGTTCAGTAATCAATGCATTAGTAGAACATATGTACATATACATTGACATAAAATAATCAAAATACAGTAAAACCTGCTATAGTGGCCACCTCTATATAAGGATTACCTGTTTATAAAGGCCAGTCCCATGACTGCATACTTCAACTAAATTGTACCTGTGTATAAGGGTCACATGCACATAAAGGTCAATATTTTTTGATCCCTTGGGTAGCCTCTATATACAGGTTTCACTGTAGTTAAATCCTATAATTCAACATTTTGCTACATAAGGTTGGAATTTTTATAATTCTAACACTGCTCTTTTTCATCTCCATTGGTTTTAATTGCATTTTTAAAAAAAACATTCCTTTGAATGATATTTTCAAAATAAGCATTTTATCGAGGTAAAGTAATAAATAGAATTTTATGAAATACTTCCAAGGATCATTATTAAGTTGTACTAATTTGTTGAGAAAGTAAAATATGTCCATTTATAGTAATCCCAATCACATCACTTTTAAATTTTATACTTTAATAAAAATAAACTTACTAGTTAAGTATTTAATAAAAAATATTTTTAGAATCGGTGAAACTGCGGGGAAAAAAATATTAATAGGAGATATTGAATCGTAAATTGATTTGTTACAAGGTGTATTTTTTCTTGTTTTTGATACATTAAGTACTTTATGTTTTATCAGGATTGTATATATCATTGTAAACACAAAGTATTTTGACATTTAATGACATTCCAAATTTTGAAAAAACTAAGTCAAGGACAAAGATTGTGTTGTGTGTTTTGGTGGTCTGCTAAGTGAGGTTATCTTTAGGCAAGATTCTGCTATCTATCTATCTTAACACTAAAACTTGTCTTATTTAAATTATAGATTGAAATTATATAAGGATTGACTTTATAGATTTACTAATTGTTTGTCGTGTCTCTGCAATACATTTGTAAATTTTTACCATACCATATATATTTATATATGTTTTAAAGATCATTAAAAGATAATCTGGCGTATCATCCAATTTGTATACCTGTGGGATATAGAAAAGTTCCTAGTATTTCTGACAGGTTTCAGACCAAGGATCTGGAGTCTTCTAGATTTCTGCTTTGTGTGTCTGAATGCAACATTTAGGGTCCCAGGAAAGGATGCAAGTTTTATCATGAAATTTTAATCAATTTGTTTCAAATTAAATCAAATATGTTCAACATAGGATAGTATTTGCCATAGTTACAGGACAAAAGACATTAAAGGTATAAAAGCTATCATTTAATAAAAAATATATCCCATGATTAGATTAAAAAAAATACAAAGAGATATATCAAAGTAGAATTTGTTTTTAAAACATGTGCATTTATAAAACCCAGAATGAATGAAATACACAGACTATTGGTTTTCTTCAATTTAGAAAGGAAATCAATTTCTAAACTGCCCTTTATTCATCTAACCCATTTACAGTGAATTAGGGAATGCATTTGTGCATGCACAAAACTTGTTGATGAACAGAATTTTGGATACAAAAAAAATAAACTTTTGGACAAACATATGCTACAAGAAATATCAAGAAGGAGAATGCAATCAAATACATATATAAAAAAAACTGAGTTTCCATAGGAGATGGATGTAACCTAGAAATATCTTCCGACAAAAAAACACACAAAGTTGCAAAATCTTGCATATATTTTTGCTGAAATTATTGACAAAACCTACGGTACCACTTGTTAAATATTCTTACTACATGTTGATAATATTTCATATATATTTCTAAAGCGATAATGATTTTGATAAATTGATATGCAAGTACTTACTTTATCATCCATGTTCATTTATTTATATCACTTATGATATGCTGATTGGCAAGCTACGGGACTTCAACTGATGAATAGTTTTATGAAGATTCCATCAAGAGATGCTGATAAACATTCAATTTCTTTCCACTACTTACGATATAACAAGTTTTTTTAACCAGGAGATTTCAAATAACATATGAGCCGACATGCTTAGTCAGTAGCATGCTCGATTCTTGATCGTGAGGTCGTGAGTTTGAGTCCATCCAGCGGCAGGTTGGTTTCCTGTCCCATGTCACAGTAGGTGTTGGCACGTTAAAGAACCCTCACTGCTCAATGGCCATAAATGCCAAGGATAGGCCAAAATTTAAGCCCTTCACCGCCAATTGGTGACATCTCCATATGAGTGAAAGATTCTTGAATGGGACGTTAAACAACAATAAACAAACAAAGAAACAATCGAATAACATATGAGTATAAAACATAAAATGTTTGAAACTTTAAATAAATAAATATAAAACCAAACAAACGATTTTTGACGGCTTGTATGCCATGTATACCTTTAAAAATCTTCATGAATGATTGAGCTTGTGGAACAACACCCTTTTTCATGGTTTTCCCTACATAGCATAGAATTGCAAAAAACAAGGGCAAAATATATTTTGCTGCATGCAAATGCAAAAACGTTTGTAAACTTCATCAGTGAGAATAATAATCGTCTATTTGTCAGTTATACCAGTTCTATATACAATAGTTGGCCATAAGTATGTTCCATAATTCAATTTCACTATATATTCTTAGTAAATTCATTTTTTCTCAATAACTCCTAGAAAATTTGTCTTTTATCCAACAAAACATGATTCGAAAATTATGTAGAAATTGATAGAAATTCCATTGCAATCTATTTATCGTTTAAGTAGAAATATGTTATTCTTCATGGAAGTAACCTCTTTTTTCTGTTTATTACAAAGATAATGAATAGATCTGTGACATCATACACAAACTCCATAATAAAACCAGCTATACTCAAGTAATTTATGGATGTCAACATATGTAAATATTATCAAAATTAGGCCCAAACTGACAGGGTTGAACGTGCCATTTTTTATTTATTTTGGATGTCTACCAAATTCAGAGAACAAATCAAATGCATATTTACTAAGGTCTTATAGTGAAATTCATTTTGAGGAACTTACTTTTGTCCTACCACTGTACAGGTCTACCAAGGTAAAATGGCATACGTTTACAAACACAACAAGTCTAAATCAAATCATAACAGGGGTGACAAGCTACTTATCATCACAAAAGTATTAGAGATTCAGTAATGCATGGAGTCCGTGCAAGGCAAAATGTACCTGCGTTTGAAGTCGCCAATTCACTCGGTTCATTTAATTTTTTAAGATCAACACAAATAATTTATGTTGCACTTTGACATTTTTGTATATATACTGCATACAAATGTGAATAATGATGGACATTATCGTTCATTTGAAGAATGCTTAAGAAAAAGAAATAAGAAAAATGTTTGGTTAATACTCAGGTTATTTTGAAATTTTTATGAAATTAATAAAATTTCATCCAATTTTAATGTGAATGAAATAATGTTATATGTTTCCTAGTTGGCCACATCCAGGATATATTTTTTTTAGTTTTGAGAACATTTGGTGACTTTCGGCCTAGTTATGTCTTTATTGTAGATGACAACTTCTAAAGTTAGTAATCAAACATTTATATTTGTCAGACTATATATATATATATATATATATATATATATATATATATATATATATATATATATATATAAATTATAATGGACAATTATTAACAAATTACCATATTTTTTAAGATATATATTGTTGTCGTCAGTTGGAGACCTGTCACAGAACTTCTGTACAGTTAAAGTTTTGATGATTTATTTGCATATATACAAAAATGTTATGTCCACTGGTCAGTGATACATTCACAAACTGTCACCCTAGGATCCCTAATGGGTTCCTACCTGTAGTGTCAGTACTTGATTTAAACATATTTTATTGATATAACAAATGGATTAGACACAAGTTCTTACAACTTACTAGGTCTTCTCCATATAATACAGTATATGATTAATTTAACACATGATGACATGGCTAACATACAATTCGTATACTATACATACATACACACACATATACATACATATTATACACACACACACACACACACACATATATATATATATATATATATATATATATATATATATATATATAAAGAAAGAGAAGGGAGAGTTGAAATGTAGGTGATAAACGAGAGAAGATAGAATCTAGTTGCAATGGTTGTCCTTAGATGGATTAGAACCTTTGGATGCTTTTATAAATGACTGAATGGCCAGCTCAATTTAGACATTGGTCTCATAATGGAAGATTGGGATCTCTGTATTTTAGTTGTTTTAATGCATTTATTCTGGAAGATACTGTTTTAATAAAATGCTGAATGTGATCATACCAGTTGCCGTCACTGTTGAGAAAGACTCCAGGTGGCAATGAGAGTCAGAGATTGTTACATTTTATATTTGGTCTGATATCAAGTGATATGGAAGAGAACAAAACAACGTTCGTCTTAGCAGGATTAAACTGCACAAGCCATTGATTTGACCAATTTTGTAAATGTTGATTGTCATGGTTTATGTTTTATTCAGTTATGTTAAGGTCTGCTGAAGTTTCATGAAGGAATGAATCTGCTGCTAATAGTCTAATCACGGTCTTCATAGAGTAAAATTACGAAGTACCAATTAATAATAAAAAAACTCAAGTCCATTATAACACGACGAATTAGATTTGCAAATGGTCTCAACATGAAGAACAACTACGAATCCCAAACGGGATAAGACCAGGTGTCCGGAAGGTCGCATATTTTCCATGGAAACCTTTCTAGTTCGATGAACGGGTCAAATTCGGTAAAAAAGTAAGGTTTGGTGATGAGGTCAAGTTCGTGAAAAGCATGATTGGTGAAACGGAATCACTGTCTTTGACCGTGATCCAGAATACTATCTAATATCTCTGAGAGGGGGACTTCATAATGTTTAACAAGATCCCCGTATCGACCATAAAACTTCTTAAACGGCGACTCCAAACGTAAACAAGATCGTAAATGTAGAATAGAAATAGAAGAGGGCCAAGAACAGAACCTTGTGGTACATCCGCGGTCACATATTTAAACGATGATGCATTATATCCATAAACAACTGTTTGCAGACGGTTGCTCAGATAATTAAAGAACCAAAATAGTAAATTCACTTCTATATCGTACTGCCGGAGTTTGAATAATACACCTTTATGCCAGACTTGATCAAAAGCCTTAGATAGGCCGCAAAGCACAACACATGAGTTTGGTACACGCTTGAATGCCCTGGTAGAAATCTCGATTGGTATTTATAAAAAAGATTTATTTATCCCGTGCGAAATTGTATACATATTTAAAAATGCACATTTCCATTACCTTTGAAAGGCAACTTGATAGTGAAAAAGCCCTGTATTAAATGGAAGGTGACGATCATCTTCATTAAATAAAGGTATTATAACGTGAGCTATTTTCCATTCAACAGGAAAGGAACATTCACGAATTGAACGAATAAAAAGTAATACAAGAGGAGATGACAACGCACTCGCGGTAGCTTTAAGCATCCTATGACTAATATTATCTGGTGCCACCGCTTCCCTAATATCAAGAACTGATAAAATATCGATAAGATAACCTTTGACCCATGCAGCCACATTTGGACTCATCCGTTTAAAAATTGGTAAAGTTCCGTGTCAGAATTCTGGAGTATATTACATAGAATAAAAATTTCAAAATGATTTTACATTTAATATTATCTTGCCTACCCCTGAATTTGACAATAGACTTTACAGTTACTGAATTCGGCGAGTCTAAATATGAACACAGGGGTTGATGAGTTAAGAACATTTTAAACGATCCTTTGAATATGGTTGAGGATGTACGCTCATGCAATCAAAAAGGAAAAACTGCATGGGATGTCATAGTTTTTATAGGCCAAAGTGGCGATTTGGTTTTTAGGTCCGTTGAACCAGGGTGACCTATTGCGATCGTCTTTTGTCTGTCGTTGTCCGCCGTCCGTCGTTAACATTTACACATTTTTTACTTCTTCTCAAGAACCAGTGGACCAATTTTAACCAAACTTGGCATGTATCATCCCCATGTGAAGTTACATAAAGTTTGCAAATGAAAAGGGGCTAGGACCCATAGAGGCCTAAAAAGGACCAAAACTTGGTACATCTTCAAAAATCTTCTCATGAACCAATGATCAGATGAATTTCAAATTTTGTATGCATGATTGTTAAGTCAATATCTACTAAGTTTGCGAACGAAAATGAAATGTGTCCATAAACGAGCCACTAGGGGCGCTTCAGTAACATAGGGTACAATTGTATTACAAATTGTTTAATAACTCAAAACTGATTTACTCTTTGTATACAAAGATATATGAGAAAGTTGTTAGGAATGATCTAAGGATAATTTTGACAACATTTCAAGGTCACAGGATCAAAGGTCAAGGTAACAGACACCTAAGTAAATGGAAAACAATTTTTTTGGTTAAAATTTAGACATTTTGACTACTTCTCCAGAACCATTCGGCCAATTTGAACCATACTTGACAGAAAGTATAACCATGTGAAGCCATATACAATTTGTGGATGAAAAGGGGTTAGGACCAAACATGGCTGCCATGGCTAAATATAGAACCAATGAGTCAGTAGATATTTTTAATTTAATGTATCTCCAAAATTATTAAAGCTAGAAAAAAATCGATACCTGAAAATGAGCGGCTTGCAAAAATCTACCAATATTTTATTTTGATGGAAATTGTCAGGTCAACCCTTATTTGAGTTATTTCCCCTTTTTGTGGATTTTTCATGTTTTTGGATGTTTTTTGACATTATCTTGAAAAGTATGAGATAAAGTAAAAGAAGAACAAATGTTTAGCATGCAAAGATCTACAAAAAAGTCAATAGGGCCAAAATTGTCAGGTTGCCCCTTATGGGAATCATTTCCCCTTTTATGTGGATTATTCATGTTTTGGACTTTTTTGTCCTATTATCTTAAAAGTATTATAGATAGAGAGAAAGTGAAAGAAGCAAAAATGTTCAGCACGCAAAGATCTACAAAAAAGTCAAAGGGCCTAAATTGCTGGGATGGCCCTTATGGGAGTTATTTCCCCTTTGTAGTAAATTTCTCATGTTTTGGACAGTTTTGTCCAATTTACTCGTAAAATGTAATAGATAGAGAGAAAGTGAAAGAAGCAAACATGTTCAGCACGCAAAGATCTACAAAAAAGTCAACAGGGCCGAAATTGCTGGTCAACCCTTATAGGTGTTTTTTCTCTTCTTTTTAGTAAATATCTCATGTTTTGGGCTGTTTTGTCCTATCTTCTTTAAAAAAGTATAATGGATAGAGAGAAAGTGAAAGAATCAAAATGTTCAGAACGCAAAGATCTACAAAAAAGTCCAAGAGGTCACAAATTATCAGGTCACACCTTATGTGAGTTATTTCCCCTTTTATTTTCAAATTTGAGACATTTTTTATTTCTTCTCAAGAACCAGTGGGCCATTTTAAACCAAACTAGATATGTATCATTCCCAAGTTAAGCCACATAAATTTTGCGAATGAAAATGGGCTAGGTCCCATAGGGGCCCCAAAAGGGGTAAAAAAGGACAAAAACTTGATAATCTTTAAAAAATCTTTTTTGTATGCTTTTGCAAATGAAAAGGAAATCTGTCGATGACCCACAAGGGAGCGCTTGAATAACAAAAGGTACAGTTGTATACAAGTGGCTTATTACTTTAAAACTGATTGACTTTTTGTATACAAATATATATGAGAAAGTTGTAAGGAATTGTCTAACGAACAAAATTTCAAGGATTTCATTGTATCAAAGGTCAAGGTCACAGACACCTAAGTAAGCAGAAAGTATTAGATTTCTGTCATTTTTTTAAAGACATTTTCGACTTCTCAAGAACCAGCGGGCTAATTTTAACCAAACTTGACCGTTTAGGCCCATTGGGCCTCTTGTGTAATGGTGTTTTACGTCACTTTCAACCTTTTTTCAGTAATATGTTGGCGGTCAGTTTTTTATGATGGAGGAGAGAATGCAGTTACAATGTACACAGGCAGAGACGACTGATTTTTTGTAAGTAAACTAACAAAATTTTCTTACAAAATCATCTAAGGTTCCAGCGAGACTCGAACCCGATGGCAGTAAGCAGACATGAAAGTCAATGAGGCACAGTGTGTGCCCCACGAAGTAATGACGTAATAACAAAATGGATGTTCATGAACGGGTAAGCGAGGATGTGCCATCTACTGGTAATGACCACGGTCAAGATCATTTAAATATTCGTGCTGACAATTATGTTAAACATGTACATAATTGTTTAATGGTTATATTAGTAAAATGGATTTGCACTGTCATTTCATTATTTCATTTTTTTCAGTTCATCAAACGTTTTTCATAACGATGGAAAGATAAAAAGTTTTTTCTATAATCACTTTATATGCAGCTTTATATTTTAAAGAAGGAAATCATATTTATTATATTTTATATATGTAATGGAAAATTGTATTGCCATCTTTGTCCACGCCTGAACTGAGAATTTGAGGTTTCTAGTTCCTTGTCGATTTGTGGAGATTCTAGAATGGTGCTTGTATCAGGAAGATCATATATTATGTCAGCCTTCGTATGCCATTGAACCAGGTAGAGGAAACCAGGGTTACGATCTGTAATTGTCTATAGGCAAATACCTTTCTGTGCATCTTTTCTGGAGATCTGCATATTGCTCTAAACGAGTGAGTGCCGACTTGTGTACCTAAATCTCTACTGGTAAGATTCCTGTTAGTGTGTACATTGCAGGGTCAGCTGTAGTAATTTGCAGTAAGAGAATCGAGATTTTTATTTCAGTTGTTGTTGGTGCACATATTCCTAGGCCATATAGCAGGATACAAAATATATGATCATTGAGTAAATGCGACGATGCAATGGTATCAATCCCATTTTCACCATCATGAAGCTGAATAACTTGCGCCGTGTCTCTCTAATGGTATAGTCGATTGTAGTACTTAGAGTTGATTTCACATCCTTTTCTATTCCCCAGTGAGTTGCCATCTCCTTGTTATCTAGCTGTTAGTATCTAGCCGGTATACGTCAGAGTTGGTGTATGAGTACATTTAGATGGTGACAACAGTAAAACATAACTTTTTGTTGGTTTTAGTATGTATGTTTCTTTCTCGCTATAATCGACAGTCATGAAGGGATATTTGGAATTCAAGAGAGCCGACCTGGCTCAGTCGGTATAGCGCGCTCGACTCTTGACCGTGAGGTTGTGAGTTGAGTCCAGCCGGCAGCAGGTTGGTTTCCTGTCCTTCGGATGAGACAGTAAAACCCGAGGTCCCATGTCACATTAGGTGTCGGTACGTTAAAGAACCCTCACTGCTCAATAGCCTTAAGTGCCGAGCATAGGCCAAAATTTAAAGCCCTTCACCGGCATTTCGTGACATATCCATATGAGTGAAATATTCTTGAGTGGGACTTGCCTGACACCATGGAATCGATGTATATCAAACTTGACCACAAAGGTGTTTACTGTAAACAATGTTCGATTATACCGGTCACGGTAGAACATTACATCTTAGTTTATATATCAAATATTTTGTTATTTCTATTTCTCATAAATGACTGAAGGGATCTCCTTGAAATTTGACATGAAGGTTCCCCGTGAGGTCTAGTTGTGCATAGCGTATGATATTTTCAGAGAGATTGGGTTCCAACATGACTGACAGATAGTCATCTTGGATTTTGCACAATGGAAGTATATAACCCTATTTCTAAAAAAAAATACTGTTGGGATCTCATTGAAGTTTGAGGTTTAGTTGTGCATATTACATTTTCAGAAGGAACTGAATCGAACAATGCGGCCATCTTTGATTTTGAGCAAAGGAATTCTGTTACCGCTTCTTCTCAGAAAAGGACTTAAGGGATCTCGTTGAAATTTAACATGAAGTTTCTCTTCAGGTCGAGTTTTGCAAATTATATTTTCAGAGAGAACAGAATACAACATGGCCGACAGGCCGTCTAGGATTTTGACGAAAGGAAGGTTGTTACTTCTGCTTCTCAGAAAAGACTGAAGGGATCTCCTTGAAATTTGACATAAAGGTACCCCTAGTTGTGCATATTACATTTTCAGAGAGTTCAGAATCCGACAAGACCGACAGGCGGCCATCTTGGATTTTGATCCAAAGAAGTTTGTTACCGTTTTTTCTCAGAAAGGACTGAAGGGATCTCGTTGAAATTTGACATTAAGTTACCCTTGAGGTCGAGTTCTGCACATTATATTTTCAGAGAGATCGAAATCCAACATGAACGACAGGCGGCCATCTTGGATTTTGATAAAAAGAAGTTTGTTACTGCTGCTTCTCAGAAAAGACTGAAGGGATCTCCTTGAAATTTGACATTGACATTGAGAGTTTCCCTTTGAGGCATATAACATTTTCAGAGAGATCAGAATCCAACACGGCTAACAGGCTTCCATTTTGGATTTTGACCAAAGGAAGTTTGTTATCATTTATATTTCTCAAAACGTACTGTAGGGATCTCATTGAAATTTGACATGAGGGTTTCCTTTGAAGTTTGAGGTCTAGTTGTGCATATTACATTTTCAGAAGGAACAGAATCCAACTATGCGGCCATGTTGAATTCCATTCTATCTGTAAATATAATTTGTTCAGTTCAAGTTCAATTTCGATTAATTTTGGATATATGGATTTAAGTTCAAATTCAATGTTGAGGCACAAAATAGACTGTTAAGATCAGACATAGAACGCCCCATGGTGTGTGCAAAGATCCCCTGACATCTCTTGTTTGATTAATTGGTTTGAATCTTATTCGAGTTGTTAAGTAACTTTTATCACTAATCTTTCATTTATGACTCTACTTAATATTTTGAAAATCCGACAATATCTATAGAGGTGGGCGATCGTAATATTAAAACAAAAGTCATCCGTCATGCTGTGTTTTGTCCTGTGTTTATAATGACGTTATTAGTCAGCTGTTCCAGATATAGGGTTATCAGACATTAACTGGAAAGTAAAAGCTTATGTCGGGCAAAATAAAAATGAAAAGTACTGAGAAAAAATAAAAATATATATTAAGAGAATTGCATAATCTTTTAAATAGAAAGCATGTATATTTTGAATTTGTATATAGGCCTAACTGCTGTTTAAACACCTTTCGCATTTTTACAATGCTCCAAGAGTATGGCGTCATTATTTGTAAACATGAACGGCAGAGGAAATCCTATATCTGATGATAATATCAATTGCCACAAAGGATTGTTTCTGTGAATTGACACTATGCTTCTGTTTTTAGTTATGCAAAAACGTCTTTTAAAGATTGGTTTTTGTTGTTTTTCGATATTTTGAGAATAGATGAGAAAAAAATCCTTTTCCGACTTCCGAGATGAGCCGTGTGGACAGTAAGTAATTAGCGTAAAGCCTCAGTCACAACCGGCCTTACTTCCACTCTACGGGGTATGTACTGCAAACGCGCCAAGAAACGAACGGGCCTCGCACAGCTTTTTTGCGGAAATACGAGTACGCAGACCGTCCGTAAGCACATACGATGGATGCAGCGCATGTCCAACAAACTCCGCAATGTTCCAATACACACGTCGTTCTTTCTTTCATCTTATAAATTGACTGCTACTTTTTTCTCCCCTCATGACCTCTACGACTCTCACCACGGCGAAAAACGCAGAGGACGCACGATTTAAAAAAAATTTCTCTTCAGAAAATCTGTTTAAAACTTTAGTTTTTAGTATACTTGTATGTAGTTTTAAATCGATAGTCAGGAAGTACAGGTGTTTTTTTGCACAGTTTTCACTATACTTTATAAATGTTGTTAACAGTAATGTAGCTTTATAGACATTTAAATATTTATAAGACAAGATTGCTGTAACCTATACTAAAGTACATGTATGTGATACGTATATGTGTTGTACAAGTATTGTTATAGTTTTCAAAATACTTTTTAGATGTAATTTATCGTATTGTAGTTTTATAAATACTGAGATACTTATAAGGCAGGATTGCTGTTACTTATACTGAGTACATGTATTTTATACTTTAAAGTGTTGTACATTACTCTAACTAGTATATCGAATTTGAATGTTTTTACGCCAAACCTAACTAGTTTTCGGTCATATGATGGCGGCCAGTTTTAGTGATAGATGACCGAGAAAAGGTCATCATCCTCCCGCAAGTAATCTGGCAAACTTTCTCACATAATCAGCTTCACTTGTAGTTGGACGCAAACCCGAGCTGACTAAAGATCAGCGACTTACTGGTTTAAAGTGTGAAACTCTAACCACGGCATACAGGTACTATTTAATTTCGTTCTGGTTATTATTTTCAACATGTTGTTATCTTATTTCTGAAGACGTATTATAACAGTATATTGTAGTCATAGATGTTTGTACTTATGTTCCTGTACATCATTGTATTACTGTCTTTTGTGAATATTTACATGTATTGTGCTACCTTATACATTTTATAACATCCAGGTTGGGTGCTCACATTTTCTCTTTTGTGCACATCAAGCTATACATCTTCGTTTTGACACTGCTTTTAACAATTAAACAACTACAGACAACTTCTTACATCCACGTTATTTGACCCTCAAATCTTATTTTCGTAATAAGAGAAGAATGCTACAATGCACTATCTTGAAACGGTTGGACGAGCACGGAAATAAATATCATATCAGGTAAACCAGGTAACACTGAGGTATAGTGTATTTATCGTCGAAATTGATGTGAAATGCTCCAGATTAGTTATTTTAATTAATAAAATTATAAAATATTCAGATATGAAGGGATTGTAGTAGTTATGGTTATTATTTACCTGATAAACTACCTCTTTATCATCCATCTTTTTTATTGTCACTGTAAGATGTTAAGTATTCCACCTATGAAAATCAGATGCAAACATCCGTCACAAAACAAAAAAGTTGTATGGGAAAACTCTTCCGGGTTTATTTTCACTGTGGCAGTTAGAGCTCAAGAACGACGTACAAGATAAGCGTAAGTTTTGTATAGACCTTTCTTTTGTTGTTTTGCGTTTTGAAAATACAGCTGTGATTATACTTGTGAAAAGGTTTGTCTATTATCAGAGGTCAACCAAGTGTATGAGTGAATGTTAGAACTGTATTTTAAAGTACACGACACACCACAATAATCACCACACACACAAAGACATCATCTCTCTTCCTATATATCAAGGAACTGGTGTCATCTGCATGTTATAAAACCAGATTGTTTATCACAAGAGGTTCAATATATATGGTATATAAAATATTTATCTGGACGTAAGCAACTTATGTTCTGAAAGTGATCATGCGTTTATCACTGTTCTCGGGGTATCAGTCAGTTTGCGTGTTGGCATCACAACGAGGTCATTGATTCAATTCTCGATATAATATTATTTCTTACTAATTATATTTTGAATTGTTTTGTTTTACACCACACTCAACAATTTTCCATTTATATGGTAGCGGTCAGTTTTTAATGGTGGAGGAGAGAACCCCGGTAACAATATACCCGGGAAGAGACTACCGGACTTTCACAAGTAAACTGGCAAGTTTTCTCACAAGAATCACCTTAGGTTCGATCGGGACTCAAACCTGCGCTAGCAGGAAGTGAGAGACTTCATGATTTAAATAGCGATGCTCTAACCACTTGGCCATGAAGGCCTCCTTACTTATTGTATACATAACTATATCGGACAATAAAATGGGTAGTTTTCCTATTTTTATAAAGTTATTTCTTACTAATTATATTCTAAACTATGTAAAGGATAGTTAACCTATTTGTTATGGTTTATGTAATAACAACCTATTGTAGGTTTACTTCGACCTTTGGTCGAGGGTTATCCTATTAGCTGTGATCTGTTCTTCATCTACACAAGGAAATATAGTCTGATCTTAGAATTGAATTTTTACAGAACAGCAAAATATTTTGGTGAAAATGAAATTCATTTAAGTGTGAATAATCTTTTGATAAAATGAAACATGACTATACTTATTCCTGCCTTTGCTGACAATGCTTATAATTGGATTTATTTTTATTTATCGCATGATTTTAAAAATAGGACAGCTTTATTTACATTAACTTTGAATGCCACCAGCTGTAATACTGTATACAAAACCCACAATGCAACATGAGGTAATTTCGGTCTGGCGCGTTTCGAATGTAAATGCATTCAGCCGTTAATGCAGTGATCATAGTAAACGGAATATAACGACAGAATTTTTAGGGTTAGTTAAAAGTAGTTTTTCTCAGTTAAACTTGTTTTCTCCAATTAATGCAAGTTTTGAGAATTTTATTTTGGCATAGCAATTTGACTATTTTAAGTGTTTCAAAATCACATTAAGAGCCATTCTCTGTAGGCATAAAAATTTTAGATACAGGGTCGGACAGACAATATCACAGATTTCAATAAAACGTGATACTTTATACTTGAAATTTGGTGTCAGATTATGGCACCTGATCCCACCTCTTGGTTTCCAGAGGTCCGTGTTTGTCCATTTTTTATCGGATTTTTATCTATGTCCTGGACATTCTATTGATTTACACTTTGGTATCTGAGGTTTTTATATTGATACCCTGAGCTGTCCTTGCCATGGTAATCATATGTCACTATATATGGGCTCCAGATAGGTAATTAAAACCTGAATTTACCTTTTTCTTGGCATGTCAAACATAAAACATGCTGATCTGAAGTTTTAGTATTTAATTGTCAGCATGAAGATGATGCTCTAATCATATGATAAAAATATAAAAAATTAACAAACATTGCTCTGATTTTTCTGGTTATGCAAAAAAATAGATTTTGGCAATTTCTTGAAGTTTTGGAAACTGGCAATTTAGACCAAATTTAATTATAGAATGTGATAAACGCACCGATAGATATTCTTCAGATAATGCGTTAATAAAAGTTTAAAATAAAAAAATTGTGTGGAATTGTGTTTTTTCTTTTTTAAAATATAAATGCGTTGCATTGATTATGGACAAAGTTCGAGGTTAATATACATTGAGTTGAAGAAAAACTTAAATTTTCCATTTCCATGACCTTGATCTTTGACCCCAAAACCTTGATACATTGTCATCATGATTCTTAGGTAATCTAAACAACTTTCTTTTACCAGTATACCTTTGTGTATATAAAGTCAATTAGGTAAAGCTACTGAACAATTTGTACAAAACTTGAAGTCACTGAAGCGCCTCTTTGTTCATTTCTTTTATTTTGCAAACCTTAACTTAAAAATCATGCATACAAAATTTGAAAGTCATCTGATAATTGGTTATTTAGAAGAAGGTTTTTTAATTTGTACCAAGGTTTTGTCTTTGATTGGTGTGTCCTAATGATGAGTTTTCTTACTGTTTGAATTCTATGATCTCCAAACAAAACGGATGCATTGGAATTCGGTTAATTTGAAATAAAATTCAAGGTCACCACAATTTTATTCTAACCGACTTCGACTATATATATACTTATTTTTTTGTAAAACACCCCATTAGATTGGATGAAAATTCTAGCCTAAATCTGTGTGGAAAAAACAGCTGCTTTGTTTACAACATGGGCGCAGACATTTTGGACACCCAAAGTTGAGCGGAGGGTAAAATGAGCCCAGCGATCTGATTGGTCATTAAATGAAAAAAATTAGTTTTGCCATTAATAAGTGAAATTAAGGTGATAAAAAAGATATATAAATATTAGTAGTATTTTGCAAATTATAGAGTTGACGGTTGAAAATTTAAAGGGAGGGGTCATATGAGAATAGATATTTTCCTTTGATGCGGAATACTACCAGTTGTAAACAAGTGAAAATTTGAAGTAGAAATGCAACGGCAACCTTATATATATATATATATATATATATCTGTGTGTGTGTGTGTGTGGAATGTATTTGGATTCATAATTTTGATAAATATACTTGATTAACGTTTGCACACGACGAAATTCGAGAAACAGAAAATAAAGGTTAAAATTCTAAGCACAGATAATTTTTATTTTCAGAATGACATTCATTACTCTAAAGTTTTGATGACAGGCTGAAAGAGTAAAGTGTGCTTTAAATCGTTTTACCGACACGTTTTGGTGAATTAACGGATATATTTTCTCTCTACTGTAACAACATGTATGTGAAACATACAGTGACCAGCTTTGCTCTACTTCTGGGGTTTTATTCTCTTGTAGTTGCATGTAAGTCATATTATTTATGCTATAATATTTTTGTTACAATACATAAATCAACGCTAGAAATAGAGTTAGTTTAATCTTAGAATTAGAGATAGCTAAGGTTTTGTCATTCTGTCTTACAATGTTCATTTTAGAATTAGATATAGCAAAGCTTTTGTCATTCTGTCTTAAAATGTTCATTTTAGAATTAGATATAGCGAAGTTTTTGTTATTCTGCCTTACAATGGTCATTTTAGAATTAGATATACAACGAAGTTTTTGTTATTCTGTCTTACAATGTTCATTGTAGGATTAGATATAGCGAAGGTTTTGTCATTCTGTCTTGCAATGTTTATTTTAGAATTAGATATAGCTTGTCATTCTGTCTTACAATGTTCATTTTAGAATTAGATATGGCGAAGTTTTTGTCATTCCGTCTTACAATGTACAGTTTAGAATTAGATATAGCAATTCTGTCTTAAAATGTTCATTTTATAATTAGATATAATAAAGTTTTTTGTCATTCTGTCTTACAATATTCATTTTAGAATTAGATAAAGCGAAGTTTTTGCCATTCTGTCTTACAATATTCAGTTTAGAATTAGATATAGCTAAGGTTTTGTCATTCTGTTTTAGAATGTTCAGATTAGAATTTAGATATAGCGAAGTTTTTGTCATTCTACCTTACAATGTTCATTGTAGAATTAGATATAGCGAAGTTTTTGTCATTGTCTTAAAATGTTCATTTTAGAATTAGATATAACGAAGTTTTTTGTCATTCTGTCTTACAATGTTCATTTCAAAATTAGATGTAGCAAAGTTTTTGTCATTCTGTTTCAGAATGTTCAGTTTAGAATTAGATATAGCGTAGTTTCTGTCATTCTGTCTTACAATGTTTATTGTAGAATTAGATATAGCGAAGTTTTTGTCATTCTGTTTTATAATGTGTCATTGTATATCTTCAGTACGTAAAACACGTTAAAGTACAATGCTTTTCGTTTCTTTATCAAGCAGTAAACACTAAACTTGATTGCAGATTTACCTCAGTCGCTTTGTTCTTCATTACTCAGAAAATAAGTGATTCATATTCTAGTAGTAGTTCTAGTTATTTTTCATTCATCAGATTACAATTGATTCATATTCTAGTAGTAGTTCTAGTTATTCCTGATTCCCCAGATAACAAGTGATTCATATTCTAGTAGTTCTAGTTATTCTTCTTTCCTCGTTAACAAGTGATTCATATTCTAGTAGTTGTAGATATTCTTCATTCCTCAGATTACAAGTGATTCATAATCTAGTGGTAGTTCTAGTTATTCTTCATTCCTCAGATAACAAGTGATTCATATTCTAGTAGTTCTAGTTATTCTTCTTTCCTCAGATAACAAGTGATTCGTATTCTAGTAGTACTTCTAGTTATTATTTTCATGGACGATGATCAGAGTGATGTGACATAAACTTATACGTAATTTATATTTTAGACAAATATGGATGCACCTTTGGAGACGATGGAACACTTTATGATTGTTCAAATCTCAATTTGACTTTCATTCCGACCAAACTGCCGGACTTTGTTCAGCAAATAGATCTACGATCAAACGGAATTATGGAAATCCCCAACCGAGCATTCGTAAATATTCAAGGACTGATCAAGTTGGATTTGTCACGCAATAACATTTCGATGATCAGGAAATTTGCTTTTGAAAATTTATTTAATCTTACCTCTCTGGCGTTAGATACAAACAGATTGACAAGTTTGTCATTTGAACAGAGTTGTTTTTTGCCACTAACAAATTTGCAAACATTATCTATAGATGACAACAAATTTTCGAAATATCCTGTTAGCGAAATTCAGCATTTAGAAAACTTACAGGAATTAAGTATTGATATATTTGAAGGATTTAATTTCAGTATGGAATTTAAGACCCTTCGTCAATTAGAAGCACTAAAATTATATGGTAGGGATGCCTTCTTTGTTTACAACAATTCCTTTGAGATTTTTTCTAATATGAATATTTCAACCTTTGAATTGTACTTATATTGGGGTAATATAGCTCCAATGGAAATAAATATTTTAAATCCTTTCTCTACACTTAATAATTTAATTATATTCTCGAATTCGGAATCAATTACAAATATTTTGAAATTATTTTATCCTCTGCAACATAACAATATTCAGGCTGTAGATATATCAGGGATTGGTTCTCAGTTTGGCTCGTCGAAAAATATGGGAGTAGATGAATTAGAATATTTGCTAAATGTTTGTATTGATTCACTAAACGTGGCTGACAATGGCATTTCTTCGCTTCCTTGGCTTCGATTCGCTCAGTCAGTATTAGGTCAATGTATTCAGTCGTTGGATGTGTCTAATAATCCAATACCGGGAATTATGGATACACTGTCTTTTTCTTTACCATTTTTCAAGACTTTAAAAAATCTTAATTTGTGTTGTTTGGAGCCATGTGTTGAAAATAAATTTGGTGGAAAGACTCAAAAATATAAAAGTACGAAGAATGTCTTTTTCCCTCCCCATCTTTCCTTTCTTGATCTTTCAGAAAATAAGTTATCGTTCTTTGCTGGAGACGTATATAGTATGCACGCCAATAATCTAAAGATTTTAAACCTAAGAAGGACCTGTAGCAATATATGCAATATAGTTTTAAGTGGTTTGACTGTCTTAGAAACGTTATATATAACAGATTCAAATTGTTCGGTTTTACACCCGCATTTCATAAGAAATATTTCCAATCTGCGAGTGTTAGAAATTAAAAATTCGTTTTTGGGACAAGGATTGATTAAAGACCCCATGGGGTCTTTGTTGAAGGGTTTATCCCTTTTAGAATATTTAGACTTGGCAGATAATGAAATTTCATTTTTTCATCAAAATGCTCTTTTGGACCAGTCGGGTTCATTAAAAGTACTTAAAATAAGTGGAAATGTATTTACAGAAATACCAGAAATGAATTTAAGAAATATCAAAACAATTGATTTTCGAAATAACAAACTGACGACCATTAATTCAAGAAGTAGAAGCATTTTGGAGAATCTTAATCATGATGTTAGGTTGTACCTAGAAGGTAACCCTATTATTTGTACGTGTGAAACATTAGATTTCTTACGGTGGTTGGCCAAAAATAAATTTAGAATATACGACATAGAAAATGTGACATGTACAAACTCTAAAATAAGTCTAGGACAGGTTATTTTACAAATAAAAGAATTAGAAAGAGAGTGTTCACTTAGAGGTCTGATAGCAGTTTCTGTAAGTATAGGTTCGTCTCTGGTTGTGATCGTTTGTTTTGTTTTATTTATTTATGTACATAGGATCAGGATAGAATATTGGCGGTGGCGTCTCATCCGATTCCTGAGAATTTGGGTTTACAGAACATCCACCTACACCCCATTGAATCCTACTAAGTACCACGCGTTTGTATGTTACTCTAGTGTCGATTCTTCTTGGGTGAAAAATAACATAGTTGATGTGTTAGAATCTGAGTACAGTTTATCGGTATGTGTATATGACAGGGATTTTGATGTTGGACCTCCTATTGTGGATTGCATCATTGATGCAGTAGAACAAAGTGAAAAAATTATCTTTGTTATATCAAAGCATTTCTTAGGAAGTGAATGGGGTGAATTTGAAATGGAAATAGCTAGGATGCACGCTATCAAAACAAAGGATAGGGTTAGCTTAATTGTTATTCTGAAAGAAAATATAGAACAGGACAAAATGCCACGTCAACTTCAGAGAATATGGTATAAGATAAATTGTATCAAATGGCTGGACGCAGAAACCGAAGATGAAAAGAAAAAATGTGAACGTAAATTGTATAAAGCGTTGCGACGCCATGTTGAGCACAGTACTCAGTTATAAATAATATATGTGGTTTAAAATTATACACATTATTTGTAGGTTTATTTCATTTATATGTTTTTTGCGTGGCATATATACAACTGAGGTATTTTGGTTATCTCATGTATAATGTTTGTGCTTTTGTGTCCGTTTTATCTTTCATTTTTGTTTCAGGTTTACTTCTGTTTGATATGTTTTCTGTAATGACAAATGGTTTTTAGGAACTGTGTTAACATCTTTAAAGAAAATATAAATCATTAAAATTACAACTGTATTTCCCGTATTTTCCTACAACATGTAATCGTTTATGTACTGTAGTGTAAATATAATGTTTTAATGGTATAATGTTGTATTGTTATAATATTGTATTGTTATATTATGTTGATATTATTACTGTATACAGGGAAATATGTTCGCCCCTTTCGTCCTAATCGTCAGTGGGCGAATTTAAACTGGGCGAGTTCAAGACGTTAATCCTTGTTTGAATCATTTCCTAGAGTAACTATTATATTATATATTTCATTTTAAACAACACAAAATTGTTTTAAATAAACCTAGATGAAATCATGCAGGAGGTAGACATGGACACGTATTAATTGTTAAATAAAACTTCGCAATGAAATAAAATCATATTGTAAATTGGAATTGCAACGAGTCTGGACGAATTTAAAACGGGGCGAAACCGTTTGCAAGTGTAGTAGGGCGAAAACAACACGGTTCGAATATAACCGTGTATAGAATATATTAAATATTATAAAAGGGAGTGATGAATCCTTAGTTTGATTTGTAATGCAGTTATATTCGCTTTATTGACGTTTTAATTCATTCCGATACATGTTGACATGATACCATTGGCAGAAATAGCCAAGATCTCAATGTGTGAGAAAGCATTTGATTTTATTTTGGTGTATTTATCTTTTAAAGCCTTTTGATTAACAATATACAATGTATTATCAAATAATCGGAATTCCGATGATTAAATAAATTAAAATTAAAATTTGTTGTTCAATATTAACGAACTAATGATTTACCCTTTATTACTCTTTCGATCAGTACCCATTTTAATCAAAATTAATCTTAAATCTGAACTACGAAGATAAAAAATCTTTTGAACTTTTAATAATAAAAATGTGTTGAAAACATTCCCACTTCATATCCCCATATATCCGACATATTTGTAAGTCCCACAGCAGTTATAAAAGGCGGATTAGTTATATTGGTCGTCATTGTATATCTACTCGCAGCGCGAAACGTGCGAAGTTCCGGAGATAGACCAAAACTCAACGAATTTTACCTGTACTTTTGTGAATACCGTGTCTACAGACGTTTCAAGTGAAATATACATCTGTGCATCCAGTGACGTTTTCAGCAACCTACAATAAGAGAAACGGTTAGTTCATCCACAGTAAATCCAAAAGTTATTCCGTTTTTCCAAAGATCAAGCCGCTTCCAAAACATAAACAAAGCGATCTGCTTCCTACAGTCATTCGGCCATTGAGCCATGCTTGTTCTTCCGGTAAACAGAGAGGTGTTCCAAAAGAACTAACTTTGGAAAAATGGAATTACTTTTGGATTTACTATGGATGAACTAACTATGTTATATATCAATCTTAGTATTGAAAAATAAAGAAATGTTTAAGAAACACAATTAATGTACCTTTAAATAAATTGAAATTAAAAGTTGTTGCCCAATATTAACGAACTCATTACTTTCGTTCCGTATCCATTGTAACGGAAATTAATCTTAATTATGAACTTAAAAATCATAAATCAGTTATTATATATATATATTTTTGTTGAGAGATACCACAAGATATGTCCCAATGAATACTGTTACAAATGATGCAAAACGTGTTTCGCACATGATGATATATGGAGAACATTTTAGAATATTTAACTTTTAGATGACGGTTTAACACGCAGAGAGAGAGAGAGAGAGAGAGAGAGAGAGAGAGAGAGAGAGAGAGAGAGAGAGAGAGAGAGAGAAGTGAGGAGAGAGAGAGAGAATATATATGGTAAAGGAAAATATATATGTTTACATTTGTTTCAGTATACTCATGTAACATGTACATTTTTACAATGTTTGTGTAAATGATGTATTTTCTATGTTAGTTTAGTTATAAATAAAATGATATGATATTTGAAATAGTAGTTATTCATAGTTTCTATAAACGTTCATTGACATATTTTTATTGAACAAGGAAATAATGGCAAAACATTATTTTTAACACTTATTCGTGTAGACGAATAACCCTGTTATGTGTGAATACATTTTAGTATGTACAAAAACATAAAATACTTTAAATCGTACAGACAGTTTTCCCAGAATTGACATCAAAGAAATATATATAAAAAACAAAAACAAAAGTAGGATGATCAACATCCCCTCGATAAATATCTGTCAGGACACAGAGATCAGATACACTATGTGTATTGAAGTTAGCGTAATAATATTTTAGCGCCCTTTGGTGGTGGTAGGACATATTAGCGCATTCTTGAAATTAGCGCAATTACGGGTGTGAAGAAAATATTTTTTTATGATTTAGCAGAAGAAAACTTTCCTGATACACACTATAGCTTTCCAGGTGTACTGAAACAGTTAATACGAGTGCTGTGGACACCACCCCCCCCCACCAGGCCCCCATCAGAAAACTATCCCGGAGCCCTATTTATTATGAAACGGGATATACAATGCCGGATGGATATATTTTAGCGCTGTTCTTGAATTAGCGCAATGACTTTGTCGCGGAGGGCGATATTTTAAAATTAAATTACCGCTAAAATATCTATATATACAGTATTGTATGTGGTCCACAACGTCTTTGTAGGTATGTAAGGTAGAGTTGACGGTACACTGGGAGTATCAAATTGCTGAGGTGCAAGAGAGGAAGAAAACAACACCTTGACACCAAACAGCTGGCAGATGAACCAGTGCAAGGACAGATGGACAGTATGGTTTAGCATCTGTCAATAGAAGGTATGATGCAGTCGATTTTGTTTGCCAGATCTTGTGAAGAACCCAACGCATGTCAGGGATAATGGGGCAGGGCGGATAAGATAAGTAAGAACGGCACTGAAGGTGGCAGAAAGGTCGTCCCAGTGGATTTGGAGGAAGCGTAACAACATACGTAGTATAAAAAAATACGTTCCAAATTTAAGTAGTAATATTCCACAGTCACCTGCATATGGAGTATATTTCACAAATGATCCGATATGCAAGGCATGTTCAACATATGAAAATTTCAAATAAAGATGTAAACTACTCACTGGCAAATTATTGACACAGGGATATCGAAACGGTCCCCCGGTATAATAGCCTTGATTGCGAAATGTTGAATTGCCTGAATTACCGTTGTTGAGACGTCTGCACCAATTGTGACCAGGATTCGTTCCTCATTTGGACTTCACTGTGGACATACTGCGGGTGTCACTGGTCGACATGGATGCTTATTTCTCCATGACACCTGATCCCACCTCTTGGTTTAAAGATGTCCGTATTTGTCCTCTTTTGGCGGATTTGTATCTGTGTCCTAACGATTTATACTTTGGTATCTGTGATGCTTTATATTCTAATGTAATTCATGTCTCTTAACACATTAAAGACATTTGGATGAAGTAGTTAAATAAATGACTTCTTATTATGGTCCTTCATACTACAATTCACCACAATAACACACACACACACACACACATTCAAACAACTAATCACCTTTCATACAAATTACTCACTCACTCAACTTATATGGGCACAAACACAAAGTAACATAATTTGGAAACTCCAAAAACAACAGGGAGAATAATTACACATATTCCCAACTCTCTCTCTCTCTCTCTCTCTCTCTCTCTCTCTCTCTCTCTCTCTCTCTCTCTCGAGAGAGAGAGAGAGAGAGAGAGAGAGAGAGAGAGAGAGAGAGAGAGAGAGAGAGAGAGAGAGAGTTGGGAATATGTGTAATATACAGGCGGCCATCTTGCATTTTGACCATAGGAAGTTTCTGCCACTTTACAAAAAGGACTGAATGGATCTTTGATTTTTGGATTTTCATCAAAGAAAGTTTGTTTTTTATATTTCTCAGAAATGACTGAAGGGATCTCGATGAAATTTGACACCAATATTCTTTTATATCTAGTTGTGTATATTGCATTTTCAGAGAGATAGGAATCCAATATGGCTGACAGGCGGTCATCTTGTATTTTGACCATAGGAGGTTTGTTATTTCTATTTCTCGGAAATGACCGAAGGGATCTCATTGAAATTTGACATGAAGGTTACCCGTGAGGTCTAGTTGTGCATAGCATATGATAATTTCAGAGAGATTGGATTCCAACATAGTCATCTTGGGTTTTGCACATTGGAAGTATGTTACCCTGTTTCTAAAAAAATACTGTAGGGATCTCATAGAAAATTGAGGTCTAGTTGTGCATATTAAATTTTCAGAAGAAACAGAATGGAACAATGCGGCCATGTTGCCATCTTTGATTTTTGAAAATAACATAGCCGACAGGCGGCCATCTTCCCAGAAAAGACTGAAGGGATCTCCTTGAAATTTAACATGAAATTTCCCCTAGTTGTGCATATTACATTTTCAGAGAGTTCAGAATCCAACATGACCGACAGGCGGCCATCTTGGATTTTAACCCAAGGAAGTTTGTTACCGCTTCTTTTCAGAAAGAACCGAAGGGATCTCGTTGAAATTTGACATTAAGTTTTCCTTGAGGACTAGTTCTGCATTATTACATTTTCAGACAGATCGGAATACAACATGGCCGACAGGCAGCTATCTTGGATTTTGATCAAAAGAAATTTGTTACTGCTTCTGAAAGGACTTAAGCCTTGAGGTCGAGTTTTGAAAATTATATTTTCAGAGAGATCGGAATCCAACATGGCCGACAGGCGGCCATTTCGATTTTGATGAAAAGAAATTTTGTTACTCCTACTTCTCAGAAAGGACTGAAGGATCTCCTTGAAATTTTGATATGAAGGTTTTTCCTAGGGGTCTTATTGTACAAATTATATTTTCAGAAAGATCGGAATACAACATGGTCAACAGGCGGTTATCTTGGATTTTGACGAAAGGAAGTTTGTTACTTCTACTTCTTGGAAAAGACTGAATGGATCTCGTTGAAATTTGACATTTAGTTTCCCTTGAGGTCTAGTTGTGCATTTTATATTTTCAGAGAGATGGGAATCCATCATGGCCGACAGTCGGCCATCTTGGATTTTGATCAAAAGGATGTTTGTTACTGCTACTTCTCAGAAAAGACTATTTTTTTAAATTTGACATTGACATTGACAATTTTCCTTTGAGGCATATAACATTTTCAGATAGATTCGAATCCAACATGGCTGACAGGCTTCCATTTTGGATTTTGATTAAAGGAAGTTTGTTACCATTTATATTTCTCAAAACGTACTGTAGGGATCTCATTGAAATTTGATATGAGGGTTTGAGGACTAATTGTGCATATTACATTTTCAGAGGAACAGAATCCATCTTGAATTCCATTCTCTCTGTATATGTTATATGTTCAGTTTCGATTTAATCTTGTGAAAAAAGTATTTCACAGAAATATGGATTTAAGTTCAAATTCAATGATGAGTCACAAAATAAGAGAAAAGAAAAATCTGTTTAGATCAGACATAGAACGTCCCACGGTGTGCACAAAGATCCCTTGACATCTCTCGAGTTGTTAAGTAACTTTTATCAATAATCTTTCATTAATGAAAAGCCAACAATTTCTATAGAGGTGGGCGATTGAAATATTTTTTTAAAAAGTCATCCGTCATGCCGTGTTTTGTTGTGTGTTTATTATGACGTAGTTGGACTCAAACCCGAGCTGACTAAAAGTTTAAACATCTTTGTTCTATTTTTTGCAAGGCCATTTACGGTTGTAATGTACCACGCGTCATTATTTGGAAAAAATCTCTAAATTCATTACATGTGGGAGAAATATTCATGATTCAATCGTAATCCCCTTTTTAAATTCTCCATATAAATATTTTTTTCTTATATAAAATATTTTTTCTTTAAATAATTTTTTCAAAATTTATAACAACCTTGTTGTGCTTGAGAATCTATAGATACCAAAGGCATTTCACATTTTTAGGTAATTTCCGGTTTTTACAAAATTCCTGGAAATTCCGTACATAAGGGGAATCCCCCAATTTTAGCCAAAGTGTTATACATGTACTAATGTTGTAAGGCAAGGCACTTCCGGGTTTATTTTCACTGTGGCAATTGGAGCTCAAGAACGACGTAGAAGATAAACGTAAGTTTTGTATAAACTTTTCTTTTGTTGTGTTGCGTTTTGAAAATGCAGCTGTGATTATAATTGTGAAAAGTTTTGTCTATCATCAGAGGTCAACCAAGTGTAGGAATGGATGTGTTAGAACTGTATTTTAAAGTACATGGCACACCACAATAATCACTGCACACACAAAGACATCATCTCTATTCCTATGTATCACGGAACTGGTGTCTTCTGCATGTTATAAAACCAGATTGCTTATCAAAAGAGGTTCAATATATATGGCATATATTAGGAAATTTGATATATTTTAGCCATTTGTAAAATATTTATCTGGACTTGAGCAACTATTGTCTGAAAGTGATTTTGCGTTTATCACTGTTTTCGGGGTATCAGTCAGTCAGGAAATTTGATATATTTTAGCCATTTGTAAAATATTTATCTGAACTTGAGCAACTATTGTCTGAAAGTGATTTTGCGTTTATCACTGTTCTCGGGGTATCAGTCAGTGTGTGTGTTGGCATCACAACGAGGTCAATGATTTAATTCTCGATATAATGTTATTTATTCCTAGTTATATTTTAAACTTTGTTGTTTTACGCCACACTCAACACTTTTCCAGTTATATGGTAGCGGTTTGTTCGTTTGTTTATTGTTGTTTAACGTCCCACTGGAGAATATTTCACTCATATGGAGACGTCACAAAATGCCGGTGAAGGGCTTTCAAATTTTGGCCTATGCTCGGCACTTACGGCCATTGACCAGTAGGGTTTTTTAACGTGCCAACACCTACTGTGACACGGGACCTCCAGCTTTTACTGTCTCATCCGAAAGACAGGAAACCAACCTGTCGCCGGCGGGACTCGAACTCACGACCTCATGATCCAGAGTCGAGCGCGCTACCGACTGAGCCAGGCAGGCTCATATGGTAGCGGTCAGTTTTAATGGTGGAGGAGAGAACCCGGTAACAATGTATCCGGGAAGAGACTACCGGCCTTCCACAAGTAAACTGACACAAGAATCACCTTAGGTTCGATCGGGACTCAAACCTGCGCTAGCAGGAAGTGAGAGACTTCATGATTTAAATAGCGATGCTCTAACCACTTGGCCACGAGGGCCTCCTTACTTATTGTATACATAACTATATCGGACAATAAAATGAGTAGTTTTCCTATTTTTATAAAGTTATGTCTTACTTATTATATTCTAAACTATGTAAAGGATAGTTAACCTATTTGTTATGGGTTATGTAATAACAACCTATTGTGGGTTTACTTCGACTTTTCATCGAGGGCTATCCTGTTAGCAGTAATGTGTTCTTCATCTACACAAGGAAATATAGTCTGATCTTAGAATTGAATTTTTACAGAACAGCAAAATATTTTGGTGAAATGAAATTCAATTAAGTGTGAATAATCTTTTGATAAAATACAACATGACTATACTTATTCCTGCCTTTTGAAAAGCAATTCTGATGTGTCTATACTTCTTTCAACACAACATAATTAACATATACTAATAGATACGGATTCTTGGCAGAGCTAAATTTTATGTTCTGGTATCAGTAAATAGAAAATGATCAACTTTTGTATCTTTCTGCCATTAAGTATAAACGATATTGCAGAAGACACTACTTAGAAGAAAACGAATTAATATGGAGATCAATTTATACTTTAAATGCACTTTTTTTCAGTAAACAGTATTTAAAAAAACTGTTTGTCTGTATTGTTTTAAGAAACTATCTGTCACATGTAATGCTGAAATTTACTTTTTCATTCCTAAAATCCATTTACGATATAAAAAAGTGTGCATGTTTATTTCGTTTGAAACAAGTCTTATTTTTACAATGTACAGAAATTTGCAAACTCTAAGACGCAATTTATTTGGTTCCTAATATCGATTTAACCAATCGTAAGCATTTTAACTTTAAGCTTTACTATCATTGATGCCAAAACTGTCCAACGTGCGGGATATTGCAATACAACAAAAGTAAAAAACATTTTTGCTATCTCTCTATAAGAAACAAATGCACGAATGCCAATGGAGTGGCATTTTGCGTGTGAAAAACACAGGGTATATTTACAACACATGTTATCCACAGTACCAGTTTTACTTTCGACGTTTCGTAGACAATGTTCGTCTGCAACTAGGAAATTGCCAGTTAAACTTATCCAGTACTTTATTGTAATTGTTTTGGTAAGTAAGGCTTCTGATGATAAAGATTTTGGTTTTTTTGTTTTATTAAATGTGACAATAATATATTTATTGCCCTAAATGATAAGTTCAATTTTATCAAAGATAAATTGTGAATTTGTAATTATAAGTTATGTTTGGTTTATCATATCAAGTAACGACTTTACAATTTCTGTAACACTGATACATTTTACTGTTTATTTTAAATGCATGTACAAATTTTGATGAGAAATTGAAATGTTTAAAGAAGCGGTAGGCCTAACTTAACTGTAATATGCATATATTTTTATTTTACCCTGCCTTCCTTTCAGAAGTATTTCTTTTAATTAGATGTAGTTCATTTTGAATCCAAGGTTTTTTTTGTAAACATAACAACCCATTTCAGTACTTTCAGTACTTTGATATTACGTAATGTGTTTCTTATCTTATGTAGAAGTATATAATGGAAATTTAACTTATTCATATATTATTATTTTTTTTTACTAATTATATACAGAACTATATAATGGGTAGATAATCTGTTTTTACCAGTATCATGCATATACAGAACTATAAATTGGGTATTTGACCTATTGATATAATGTTATTATTTTACTAATTATATACAGAATTATATAATGGGTAGATAATCTGTTTATGTAATGTTATTTCTTACCAATGTCATGCATATACAGAACTATGAATTGGGTATTTAACCTATTCATAAATTGCTAGTAAGCATATTCCTTTAATGTTATTTCTTACTACTGATATATTAAACTATAAAAAGGATGGTAAACCTATTGATATAATGCTATATTGATAAAAATTAATGTATTTAAACATTTTAAAGTGCTATTAAAAGAGGCATTAGCTTGTTTTCAAAATAAATCTTTTATTTTATTACTTTGGTTACTTATAAAATGATTAACTGTCTATGTATATCGTAAAAAAGTGCTTGTGAAACCCAGTTTGGCATTGATTTAATTGTAATTGATAAATTCAACCTTACTACACGTATATGCATACCACAGTGGACATAACCTTATTTTCACAAAATATATACGAATATAATATTTCTATGCCTGTGTATAGCTCTTATATGTTATTGTACAAGTAGAAGTATCAAAAGTAGAAAAAAATCGAATATAATGACATGTTTTGTAAAGAGAGCAAATGTCCCTTTAATAAGCTATGGTTTGCCCTTTGCTAAGTACTGCGTACATCGCTTAGTATTGATCCATACTTCTGAGATGTTGTCGTTTATTATTGATACAGTGCATCGTTTCTAACACGTGTGCATGCATTATTATGCATGTCAATTTGCTCCTCTATAAGAAAGCATGTATAGCACTGGAGTTCTAAAACTACATTGATAAGTTAAACGTAGTTCTTCTGGGTTAAATCTAGTGTTTCTACAGCAAGACCAAGTGTTCTAATTAACTCGCAATTAACATAGAAAAGTCAGGTTTTCAATGAGACAAAATGGGCGCAACTGTGCCCAAATCACATAAATGAGTTAGTCCTAGTCGTTTTTGGAGAAAACAGTAACAAACAGTTTAGGTGATAAAAACCTAGGTTCAACTGCGTTAAAATCACATTAATTGAGAGTACATGTATTTTTCATTTTTTTCGGTGGTGTTAAACAAAAATTCGCGTAGTTGAACCTAGGTTTCAGAAGTCTAAATTGGAGCAGAACCAAAAGAAACTAGGTTATAACTCTCCATCCTACGAGGGCTGGAATTCTCTTAACGATTAAAAATTGAGTCAGTTGTTCTTTGTCACTGTTATTCCTTTCAGTATGTTCAATAGGTATATCCGGTGAAAATCAAAACTTTTAAGCCTTTCGTCTTCGCTCTGTCTTGAAGTTGTTTACATCAAACAAATACTGACAATGCTTATAATTGTATTGATTTTTATCTATCGCATGATTTTAAAAGGACAGCTTTATTTACATTAACTTTGAATGCCGCCAATTGTAATACTGTATACAAAACCCACAATGCAACATGAGGTAATTTCGGTCTGGCGCGTTTCGAGTGTAAATGCATTCAGTCGTTAATGCAGTGATCGTAGTAAACGGAATATAACCACAGAATTATTCGGGATAGTTAAAAGTAGTTTTTCTCAGTTAAACTTGTTTTCTCCAAGTTTTGAGAATTTTTTTTTGGCATAGCAATTTGACTATTTTTAAGTGTTCTAAAATCACAATAAGACCTATTATCTGTATGCATAAAAATTTTAGATACAGGGTCGGACAGACAATATCACAGATTTCAATGAAACTTGATACTTTATACTTGAAATTTGGTGTCAGATTGGTATCCTGATTTTGGCAAATTCTTGAAGTTTTGGAAACTGGGAATTCAGACCAAATTTAATAATAGAATGTGAAAAACGCACCGATAGATGTTCTTCAGATAATGCATTAATAAAAGTTTAAAATAAAAAGATGGAATTGTGGTTTTTCTCTTTTAAAATATAAATGCATTGCCATGTAATGCAAAATGAAAAGATCTCATTTTTGGGAATTTCTGGAAAATGACAATATACTCCAAATTTAAAGACAGACTGAAAAAATGAACAGACAGATGTTCTTAATATTAACGCATATATAAATCTTACATCATAAAGTTTATAATAAAAAAATTGAAATGCGCTATTTCCCCTATAAAAAATGCGTTGCCATGGCAATGCAAAATGAAAATATCTCATTCTTTTCGTCTGTTATGAAAAGAATCTACAGGTAAGAGTAATCAATGAAGAATCAAACTGGTAAATTCAACAAGTTATGCAATTTGTTTTATTTTCTCCAAATGAATTACATATCTGGTTACCATGGCAACCAATATTTTCAACAAAAATATTTTAATACCGGTATATTCTTGTAAACACATTCTTTTCATCATGTAGACGCCCAAAAGGCACATGGCAAACGAATAATCAAAATGGTCACTTAAACTAACCTTGTTAGTGAAGTGTTAGATTATTGTATCAAGAGGTTGTAAAGAACAATTGCTAGATAAAATGATGAAAATATCCTGTATAATGATATGTCTAGGCCTGTGAATATAAACATGCTCCTCTAGTATATCTTACCTCACAAAAGCTTTCTAATAATACACCCAATGCTTGTATTGAGGTGGATACATGTACATGGGTTTCTATACAATACCTGGAAAATGTATATTGATTATGGACAAAGTCCGAGGTTAATATACATTTATCAGATCATACAATGTTGAAGTTGAAGTTGAAGAAAAACTTAAATTTTCCATTTTCGTGTCCATGACCTTGAATTTTGACCCCAAAACCTTGATCCGTTGTCTTCATGATTCTTAGGTAATCTGAGCAACTTTCTTTTACCAGTATACCTTTGTGTATATAAAGTCAGTTAGGTTAAGCTACTGAACAATTTGTATAAAACTTTAGGTCACTGAAGCACCTCTTTGTTCATTTCTTTTATTTTGCAAACCTTAACTTAAAAATCATGCCTAAAAAATTTGAAAGTCATCTGATAATTGGTTCATTAGAGTTGCTTTAAATATGTACCAATTTTTTGTCCTTTTTTACACCTTTTGGGATAATGGCCATTACATGAAAATTCCAATTAAAAGGTGAAATAACACCCATAAATTCTGACCTGACATTTTCGGCCCTGTTGACTTTTTGTATAGCTTTGCAAGCAGAATATTTTTGCTTCTTTCACTTTCTCTCTATCTACTATACCTTTTTTGCAACTTCAAAAAGAGATAATGCCCGATTAAGTTTGGTTCAATTTGGCACAATGGTTCTTGATGGTTCTTATTTACATAGATTCACATGGATTTTCTATTTACATACGTGGATAATTTTTCTCATATATTATAACTCATAATAAGTTTTTCGTATATCAACCCGTTTTTGAGTTATTAAGCCATTTGTATGAAACTGCACCCAAAATTATGAAAGTATTGGCTTGTGGCTCGTTTATAAACAGATTTGATTGTTATTCCCTAACTTATTCTTAGATATTGACTCAACATACACGACGTCGCAACGACAGACAAAAGACGATGGCGCAATAGGTCACCCTGAGTCTTTGGCTCAAAACGTATTTTTTTGTGTAATTCCAATATTTTAAATATACAATCACCAGATTTTGAGCATTTTCAGCTATATCAAGTACATATGACCTTTGCCCTTTTCACCAATGACCGTGAAAATTTGACAAAATATTTTTCTTTCCAATGCGTATATCACTGTTATGATCTATCGATGAATTTTTAATACTGAAGCACCCCTATGTACTTTTCTTTCATAAAAATGTAACAATACCCGTCTTGACCAATCAAAAGTCTTTATTTTGTTATCATGGCAACCAACGCTTCTATAACAGCTATTATCGAATTTGCGATGTCAAAATATCAATGTATACCAATTTGAAGCAAAGGTTTGACCAATCAGTGGCCTTTATTTTGTTACCATGGCAACTGACATTTTCCATGCATCTAGCAATAAATGTGCAATACAAAAATACCCATAATACTATTTTTCATCGAAATCTGAAAGTAATAAAATTTGACCAATCATAAGCTTTTTTTACCATGGTTACCAACGCCTCTGTAAAATCTATCAATAATTTTATCATAACAAAATAACCCTATTTATTTTTTTTTAAATCTATCTTCGGAATACCTCTAGTTACAAATTTTAAGTAAAATCTGACAAATATCAAAATACTTGTGATTTATCTCCCCCAGTATAGGTTTGAACCATAAACACAGTTGTATCCAAGGGAAATAACTCTGACCGAATTTTGCACTTCTGACAGCAAATTCCTAAATAATTAAAACTTAATATTTTCCTTATCTAAAAAAACATATTTCATTTTTGGCATATAAATGCTATTATATGTGAACTTTGTCCTCTGTGAAATTGAAGGAATTCTATATGTGCATTTTGAAGAAATATTGAATTAGATTATAAAGGATTATGTAGTAAAAACCTTGAAAATTCAGATGTATGGTTACCATGACAACGCAAATAAATATACTTTTTGTACTAATTACTCCGGTTTTTCTACTTTTACTTCTTGTAGTTGATGTGCAATAACAGATATAAGCTATACACAGGCATAAAAATAAATTTATATTCCGACTATAAATTTTGAAAAAAAAAAAACACCCACAAATGAAAACAGGTTATCTTATTCCAATGTTGTGGTAAGTCCAATTCATATACGAATAGTAAAGTCGAGGTAATCAATTCCAAGTAAAAACGTGCAAACCCTGGATTTCTAAAGCAATTTTCACAAAATACATAGGGATAAATAGTCGTCATGCCTGTGTATATCTCTATTTTTGCTATTGTATATCAATCTAAGTAGTAAACAATAGCACTGCAAACGGTACATAATATGCCCATCATGAATAAATTTTCATTTTTTTTATGATGGAAATGTTAGTATGTGTTATAGATTTTTTTTTACAAATGCAAGTTTGTTACAGTGACCTTGACCTATGGGATATGACACTCATTGAGAACAACTGTTGTGTAATGTTTAAAATTGAACATTTCAGCAAGAACATTGCAAACCAGTCACGAAGGGACATAACTCCAAATGTGGCGGGAAGTTGAAAAACGACAACAAAAAACGCGTATAATATGTTTAACATTATTGCTTCTTGAGATACCATACCGTATTTGAAACGCGCTGTATCGTGGAAAGTGACAAAATAATATTAAAATGTGGAAAGGAATTAAAACCTTATGCCTACTATGCGAACTGCAAGTCGGAAAATCTCATTTATTGTGCCATATGTCCGACTTGTAATGAAAACTACATCGGGGAAACCGGAAGACTGATAGCGCGCGTAAGGGTGCAAAAACATCAAATAAGGTATCCCCACGTACGTGATACACCGTGCTGCGAACATTTCGCAACATGCGGAAGGGAAATTTAAAATATTTCCCTTTTTCAAAATGTGGGACTGAAGAACAAGCAGTGAGAATAGCCAAAGAGGATTTTCTTAATAAGACTGCTCAATCCATAAACTTAATAGAAAATAATCGTTTTGTTCCTATTAATACTAATTTTTATAACCACTATCTTGTAACGTCACTATAAACGTCATAGTTAACAATAGTATCTTAACAACATGTATTGTGTCTGAAGAGCCTGTAAAGGCGACAGCGCTTACAGAAATTAAAGAAGAAAATTATGAAATGTGACGTTTTGAACTTTTTCTAAATATATTATATATATATATATATAATTTTTGTAAAACACATCCTTAGATTGGATGAAAATGCTACGTAAATCTGCGTAATCTACTTTGCTATGACGCAAGGAACTACGTCAACCGTTGCTAGAACAACAAGTGCAGTTGTTCAAGATATCATTGCACTTTATCATCGTTTGCTTGTGTTGTATTTTTTAAATATCGTTATCAGATTTTAAAAATCTATTGCATTTTTCACTTTTTATTAAATTATAAGGATTAACATTAACTTTTCAGTTGTTTACTAAAAAATCAATGATGAGGCAGATAACATTTTTTTGCATTGCGATTCGCGCAATACAAAGTGTACTCTGCCTCAACATTGGTTATTGTCAGTAACCAACTGAAAAGTTAATGTTAATCCTTAAATATATATACATGTATATGTCGCTTTACCGAATTTTTTTCAGAATGACATCCATTACTCTAAAGTTGTGATGACAGACTGAAAGAGTAAAGTGTGCTTAAAATGGTTTTACCGACACGATTTGGTGAATTAACGGATATTTTTTTTCTCTCTAGTGGAAACAACATTATGTATGTCAAACATACAGTGACCAGCTTTGCTCTACTTTCTGGGGTTTTCTTCTCTTATAGTTGCAGGTAAGTCAAATTATCTATGCTATAATCTTTTTTGTCAAAATACATACAATCAATATTAGAAATATTTTGAAGAAGGAAACATTATATGGGGTCTAATTTTCATTAAAAATCATACCATTATTTGCTAACGCTGGAAGGTTTTGCTTTCACGACGTCGGCGTCAAAGTGTGTTACAATCCAACTTCATGTTTTTGCATTTAGGTCTATTGCTTTACAATGAACCGACCTTAGCAAAACATGACTTGTACAACATATTCTTACGGTTTAAACTATAATCTACTTTCCCTTGGGTCATTTCAGGGGTAGAAAACTTTAATGTCCCGGGTACTTTAGGATTCAGTCGTAACTTTGTAAACACATGTCTTACAATATTCATTTTAGAATTAGATATAGCGAAACTTTTGCCATTCTGTCTTACAATGTTCATTTTAGAATTAGATATAGCGAAGCTTTTGCCATTCTGTCTTACAATGTTTTATTGTAAAATAAGATATATCGAAGCTTTTGCCATTTTGTCTTACAACGTTCAGTGTAGAATTAGATATAGCGAAGTTTTTGCCATTCTGTCTTACAATGTTCACTGTAGAATTTTTTTGTCATTCTGTCTGACAATGTTCATTGTTTTGAATTAGATATAGCGAAGTTTTGTGTCATTCGGTCTTACAATGTTCAGTTTAGAATTAGATATAGCGAAGTTTTGTGTCATTCTGTCTTACAATATTCAGTGTAGAATTAGATATAGCGAATTTTTGTGTCATTCTGTCCTACAAAGTTTATTTAAGAATTAGATATAACAAAGTTTTTGTCAATCTGTCTTACGTTGTTCATTTTAGAATGAGATAAAGCAAATGTTTTGCCATTCTGTGTTACAATGTTCTTTGAACAATTAGATATTGCGAAGTTTTTGTCATTCTGTCTTACAATTTGTATTTTAAAATTAGATATAGCGAAGTTATGTATCATTTTGTCCTACAAAGTTTATTTTAGAATTAGATATAACAAAGTTTTTGTCATTCTGTCTTACAATGTTTTATTGTAGAATTAGATATATCGAAGCTTTTGCCATTTTGTCTTACAATGTTCAGTGTAGAATTAGATAAAGCGAAGTTTTTGCCATTCTGTCTTACAATAATCACTGTAGAATTTTGTGTCATTCTCTCTTACAATGTTCATTTTAGAATTAGATATAGCGAAGTTTTGTGTCATTCTGTCTTACAATATTCAGTATAGAATTAGATATAGCGAAGGTTTTGTCATTCTATTTTACAATGTTCAGTGTAGGATTAGATATAGCGAAGTTTTATTAATTGTATATCTTCAGTATGTAAATCACGCTAAAGTACAATGTTTTTGTTTCCTTTATCAAGCTGTGAAGTTGTTGTATCTCAGCCGCTTTGTTCTCCATTCCTTAGATAGCAAGTGAGTCATATTCTAGTAGTACTTCTAGTTATTCTTCATTCCTCTGATTACAAGTAATTCATTTTCTAGTAGATCTAGTTCTTCTTCATTCCTCATATTACAAGTGATTCATATTATGGTAGTAGTTCTGGTTATTCTTTATTCCTCAGATTACAAATGATTCATATTCTAGTAGTCCTAGTTATTTTTCATTCCTCAGATTACAAGTGATTCATATTTTAGTAGTTCTAGTAACTCTTCATTCCTGAGATAACGAGTGATTCATATTCTAGTAGTTCTTGATATTCTTCATTCCTCAGATTACAAGTGATTCATACTCTAGTAGTAGTTCTAGTTATTCTTCATTCCTCAGATTACAGGTGAATCATATTCTAGTAGTAGTTCTAGTTATTCTTCATTCCTCAGATTACAAGTGATTCATATTCTAGTAGAAGTTTTAGTTATTCTTCATTCCTCAGATAATAAGTGATTCCTATTTTAGTAGTTCTAGTTATTCTTCATTCCTCAGATTACAGGTGATTCATATTCTAGTAGTAGTTCTAGTTATTCTTCATTCCTCAGATAACAAGTGATTCGTATTCTAGTAGATCTGGTACTTCTTCATTCCTCATATTACAAGTGATTCATATTATGGTAGTAGTTCTGGTTATTCTTTATTCCTCAGATTACAAATGATTCATATTCTAGTAGTCCTAGTTATTTTTCATTCCTCAGATTACAAGTGATTCATTTTGTAGTAAATTTAGTTAGTCTTCATTTCTCATATTACAAGTGATTCATATTCTGGTAGTAGTTCTAGTTATTCTTTTTCCCTCAGATTACAAATGATTCATATTCTATTAGTAGTTCTAGTTATTCTTCATTCCTCAGATAACAAATGATTCCTATTCTAGTAGTTTTAGTTATTCTTCATTCCTCAGATTACAAGTGATTTATATTCTAGTAGTAGTTGTAGTTATTCTTCATTCCTCAGATTACAAGTGATTCATATTCCAATAGTAGTTCTGGTTATTCTTCATTCCTCAGATAACAAGTGATTCCTATTGTAGTAGTCCTAGTTATTCTTCATTCCTCAGATTACAAGTGATTCATATTCCAATAGTAGTTCTAGTTATTCTTCATTCCTCAGATTACAAGTGATTCATATTCTATTAGTAGTTCTAGTTATTCTTCATTCCTCAGATTACAAGTGATTCCTATTCTAGTAGTTCAAGTTATTCTTCATTCCTCAGATAACAAGTGATTCGTATTCTAGTAGTTCTAGTTATTCTTCATTCCTCAGATAACAAGTGATTTCTATTCCAGTAGTTGTAGTAATTTTTCATTCCTCAAAAAACAAATTATTCATATTCTAGTAGTTCTAGTTATTCTCCAATCCTAATATATCAAGTGATTTCAGATTCTAGTAGTTCTAGTTCTTCTTCATCCCTCAGATAACAAGTGATTCCTATTCTAGTAGTTCTAGTTATTCTTCATTCCTCAGATAACAAGTGATTCCTAGTCTAGTAGTTCTACTTAGTCTTCATTCCTCAGAAAACAAATTATTCAAGTAGTTCTAGTTATTCTTCAATCATCAGATATCAAGTGATTCAGAGTCTAATACTTCGAGGTATTCTTCATTCCTCAGATAACAAGTGAATCAGATTCTATTAGTTCTAGACATTCTTCTATCCTCAGATAAGAAGTTATTCATATTCTAGTAGTAGTTCAATTTATTCGTCATTCCTCAGAATACAAGTGATTCATATTCTAGCAATTCTACTTATTCTTCATTCCTCAGATGACAAGTGACTCCTATTCTAGTAGTTCTAATTATTCTTCATTCCTCAGATTACAAGTGATTCTCATTTTCTAGTAGATCTAGTTAGTCTTCATTCCTCATATTACAAGTGATTCATATTCTGGTAGTAGTTCTAGTTATTCCTTTTTCCTCAGATTACAAATGATTCATATTCTATTAGTAGTTCTAGTTATTCTTCATTCCTCAGATAACAAGTGATTCCTATTCTTGTAGTTCTAGTCATTCGTCATCCCTAAAATAACAAATGATTCATATTCTTATCGTTCTAGTTATTTTCATTCCTCAGATAACAAATGATTCCTATTCTAGTAGTTTTAGTTATTCTTCATTCCTCAGATTACAAGTGATTCATATTCTAGTAGTATTTATAGTTATTCTTCATTCCTCAGATTACAAGTGATTCATATTCCAATAGTAGTTCTAGTTATTCTTCATTCCTCAGATAACAAGTGATTCCTATTGTAGTAGTTGTAGTTATTCTTCATTCCTCAGATTACAAGTGATTCATATTCCAATAGTAGTTCTAGTTATTCTTCATTCCTCAGATTACAAGTGATTCATATTCTATTAGTAGTTCTAGTTATTCTTCATTCCTCAGATTAACAAGTGATTTTCCTATTCTAGTAGTTCCAAGTTATTCTTTCATTCCTCAGATAACAAGTGATTCGTATTATTCTTCAATAGTAGTTTCTAGTTCATTCTTCATTCCTCAGATAACAAGTGATTCCTATTCTAGTAGTTCTAGTTATTCTTCATTCCTCAGATAACAAGTGATTTCTATTCCAGTAGTTGTAGTAATTTTTCATTCCTCAAAAAACAAATTATTCATATTCTAGTAGTTCTAGTTATTCTCCAATCCTAATATATCAAGTGATTCAGATTCTAGTAGTTCTAGTTCTTCTTCATCCCTCAGATAACAAGTGATTCCTATTCTAGTAGTTCTAGTTATTCTTCATTCCTCAGATAACAAGTGATTCCTAGTCTAGTAGTTCTACTTAGTCTTCATTCCTCAGAAAACAAATTATTCAAGTTTGTTCTAGTTATTCTTCAATCATCAGATATCAAGTGTGATCAGAGTCTAATACTTCGAGGTATTCTTCATTCCTCAGATAACAAGTGAATCAGATTCTATTAGTTCTAGACATTCTTCTATCCTCAGATAAGAAGTTATTCATATTCTAGTAGTAGCTCAATTTATTCGTCATTCCTCAGAATACAAGTGATTCATATTCTAGCAATTCTACTTATTCTTCATTCCTCAGATGACAAGTGACTCCTATTCTAGTAGTTCTAATTATTCTTCATTCCTCAGATTACAAGTGATTCATTTTCTAGTAGATCTAGTTAGTCTTCATTCCTCATATTACAAGTGATTCATATTCTGGTAGTAGTTCTAGTTATTCCTTTTTCCTCAGATTACAAGTGATTCATATTCTATTAGTAGTTCTAGTTATTCTTCATTCCTCAGATAACAAGTGATTCCTATTCTAGTAGTTATAGTTATTCTTCATTCCTCAGATTACAAGTGATTTATATTCCAATAGTAGTTCTAGTTATTCTTCATTCCTCAGATTACAAGTGATTCAAATTCTTGTAGTAGTTCTAGTTATTCGTCATTCCTCAGATAACAAGTGATTCCTATTCCAGTTGTTCTAATTATTCGTCATTCCTGAGATTACAAGTGATTCATATTTTAGTAGTAGTTCTAGTTATTCGTCATTCCTTAGACAACAAGTGATTCTTATTCTAGTAGTTCTAGTTATTTTTTATTCCTCAGATTACAAGTGATTCATATTCTAGCAGTAGTTCTAGTTATTCTTCATTCCTAGGATATCAAGTGATTCATATTCTAGCAGTTCTAGTTATTCGTCATCCCTAAAATAACAAATGAATTCATATTCTTATCGTTCTAGTTATTTTCATTCCTCAGATATGAAATGATTCCTATTCTAGTAGTTCTCTAGTCTTTCTTCATTCCTCAGATAACAAGTGTTTTTTATATTCTAGTACTTCTAGTTATTATTTTTATGGGACGATGCTCAGAGTGATGTAACATTAAACTTGTACATAATTTATATTGTAGACAAATATGGATGCACCTTTAAAAACGATGGAACACTTTATGATTGTTCAAATCTCAATTTGACTTTCATTCCAACCAAACTGCCGGACTTTGTTCAGCAAATAGATCTACGATCAAACAGAATTATGGAAATCCCCAACCGAGCATTCGTAAATGTTCAAGGACTGATCAAGTTGGATTTGTCACGCAATAACATTTCGATGATCAGGAAATTTGCTTTTGAAAATTTATTTAATCTTACCTCTCTGGTGTTAGATACAAACAGATTGAAAAGTTTGTCATTTGAACAGAGTTGTTTTTTGCCACTAACAAATTTGCAAACATTATCTATAAAAGACAACAAATTTTCTAAATATCCTGTAAGAGAAATTGAACATTTAGAAAACTTACAGGAATTAAGTATTGATATATTTGAAGGATTTAATTTCAGTATGGAATTTAAGACCCTTCGTCAATTAGAAGCACTAAAATTACATGGTAGGGGTGCCTTCTTTGTTTACAACAATTCCTTTGAGGTTTTTTCTAATATGAATATTTCAAACCTTTGAATTGTACTTATCTTGGGGTAATATAGCTCCAATGGAACTATAAATATTTTAAATCCTTTCTCTACGCTTAATAATTTAATTATATCCGTGAAATCAGAATCAATTACAAATATTTTGAAATTATTTTATCCTCTACAACATAAGAATATTCAGTTTGTAGATTTATCAGGGATTGGTTCTGACATCTCGACAAAATTAGGAGTAGATGAATTAGAATATTTGCTTAATGTTTGTATTGATACACTAAACGTGGCTGACAATGGCATTTCTTCGCTGCCTTGGCTTCGAATCGCTCAGTCAGTATTAGGTCAATGTATTCAGTCGTTGGACATCTCTAAAAACCCCATAACTGGATTTATCAATACAATTGCTATTTTTTTCCCATTTTTCAAGACTTTAAAAACTCTTAATTTGTGTTGTATGGAGCCATGTGTTGAAAATAAATTTGGTGGAGGCTCTGGAATATATAAAAGTACGAAGATTTTCTTTTTCCCTCCTCATCTTTCCTTTCTTGATCTTTCAGAAAATAAATTAGCGTTCGTTGCGGGAGACGTATATATATAAATGCACGCCGATAATCTAAAGATTTTAAACCTAAGAAGGACCTGTAGCAATATATGCAATATAGTTTTAAGTGGTTTGACTGTCCTAGAAACGTTATATATAACAGATTCAAATTGTTCGGTTTTACACCCGCATTTCTTAAGAAATATTTCCAATCTGCGAGTGTTAGAAAATTAAAAATTCGTTTTTGGGACAAGGATTGATTAAAGACCCCATGGGGTCTTTTGTTGAAGGGTTTGTCCCTTTTAGAACATTTTAGACTTGGCAGATAATGAAATTTCATTTTTTTCATCAAAATGCTCTTTTGGACCAGTCGGGTTCATTAAAAAGTACTTAAAATAAGTGGAAATGTATTTACAGAAATACCATAAATGAATTTAAGAAATATCAAAACAATTGATTTCGACTTATAACAAACTGACGACCATTAATTTCAAGAAGTAGAAGCATTCTTGGAGAATCTTAATCATGATGTTAGGGTTGTTACCTAGAAGGTAACCCTATTATTTGTCTACGTGTGAAACATTAGATTTCTTACGGGTGGTTGGCCAAAAATAAATTTAGAATATACGACATAGAAAATGTCCACATGTACAAACTCTAAAATAAGTCTAGGACAGGTTATTTTACAAATAAAAGAATTAGAAAAGAGAGTGTTCACTTAGAGGTCTGATAGCAGTTTCTGTAAGTATAGGTTCGTCTCTGGTTGTGATCGTTTGTTTTGTTTTATTTATTTATGTAAATAGGATCAGGATAGAATATTGGCGGTGGCGTCTCATCCGCTTCTTGAGAATTTGTGTTTATAGAACATCCACCTACACCCCATTGAATCCTACTAAGTACCATGCGTTTGTATGTTACTCTAGTGTCGATTCTTCTTGGGTGAAAAATAACATAGTTGATGTGTTAGAATCTGAGTACAATTTATCGGTATGTGTATATGACAGGGATTTTGATGTTGGCCCTCCTATTGTGGATTGCATCATTAATGCAGTAGAACAAAGTGAAAAAATTATCTTTGTCATATCAAAGCATTTCTTAGGAAGTGAATGGGGTGAATTTGAAATGGAAATAGCTAGGATGCACGCTATCAAAACAAAGGATACTGGTAGCTTAATTGTTATTATGAAAGAAAAAATAGAACAGGACAAAATGCCACGTCAACTTCAGAGAATATGGTATAGGATAAATTGTATCAAATGGCTGGACGCAGAAACCGACGATGAAAAGAAAAAATGTGAACGTAAATTGTATAAAGCGTTGCGACGCAATGTTGAACACAGTACTCAGTTATAAACATTATATGTGGTTTAAAATTATACACATTATTTGTAGGTTTAACACATCTATATGTTTTTTGCGTGGCATATATACAACTGAGGTATTTTAGTTACCTCATGTATAATGTTTGTGCTTTTGTGTCCGTTTTATCTTTCATTTTTGTTTCAGGTTTACTTCTGTTTGATATGTTTTCTGTAATGACAAATGGTTTTTAAGAACTGCGTTAACATCTTTAAAGAAAATATAAATCATTAAAATTACAACTGTATTTCCCGTATTTTCCTACAACATGTAATCGTTTATGTACTGTAGTGTAAATATAATGTTTTAATGGTATAATGTATTGTTATAATATTGTATTGTTATATTATGTTAATATTATTACTGTATACAGGGAAATATTCGCACCCGTTTATGTTCGCCCCTTTCGTCCTAATCGTCAGTGGGCGAATTTAAACTGAGCGAGTTCAAGACGTTAATCCTTGTTTTAATCATTTCCTAGAGTAACTATTATATTATATCTTTCATTTCAAACAACACAAAATTGTTTTAAATAAACTTAAATGAAATCATGAAGTACGTAGACATGGACAAGTATTAATTGTTAAATAAAACTTCGCAATGAAATAAAATCATATTGTAAATTGGAATTGCAACGAGTCTGGGCGAATTTAAAACGGGGTGAAACCGTTTGCAAGTGTAGAAGGGCGGAAAAAAACACGGGTGGAATATAACCGTGTATAGAATATATTAAATATTATAAAGGGGAGTGTTGAATCCTTAGTTTGATTTGTAATGCAGTTATATTCGATTTATTGACGTTTTAGTTCATTCCGATAAATTTTGACATGATACCATTGGTAGAAACAGCCAAGATCTCTATGTGTGAGAAAGCATTTGATTTTACTTTGGTGTATTTATCTTTAAAAGCCTTTTGATTAACAATATACAATGTATTATCAAATAATCGGAAATCCGATGATTAAATAAATTAAAATTAAAATTTGTTGTTTAATATTAACGCACTAATGATTCACCCTTCATTACTCTTTCAATCAGTACTCATTGTAACGAAAATTAATCTTAAATCTGAACTAAGAAGATAAAAAATCTTTTGAACTTTTAATAATAAAAAAATGTGTTGAAAAAAATATTTTGAAACATTCCCACTTCATTTCCCCATATATCCGACATATTTGTAATTGTTTCCCCGGATAATCAAGTCCCACAGCAGTTATAAAAGACGGATTAGTTATATTGGTCGTCATCGTATATCTACTCGCAGCGCGAAACGTGCGAAGTCCCGGAGGTTGAACAAAAATCTTACCTGTGCTTTTGTGAATACCGTGTCTACAGACGTTTCAAGTGAAATATACATCTGTGCATCCAGTGACGTTTTCAGCAACGTACAAAAAGAGAAACGATTAGTTCATCCATAGTAAATCCAAAAGTCATTGCATTTTTCTAAAGATCAAGCCGCTTCCAAAGCATAAACAAAGCAATCTGCTTCCTATTGTCATTCGGCCATTGAGCCATGTTTGTTCTTCCGGTAAACAGAGAATTGTTCCGAAAGAACTAACTTTGGAAAAAACGAAAAACTTTTGGATTTACTATGGATGAACTAACTATGTTATATATCAATCTTAGTATTGAAAAATTAAGAAATGTTTAAGAAACACAATTAATGTACCTTTAAATAAATTGAAATTAAAAGTTGTTGCCCAATATTAACGAACTCATGACTTTCCTTCCGTATCCATTGTAACGGAAATTAATCTTAATTATGAATTTAAAAATCATAAATCAGTAATTAAATATATATATTTTTGTTGAGAGATACCCCCAGATATGTCCCAATGAATACTGAGACAAATGATGCAAAACGTGTTTCGCACGTGATGATATATGGAGAACATTTTAGAATATTTAACTTTTAACACGCACAGAGAGAGAGAGAGAGAGAGAGAGAGAGAGAGAGAGAGAGAGAATATATGTTATAGGAAAATATATATGTTTACATTTGTTTCAGTATACTAATGTAACATGTACATTTTTACAATTTTTGTATAAATGATGTATTTTCTATGTTAGTTTAGTTATATAAATAAAATGATATGCTATTTGAAATAGTAGTTATTCATAGTATTTATAAACTTCCTTTGACATATTTTTATTGAACAAGGAAATAATGGCAAAACATTATTTTAACTTATTCAGTGTAGACGAATAATCCTGTTATGTATGAACTCATTATTGTACAAAACATAAATATTTCAAAGTACAGACGTTTTACCAGAATTGATATAAAAGAAATATAAAAAAACCAAAAGTAGGATGATCAACATCCCCTCGATAAATATCTGTCAGGACACAGAGATCAGATACACTATGTGTATTTAAGTTAGCGCACTCATATTTTAGCGCCCTTTGGTGGTGTAGACATATTAGCGCATTCTTGAATTAGCGCAATTACGGGAAGAATATTTTTGATTTGGCGGTAGAATACTTTCCTGATACAGGCTATAGCTTTCCAGGTGTACTGAACAGTGATCATGTACAGGGAAGATTATCACGGAGCCCTGTTTATTATGAAACGGGATATACAATGCCGGATGGATATATTTTAGCGCTGTTCTTGAATTAGCGCAATGACTTTGACGCGGAAGGCGCTATTTTAAAATTAAAATACCGCTAAAATATCTATACATACAGTATTGTAATGTGGTCCACAACGTCTTTGTAGGTAGGTAAGGTAGAGTTGACGGTACACTGGGAGTAGCAAATTGCTGAGGTGCAAGAGAAGAAGAAACTGACACCCAACAGCTGGCAGATGAGTGCAAGGGACAGCTGGACAGTATAGTTTCTGTCAGTAGAAGGGGGATGCAGTCGATTTGTTTGCCAGATCTTGTGAAGAACCCAACGCATGTCAGGGATAATGGGGCAGGGCGGATAAGATAAGTAAGAACGGCACTGAAGGGGGCAGAAAGGTCGTCCCAGTGGATTTGGAGGAAGTGTAACAACATACGTAGCAAATTTTCCAAATTTAAGTAGTAATATTCCACAGTCACCTGCATATGGAGTATAATTCACAAATGATCCGATATGCCAGGCATGTTCAACATATGAACATTTCAAATAAAGATGTAACTACTCACTGGCAAATTATTGACACAGGGATATCGAAAACGGTCGGTATAATAGCCTTGATTGCGAAATGTTGAATTGCCTGAATGGCCGTTGTTGAGACGTCTGCACCAATTGTGACCAGGATTCGTTCCTCATTTGGACTTCACTGTGGACACACTGCGGGTGTCACTGGTCGACATGGATGCTTATTTCTCCATGACACCTGATCCCACCTCATGGTTTAGAGATGTCCGTATTTGTCCTCTTTTGGGGGATTTGTATCTGTGTCCTAACGATTTATACTTTGGTATCTGTGATGCTTCATATTCTAATGTAATTCATGTCTCTTAACACATTAAAGACATTTGGATGAAGTAGTTATATACAATCCATTGAATAAATAACTCCTAATTATGGTCCTTCATTCTACAATTCACCACAACAACAACACACACACACACATTCATACATACATACATACATACAGATATATATATATATATATATATATATATATATATATATATATAATATATATATATATATATATATATATATATGTGTGTGTGTGTGTGTGTGTGTGTGTGTGGATGGGTGTGCCAGAGTAGAAAGTAATAAGGCTAAAATGTTTCTTTTACTTTATTTCTCTGTAAAATAAGGAAGAAATCTACAAAAGATACAAATTTATAGTACATAGACATTACATATTACTTTACATTTATTAATACATATTAAGTATAATGAGTAAAAAAAGTATAAAAAAATTCGGTCTTACCTTTGCAGAAATAAACATGTGCGGTGCATAAAAGCAGTTGAGATACACTCACCTGAAAATAACAGGGTGACATGTCAATGCAAAAGGACAATGAAGTATAAATTTTAAAATGAAAATACATGTATTCCAAAAATTAATTCTAACAAACGGTAAAGTAAAACATGAATAATTATGAAAATTACATACGTGGATAGCATCTATCATAAATGAATTTAATACGCTGCTCTACATAATGAAGGGAAAGGTAAGCATATATGCGGTATAATTTAAGCGGCAAAGTATATCATTTGTTTCTAAATCGTACCTTTAAACCAATAAAGTAACTCCATTCAAACAACTAATCACCTTTCATACAAATTACTCACTCACTCAACTTATATGGGCACAAACACAAAGTAATGTAATTTGGAAACTCCAAAAACAACAGGAAGAATAATTACACATATTACCAACTCTCTCTCTCTCTCTCTCTGTCTCTCTCTCGCTCTCTCTCTCTCAGAGAGAGAGAGAGAGAGAGAGAGAGAGAGAGAGAGAGAGAGAGAGAGAGAGTTGGGAATATGTGTAATATACAGACGGCCATCTTGCATTTTGACATTTTTGACCATAGGAAGTTTCTGCCACTTTACAAAAAGGACTGAATGGATCTTTGAAATATAGCTGACAGGCTGCAAACTTGGATTTTCATCAACGAAAGTTTGTTTTTTCTATTTCTCAGAAATGACTGAAGGGATCTCGATGAAATTTGACACCAATATTCCCTTTTATATCTAGTTGTGTATGTTGCATTTTCAGAGAGATAGGAATCCAATATGGCTGACAGGACAGGCGGTCATCTTGTATTTTGACCACAGGAAGTTTGTTATTTCTATTTCTCGGAAATGACTGAAGGGATCTCCTTGAAATTTGACATTGGATTTTAACCCAAGGAAGTTTGTTACCGCTTCTTTTCAGAAAGGACCGAAGGGATCTCGTTGAAATTTGACATTAAGTTTTCCTTGAGGACTAGTTCTGCATTATTACATTTTCAGACAGATCGGAATACAACATGGCCGACAGGCAGCTAACTTGGATTTTGATCAATGGAAATTTGTTTCCGCTTCTGAAAGGACTTAAGCCTTGAGGTCGAGGTTTGAAAATTATATTTTCAGAGAGATCGGAATCCAACATGGCCGACAGGCGGCCATGTTCGATTTTGATGAAAAGAAGTTTGTTACTCCTACTTCTCAGAAAGGACTGAAGGATCTCCTTGAAATTTGATATGAAGGTTTTCCTAGGGGTCTTATTGTGCAAACTATATTTTCAGAAAGATCGGAATACAACATGGTCAACAGGCGGTTATCTTGGATTTTGACGAAAGGAAGTTTGTTACTTCTACTTCTTGGGAAAGACTGAATGGATCTCGTTGAAATTTGACATTAAGTTTCCCTTGAGGTCTAGTTGTGCATTTTATATTTTCAGAGAGATCGGAATCCATCATGGCCGACAGTCGGCCATCTTGGATTTTGATCAAAGGATGTTTGTTACTGCTACTTCTCAGAAAAGACTATTTTTTTTAAATTTGACATTGACATTGACAATTTTCCTTTGAGGCATATAAAATTTTCAGAGAGATTCGAATCCAACACGGCTGACAGGCTTCCATTTTGGATTTTGATTAAAGGAAGTTTGTTACCATTAATATTTCTCAAAACATACTGAAGGGATCTCATTGAAATTTGATATGTGGGTTGCTTTTGAAGTTTGAGGACTAATTGTGCATATTACATTTTCAGAGGAACAGAATCCATCTTTAATTCCATTCTCTCTGTATATGTAATATGTTCAGTTTCGATTTAATCTTGTGAAAAAAGTATTTCACAGAAATATGGATTTAAGTTCAAATTCAATGTTGAGTCACAAAATAAGAGAAAAGAAAAATCTGTTTAGATCAGTAATAGAACGTCCCACGGTGTGCACAAAGATCCCTTGACATCTCTCGAGTTGTTAAGTAACTTTTATCAATAATCTTTCATTAATGAAAAGCCAACAATTTCTATAGAGGTGGGCGATTGAAATATTTTTGAAAAAAGTCATTCGTCATGCCGTGTTTTGTCGTGTGTTTATTATGACGTAGTTGGACTCAAACCTGAGCTTACTAAAAGTTTAAACATATTTGTTCTATTTTTCACAAGGCCATTTACGGTTGTAATGTACCACGCGTCATTATTTGGAAAAAATCTCTAAATTCATAACATGTGGAAGAAATTTCCATGATTCAATCGTAATCCCCTTTTTTAAATTTTCCATATAAATATCTTTTTCTTATATAAAATATTTTTTCTTTAAATAATTTTTTCAAAATTTATAACAACCTTGTTGTGCTTAAGAATCTATAGATACCAAAGGCATTTCACATTTTTAGGTAATTTCCGGGTTTTACAAAATTCCTGGAAATTCCGTGCAAAAGGGGAATCCCCCAATTTTAGCCAAAGTGTTATACATGTACTAATGTTGTAAGGAAAGGCACTTCCGGGTTTATTTTCACTGTGGCAGTTGGAGCTCAAGAACGACGTAGAAGATAAACGTAAGTTTTGTATAAACTTTTCTTCTGTTGTGTTGCGTTTTGAAAATGCAGCTGTGATTATAATTGTGAAAAGTTTTGCCTATCATCAGAGGTCAACCAAGTGTAGGAATGGATGTGTTAGGACTGTATTTTAAAGTACACGACACACCACAATAATCACCACACACACAAAGACATCATCTCTATTCTTATGTTTCACGGAACTGGTGTCTTCTGCATGTTATAAAACCAGATTGCTTATCAAAAGAGGTTCAATATATATGGCTTATATTAGGAAATTTGATATATTTTAGCCATTTGTAAAATATTTACCTGGACTTAAGCAACTATTGTCTGAAAGTGATTTTGCGTTTATCACTGTTCTCGGGGTATCAGTCAGTTTGCGTGTTGGCATCACAACGAGGTCATTGATTCAATTCTCGATATAATGTTATTTATTACTAGTTATATTTTAAACTTTGTTTTACGCCACACTCAACACTTTTCCAGTTATATGGTAGCGGTTTGTTCGTTTGTTTATTGTTGTTTAACGTCCCACTCGAGAATATTTCACTCATATGGAGACGTCACCAAATGCCGGTGAAGGGCTTTCAAATTTTGGCCTATGCTCGGCACTTACGGCCATTGAGCAGTAGGGTTTTTTAACGTGCCAACACCTACTGTGACACGGGACCTCCATGATTTAAATAGCGATGCTCTAACCACTTGGCCATGAAGGCCTCCTTACTTATTGTATACATAACTATATCGGACAATAAAATGGGTAGTTTTCCTATTTTTATAAAGTTATGTCTTACTTATTATATACTGAACTATGTAAAGGATAGTTAAGCTAATTGTTATGGGTTGTTATGTAATAACAACCTTTTATGGGTTTACCTCGGCTTTTCATCGAGGGCTATCCTGTTAGCAGTGATATGTTCTTCATCTACACAAGGAAATATAGTCTGATCTTAGAATTGAATTTTTACAGAACAGCAAAATATTTTGGTGAAATGAAATTCAATTAAGTGTGAATAATCTTTTGATAAAATACAACATGACTATACTTATTCCTGCCTTTTGAAAAGCAATTGTTATGTGTCTATACTTCTTTCAACACAACATAATTAACATATACTAATAGATACGGATTCTTGGCAGAGCTAAATTTAGGTTCTGGTATCAGTAAATAGAAAATGATCAACTTTGTATCATTCTGCCATTAAGTATAAACGATATTGCAGAAGAGCTACTTAGAAGAAACGAATTAATATGGAGATCAATTTATACTTTAAATGCACTTTTTCAGTAAACAGTATTTAAAAACTGTTGTCTATATTGTTTTAAGAAACTATCTGTCACATGTAATGCTGAAATTTACTTTTTCATTCCTAAAATCCATTTACGATATAAAAAAGTGTGCATGTTTAATTTAGTTTGAAACAAGTCTTATTTTTACAATGTACAGAAATTTGCAAACTCTAAGACGCAATTTAATTGGTTCCTAATATCGATTTAACCAATCGTAAGCATTTTAACTTTAAGCTATACTATCATTGATGCCAAAACTGTCCAACGTGCGGGATATTGCAATACAACAAAAGTAATAAACATTTTTGCTATCTCTCTATAAGAAACAAATGCACACATGCCAATGGAGTGGCAATTTGCGTGTGAATAACAAGGGTATATTTACACACATGTTATCCACAGTACCATTTTTGCTTTCGACGTATCGTAGACAATGTTCGTCTGCAACTAGGAAATTGCCAGTTAAACTTATCCAGTACTTTATTGTAATTGTTTTGGTAAGTTAGGCTTCTGATGATAAAGATTTGGTTTTTGTTTTCTTAAATGTGACAATAATATATTTATTGCCCTAAATGATAAGTTCAACTTTATTAAAGATAAATTGTGAATTTGTAATTATAAGTTATGTTTGGTTTATCATATCAAGTAACGGCATTACAATTTCTGTAACACTGATACATTTTACTGTTGTTTATTTTAAATGCATGTACATGTAAATTGTGATGAGAAATTGAAATGTTTAAAGAAGTAGTAGGCCTAACTTAACTGTCTTATGCATATATGGTAATGTATCTCTATTTTTATTTTACCCTGCCTTTCTTTCAGAAGTATTTCTTTTAATTAGATGTACTTCATTTTGAATCCAAGGTTTTTTTTTTGTAAACATAACAACCCATTTCAGTACTTTCAGTACTTTGATATTACGTAATGTGTTTCTTATCTTATGTAGAATTATATAATGTAAATTTAACTTATTCATATATTATTATTTTTTTACTAATTATATACAGAACTATATAATGGGTAGATAATCTGTTTATGTAATGTTATTTTTACCACTATCATGCATATACAGAGCTATGAATTGGTTATTTAACCTATTGATATAATGTTATTATTTTACTAATTATATACAGAATTATATAATGGGTAGATAATCTGTTTATGTAATGTTATTTTTACCACTATCATGCATATACAGAGCTATGAATTGGTTATTTAACCTATTGATATAATGTTATTATTTTACTAATTATATACAGAATTATATAATGGGTAGATAATCTGTTTATGTAATGTTATTTCTCACCAATGTCATGCATATACAGAACTATGAATTGGGTATTTAACCTATTCATAAATTGCTAGTAAGCATATTCCTTTAATGTTATTTCTTACTACTGATATAGTAAAATATAAAAAGGATGGTAAACCTATTGATATAATGCTGTATTGATAAAAATTAATGTATTTAAACATTTTAAAGTGCTACTGAAAGAGGCATTAGCTTGTTTTCAAAATAAATCTTTTCTTTTTATTACTTTGGTTACTTATAAAATGATCAACTCTCTATGTATATTGTAAAAAAGTGCTTGTGAAACCCAGTTTGGCATTGATTTAACTGTAATTGATAAATTCAACCTTACTACACATATATACATACCACAGTGGACATAACCTTATTTTCACAAAATATATACGAATATAATATTTTTATGCCCGTGTATAGCTCTTATATGTTATTGTACAAGTAGAAGTATCGAAAGTAGAAAAAATAGAATATAATGACATGTTTTGTAAAGAGAGAAAATGCCCCTTTTATGAGCTATGGTTTGCCCTTTGCTAAGTACTGCGTACATCGCTTAGTAGTGATCTATACTTCTGAGATGTTGTCGTTTATTATTGATACAGTGCATCGTTTCTAACACGTGTGCATGCATTATTATGCATGTCAATTTGCTCCTCTATAAGAAAGCATGTATAGCACTGGAGTTCTAAAACTACATTGATAAGTTAAACGTAGTTCTTCTGGGTTAAATCTAGTGTTTCTACAGCAAGACCAAGTGTTCTAATTAACTCGCATTAACAGAGAAAAGTCAGGTTTTCAATGAGACAAAATGGCCGCAACTGTGCCCAAATCACATAAATGAGTTAGTCCTAGTCGTTTTTGGAGAAAACAGTAGTTTAGGTGATAAAACCTAGGTTCAACTGCGTTAAAATCACATTATTGAGTACATGTATTTCATTTCGGTGGTGTTAAACAAAATTCGCGTAGTTGAACCTAGGTTCAGAAGTCTAAATTGGAGAACCAAAGAAACTAGGTTAAACTCTCCATCCTACGAGGGCTGGAATTCTCTTAACGATAAAACTGAGTCAGTTGTTCTTTGTCACTGTTATTCCTTTCAGTATGTTCAATAGGTATATCCGGTGAAAATCAAAACTTTTAAGCCTTTCGTCTTCGCTCTGTCTTGAAGTTGTTTACATCAAACAAATACTGACAATGCTTATAATTGGATTTATTTTTATTTTTCGCATGATTTTAAAAGGACAGCTTTATTTACATTAACTTTGAATGCCGCCAACTGTAATACTGTATACAAAACCCACAATGCAACATGAGGTAATTTCGGTCTGGCGCGTTTCGAGTGTAAATGCATTCAGCCGTTAATGCAGTGATCGTAGTAAACGGAATATAACGACAGAATTATTCGGGCTAGTTAAAAGTAGTTTTTTCAGTTAAACTCGTTTTCTCCAATTAATGCAAGTTTTGAGAATTTTATTTTGGCATAGCATTTGACTATTTTTAAGTGTTCTAAAATCACATTAAGAGCCATTCTCTGTAGGCATAACAATTTTAGATAAAGGGTCGGACAGACAATATCACAGATTTCAATGAAACTTGATACTTTATACTTGAAATTTGGTGTCAGATTGATACCCTGAGCTGTCCTTGCCATATAATACATAAATAAACATTACATCATAAAATTTTAAATTAAAAAAAAATTGAAATGTCATTTCTCTTTTAAAAAATAAATGAGTTGCCATGGCAATGCAAAATGAAAATATCTCATTTTTTCGCATGTTATGAAAAGAATCTAAAGGCAAGAGTAATCAACGAAGAATCAAACTGGTAAATTCAACAAGTTGAGCAATTTGTTTTATTTTCTCCAAATAAATTACATATCTGGTTACCTTGGCAACCAATATTTTCAACAAAAATATTTTAATACCGGTATATTCTTTTAAACACACCCTTTTCATCATATAGACGCCCAAAAGGCACATAAGAAACGAATCATCAAAATGGTCAATAAAACTAACCTTGTCAGTGAAGTGTCAGATTATTATATCAAGAGGTTGTAAAGAACAGTTGCTAGCTAAATGAAGAAAATATCCTGTATTATAATATGTCTAGGTCCGTGAATATAAACATGCTCCTCTAGTATATATTACCTCACAAAAGCTTTCTAATAATACACCCAATGCTTGTATTAAGGTGGATACATGTACATGGGTTTCTATACATAATAACTGGAAAATGTATATTGATTATGGACAAAGTCCGAGGTTAATATACATTTATAAGATCTTTAAAATCATACAATGTTGAGGTTGAAGTTGAAGAAAAACTTAAATTTTCCATTTGCGTGCCCATGACCTTGATCTTTGACCCCAAAACCTTGATACGTTGTCATCATGATTCTTAGGTAATCTGAACAACTTTCTTTTACCGGTATACCTTTGTGTATATAAAGTCAATTAGGTAAAGCTACTGAACAATTTGTATAAAACTTTGTTACTGAAGCACCTCTTTGTTCATTTCAATTCTTTTGCAAACTTTGACTTAAAAATCATGCATACAAAATTTGAAAGTCATCTGATAATTGGTTCATTAGAAGAATTTTTTTCAAATATGTACCAAGGTTTTGTCCTTTTTTTACACCTTCTGGGATCCCCATTAGTGCTACCCGTTTTTTCATCGGAAAAATTGATCATCGGTTGATTTTTATTAAAAAAACGGGAATTAATTGCCATAAGCATCGACCTGACAATTGCCACTCTGGCATTTTGTAAATCTTTGTGTGCCGAACAATTTTGCTTTTTTCACTTTATGTCTATTAATTGTACTTTTCAAGATAATGGCCATTACATGAACATGAAAATTCCAATTAAAAGGTAAAATAACACCCATAAATTCTGACATGACATTTTCGGCCCTGTTGTATAGCTTTGCATGCAGAATATTTTTGCTTCTTTCACTTTCTCTCTATCTATTATACCTTCTTTTGCAACTTCAAAAAGGGATAATGCCCGATTAAGTTTGGTTCAATTTGGCACAATGGTTCTTGATTTTCTATTTACATAGGTGGATAATTTTTCTCATATATTATAACTCATAATAACTTAATCGTATATCTTTGTATACAAAAAGTCAACCCGTTTTTGAGTTATTAAGCCATTTGTATGAAACTACACCCAAAATTATGAAAGCATCGCCTTGTGGCTCGTTTATAAACAGATTTGATTGTTATTCCCTAACTTATACTTAGATATTGACTCAACATACACGACGTCGCAACGACAGACAAAAGACGATAGCACAATAGGTCACCGTGAGTCTTTGGCTCAAAACGTATTTTTTGGTGTATTTCTAATATTTTAAATATAAAATCACCAGATTTTGAGCATTTTCAGCTATATCAAGTACATAGGACCTTTGCCCTTTTCACCAATCACCGTGAAATTTTGACAAAATATTTTCCTTTCCAATGCGTATATCACAGTTATGATCTATCAATGAATTTGTAATACTGAAGTACCCCTAAATACTTTTTTTCATAAAAATGTAACAATAGCAGTCTTGACCAATCAAAAGCCTTTATTTTGTTATCATGGCAGCCAACACTTTTATAACAGCTACTATCGAATTTGCAATGTCAAATATCCATGTATACCAATTTTCAGCAAAAGTTTGACCAATCAGTGGACTTTATTTTGTTACCATGGCAACTGACATTTTTCATGCATCTACCATTAAATTTGCAGTACAAAAATACCCCATAATACTATTTTTCATCGAAATCTGAGAGTAATAAAATTTGACCAATCATAAGCTTTTTTACCATGGTTACCAACGCCTCTGTAAAATCTATCATTAATTTCATCATAACAAAATACCTCTATTCATTTTTTTAAAATCTATCTTCGGAAATATCTAGTTACAAATTTTAAGTAAAATCTGACAAATATCAAAATACTTGTGATTTATCTCCCCCAGTATAGTATTAAACCATAAACACAGTTATATCTAAGGGAAATAACTCTGACCGAATTTTGCACTTCCGACAGCAAATTCCTAAATAATCAAAACTGAATATTTTCCTTATCTAAAAAACACATATTTAATTTTTGGCATTTATATGCTTTTAAGTGTGAACTTTGTCCTCTGTGAAATTGAAGGAATCCTGTAGGTGCATTTTGAAGAAATATTGAATTAGATTATAAAGGATTATGTAGTAAAAACGTTGAAAATTCAGATGTATGGTTACCATGACAACGCAAATAAATATACTTTATTTACTAATTACTCCGGTTTTTCTACTTTTACTACTTGTACTTGATATGCAATAACAGATATGAGCTATACACAGGCATAAAAGATCTTATATTCCTATATATTCTGTGAAAAAAAGGTTAGGTCCAGTGTGGTATTCATATACAAATAGTAAAGTCGTGGTAATCAATTCCAAGTGAAAACGTGTAGACCCTGGATTTCTAAAACAATTTTCACAAAATACATAGGGATAAATAGTCGTCATGCCTGTGTATATCTCTATTTTTGCTATTGTATATCAATCTAAGTAGTAAACAAGAGCACTGCAAACGGTACATAATATGCCCATCATGAATAATTTTTCAAAGATTTTTTTATGATGGAAATGTTAGTATGTGTTAGAGATTTTTCTAACAAATGCATGTGTGCTACAGTGACCTTGACCTATGGGATATGAAACTCATTGAGAACAACTGTTGTGTAATGTTTGAAATGGAACATTTCAGCAAGAACATTGAAAACCAGTCACGAAGGGACATAACTCCAAATGTGGCGGCGAGTTGAAAAACGACAACAAAACGCGTAATATATGTTAAACATTATTGCTTCTTGAGATACCATACCGTATTTAAAACGCGCTGTATCGTGGAAAGTGACTAAATAATATTAAATGTGGAAAGGAATTAAAACCTAATGCCGACATGAACTGCAAGTCGGAAAATCTCATTTATTGCGCCATATGTCCGACTTGTAATGAAAACTACATCGGGGAAACCGGAAGACTAATAGCGCGCATAAGGGTGCAAAAACATCAAATAAGGTATCCCACGATACGTGATACACCGTGCTGCGAACATTTCGCAACATGCGGAATGGGGAAATTTAAAATATTTCCCTTTTTCAAAATGTGGACTGAAGAACAAGCAGTGAGAATAGCCAAAGAAGATTTCTTAATAAGACTACTCAATCCAAAACTTAAAAGAAAATAATCGTTTTGTTCCTATTAATACTAATTTTTATAACCACTATCTTGTAACGTCACTATAACGTCATAGTTAACAATAGTATCTTAACAACATGTATTGTCTGAAGAGCCTGTAAAGGCGAAAGCGCTTACAGAAATTAAAGAAGAAAATTATGAAATGTGACGTTTTGAACTTTTTCTAAATATATTATATATTATATATATATATATATATATATATATATATATATATATATATATATATATAATTTTTGTAAAACACATCCTTAGATTGGATGAAAATGCTACGTAAAATCTGCGTAATCTACTTTGCTATGACGCAAGGAACTACGTCAACCGTTGCTAGAACAACAAGTGCAGTTGTTCAAGATATCATTGCACTTTATCATCGTTTGCTTGTGTTGTATGTTTTGAATATCGTTATAAGATTTTAAAAATCTATTGCATTTTTCACTTCTTATTAAATTATAAGGATTAACATTAACTTTTCAGTTGTTTACTAAAAAATCAATGATGAGGCAGATAACATTTTTTTGCATTGCGATTCGCGCAATACAAAGTGTACTCTGCCTCAACATTGGTTATTTTCAGTAACCAACTGAAAAGTTGATGTTAATCCTTAAATATATATAAATGTATATGTCGCTTTACCGACACGTTTTGGTGAATTACATTTTTTTCAGAATGACATCCATTACTCTAAAGTTGTGATGACAAACTGAAAGAGTAAAGTGTGCTTAAAACGGTTTTACCGACACGTTTTGGTGAATTAACGGATATTTTTTTTTCTCTCTAGTGAAACAACATTATGTATGTCAAACATACAGTGACCAGCTTTGCTCTACTTCTGGGGTTTTCTTCTCTTATAGTTGCAGGTAAGTCAAATTATCTATGCTATAATCTTTTTTGTCAAAATACATACAATCAACATTAGAAATATTTTGAAGAAGGAAACATTATATGGGGTCTAATTTTCATTAAAAATCATACAATTATTTGCTAACGCTGGAAGGTTATGCTTTCACGACGTCGGCGTCAAAGTGTGTTACAATCCAACTTCATGTTTTTGCATTTAGGTCAATTGCTTTACAATGAACCGACCTTAGCAAAACATGACTTGTACAACATATTCTTACGGTTTAAACTATAATCTACTTTCCCTTGGGTCATTTCAGGGGTAGAAAACTTTAATGTCCCGGGTACTTTAGGATTCAGTCGTAACTTTGTAAACACATGTCTTTCAATGTTCAGTGTAAAATTAGATATAGCGAAACTTTTGCCATTCTGTCTTACAATGTTTTATTGTAAAATAAGATATATCGAAGCTTTTGCCATTTTGTCTTACAATGTTCAGTGTAAAATTAGATATAGCGAAACTTTTGCCATTCTGTCTTACAATGTTCAGTGTAAAATTAGATAATGCGAAGCTTTTGCCATTCTGTCTTACAATGTTCAGTGTAGAAATATATATAGCGAAGTTTTTGCTATTGTGTCTTACAATATTCACTGTAGAATTTTGTGTCATTCTGTCTTACAATGTTCATTTTACAATTAGATATAGCGAAGTTTTGTGTCATTCTGTCTTGCAATGTTCAGTTTAGAATTAGATATAGCGAAGTTTTGTGTCATTCTGTCTTACAATATTCAGTGTAGAATTAGATATAGCGAAGGTTTTGTCATTCTATTTTACAATGTTCAGTGTAGGATTAGATATAATTTATTATTAGTATTTATTTTTTTAAGTTTTATTAATTGTATATCTTCAGTATGTAAATCATGCTAAAGTACAATGTTTTTGTTTCCTTTGTGAAACAGTGAAGTTTATGTATCTCAATCGCTTTGTTCTCCATTCCTTAGATAGCAAGTGAGTCATATTCTAGTAGTACTTCTAGTTATTCTTCATTCCTCTGATTACAAGTGATTTGTTTTCTAGTAGATCTAGTTCTTCGTTCTTCTTCATTCCTCATATTACAAGTGATTCATATTCTAGTAGTAGTTCTAGTTGTTCTTTATTCCTCAGATAACAACTGATTCATATTCTAGTAGTTCTAGTTTCCTTCATCCCTCAGATTACAAGTGATTCCTATTCTAGTAGTTCTAGTTATTCTTAATTCCTCAGATAACAACTGATTCATATTCTAGTAGTTCTAGTTCTCCTTCATCCCTCAGATTACATGTGATTCCTATTCTAGTAGTTCTAGTTATTCGTCATTTCTCAGATAACAAGTGATTCATATTCTAGTAGTAGTTCTAGTTATTCTTCATTCCTCAGATAACAAGTGATTTTCTATTCCAGTAGTTGTAGTTATTCTTCGTTCCTCAGATAACAAGTGATTCTTATTCTAGTAGTTCTAGTTATTCTCCAATCCTAAGATATCAAGTGATTCAGATTCTAGTACTTCTAGTTATTTTCCATTCTCCAGATTACAAGTGATTCATAATCTAGTAGTTCTAGTTATTCTTCATTCCTCAGATAACAAGTGATTTATATTCCAGTAGTTGTAGTTATTCTTCATTCCTCGGATAACAAGTGAATCAGATTATAGTAGTTCTAGTTATTCTTCATTCCTCAGATTACAAGTGATTCATATTTTAGTAGTAGTTTTAGTTATTTTTCATTCCTCATATAACAAGTGATTCATATTCTATTAGTTCTAGTTATTCTTCATTCCTCATATAACAGTGATTCCTATTCCAGTAGTTCTAGTTATTCTTTATTCCTCAGAAAACAAATTATTCATATTTTAGTAGTTCTAGTTATCCTTCATTCCTCAGATAACAAATGAATCAGATTCTATTAGTTCTAGATATTCTTCTATCCTCAGATAAGAAGTTATTCATATTCTAGTGGTAGTTCTATTTATTCGTCATTCCTCGGATTACAAGTGATTCATATTCTAGCAGTGGTTCTAGTTCTTCTTCATTCCTCAGATGACAAGTGACTCCTATTCTAGTATTAGTTCTAGTCATTCTTCATTCCTCTGATTACAAGTGATTCATTTTCTAGTAGATCTAGTTGGTTTTCATTCCTCATATTACAAGTGATTCATATTCTGGTAGTAGTTCTGGTTATTCTTTTTTCCTCAGATTACAATTTATTCATATTCTATTAGTAGTTCTAGTTATTCTTCATTCCTCAGATAACAAGTGATTCCTATTCTATTAGTTATAGTTATTCTTCATTCCTCAGATTACAAGTGATTCATATTCCAATAGTAATTCTAGTTATTCTTCATTCCTCAGATTACAAGTGATTCATATTCTAGTAGTAGTTGTAGTTATTCTTCATTCCTGAGATTACAAGTGATTCATATTCCAATAGAAGTTCTAGTTATTCTTCATTCCTCAGATAACAAGTGATTCCTATTCTAGTAGTTTTAGTTATTCCTCATTCCTCAGATTACAAGTGATTCATATTCTAGTTGTTCTAATTATTCTTCATTCCTCAGATTACAAGTGATTCATATTTTAGTAGTAGTTCTAGTTATTCTTTATTCCTCAGATTACAAGTGATTCATATTCTAGCAGTAGTTCTAGTTATTCTTCATTCCTAAGATATCAAGTGATTCATATTCTAGTAGTTCTAGTTATTATTCATCCCTAAAATAACAAATGATTCATATTCTTATCGTTCTAGTTATTTTCATTCCTCAGATAAGAAATGATTCCTATTCTAGTAGTTCTAGTCTTTCTTCATTCCTCAGATAACAAGTGTTTTTATATTCTAGTAGTTCTAGTTATTATTTTCATGGACGATGCTCAGAGTGATGTGACATAAACTTGTACATAATTTATATTGTAGACAAATATGGATCCACCTTTAAAAACGATGGAACACTTTATGATTGTTCAAATCTCAATTTGACTTTCATCCCGACCAAACTGCCGGACTTTGTTCAGCAAATAGATCTACGATCAAACAGAATTATGGAAATCCCCAACCGAGCATTCGTAAATATTCAAGGACTGATCAAGTTGGATTTGTCACGCAATAACATTTCGATGGTCAGGAAATTTGCTTTTGAAAATTTATTCAATCTGACCTCTCTGGCGTTAGATAAAAACAGATTGACAAGTTTGTCATTTGAACAGAGTTGTTTTTTGCCACTAACAAATTTGCAAACATTATTTATAGATGGCAACAAATTTTCTAAATATCCTGTAAGCGAAATTCAGCATTTAGAAAACTTACAGGAATTAAGTATTGATATATTTGAAGGATTTAATTTCAGTATGGAATTTAAGACCCTTCGTCAATTAGAAACACTAAAATGATATGGTAGGGGTGCCTTCTTTGTTTACAACAATTCCTTTGAGGTTTTTTCTAATTTGAATATTTCAACCTTTGAATTGTACTCATCTTGGGCTCATATAGCTCCAATGGAAACAAATATTTTAAATCCTTTCTCTACACTTAATAATTTAGTTATATCCTTGACTTCAGAATCAATTACAAATATTTTGAAATTATTTTATCCTCTACAACATAAGAATATTCAGTTTGTAGATATATCAAGGATTAGTTCTGACATCTCGACAAAATTAGGAGTAGATGAATTAGAATATTTGCTTAATGTTTGTATTGATACACTGAACGTGGCTGACAATGGCATTTCTTCGATTCCTTGGCTTCGAATCGCTCGATCAGTATTAGGTCAATGTATTCAGTCGTTGGACGTCTCTAAAAACCCCATACCTAGGGTTATCAATAAAATTTTTATTTCTTCACCATTTTTCAAGACTTTAAAAACTCTTAATTTGTGTTGTATGGAGCCATGTGTTGAAAATGAATTTAGTGGAGGCACGGAAATATATAAAAGTACGAAAACGTTATTTTTCCCTCCTCACCTTTCCATTCTTGACCTTTCAGAAAATAAGTTATCGTTCGATGATGGACACGTATACAATATGCTCGCCGATAACCTAAAGATTGTAAACCTAAGAAGGACCTGTAGCAATATATGCAATATAGTTTTAAATGGTTTGACTGCCTTAGAAACTTTATATATATCAGATTCAAATTGTTCGGTTTTACATCCGCATTTGTTAAGAAATATTTCCAATCTGCGAGTGTTAGAAATAAAAAATTCGTTTTTGGGACAAGGATTGATTAAAGACGCCATGGGGTCTTTGTTGAAAGGTTTATCCCTTTTAGAATATTTAGACTTGGCAGATAATAAAATTTCATTTTTTCATAAAAATGCTCTTTCGGACCAGTCGGGTTCATTAAAAGTACTTAAAATAAGTGGAAATGTATTTACAGAAATACCAGAAATGAACTTAAGAAAAATCAAAACAATTGATTTTCGAAATAACAAACTGACGACCATTAATTCAAGAAGTAGAAGCATTTTGGAGAATCTTAATCATGATGTTAGGTTGTACCTAGAAGGTAACCCTATTATTTGCACGTGTAAAACATTAGACTTCTAACGGTGGTTGGCCAAAAATAAATTTAGAATATACGACATAGAAAATGTGGCATGTACAAACTCTAAAATAAGTCTAGGACAAGTTATCTTACAAATAAAAGAATTAGAGAGAGAGTGTTCACTTAGAGGTTTGATAACAGTTTCTGTAAGTATAATTTCGGCTCTGGTTGTGATATTTGGTTTTGCATTATTTATTTATGTAAATAGGGTGAGGATAGAGTATTGGCGGTGGCGTCTGATCCGCTTCCTGAGAATTTGTGTTTATAGAACATCCACCTACACCCCATTAAATCCTACTAAGTACCACGCGTTTGTATGTTACTCTAGTGTCGATTCTTCTTGGGTCAAAAATAACATAGTTGATGTGTTAGAATCTGAGTACAGTTTATCGGTATGTGTATATGACAGGGATTTTGATGTTGGACCTCCTATTGTGGATTGCATCATTGATGCAGTAGAACAAAGTGAAAAAATTATCTTTGTTATATCGAAGCATTTCTTAGAAAGTGAATGGGGTGAATTTGAAATGGAAATAGCTAGGATGCACGCTATAAAAACAAAGGATAGGGGTAGCTTAATTGTTATTATGAAAGAAAATATAGAACAGGACAAAATGCCACGTCAACTTCAGAGAATATGGTATAGGATAGATTGTATCAAATGGCTGGACTCTGAAACCGAAGAGGATAATAGAAAAATTGAACGTAAACTGTATAAAGCGTTGCGACGCCATGTTGAGCACAGTACTCAGTTATAAACATTATATGAAGTTTAAAATTATACGCATTATTTGTAGGTTTAACTAATTAATATTATTTTTGCGTGGCATATATACAACGGAGAAATGAGGTATTTTACTTCTTTGGTTATCCCATGTATAATGTTTGTGTTTTTATGTCCGTTTTATCTTTCAATTTTGTTCAGTTTTACTTCTGTTTGTAATGACAAATTGTTTTAGAACTGCGTTAACATCTTTAAAGAAAATATAACTCATGAAAGTAACAACTGTATTTCCCGTATTTTCCTACAACATGTAATCGTTTATGTACTGTAGTGTAAATATAATGTTCTAATGGTATAATGTTGTATTGTTATAATATTGTATTGTTATATTATGTTGGTATTATTACTGTATACAGGGAAATATTCGCACCCGTTTATGTTCGCCCCTTTCGTTGTAATCGTCAGTGGGCGAATTTAAACTGAGAGATTTCAAGGAGGTAATCCTTGTTTTAATCATTTCCTAGAGTAATTATTATATTAAATATTTCATTTTAAACAACACAAAATAATTGTTTTAAATAAAACTTGAATGAAATCATGCAGGAGGTAGACATGGACAAGTATTAATTGTTAAATAAAACTTCGCAATGAAATAAAATCATATTGTAAATTGGAATTGCAGCGAGTCTAGGCGAATTTAAAACGGGGCGAAACCGTTTGCAAGTGTAGTAGGACGAAAACAACACGGGCGAATATAACCGTGTATAGAATATATTTAATATTATTAAAGGGAGTGTTGAATCCTCAGTTTGATTTGTAATGCAGTTACATTCGCTTTATTGACGTTTTAGTTAATTCCGGTAAATGTTTGACAGGGTACCATTGACAGAAATAACTAAGGTCTTTATGTGTGAGAAAGCATTTAATTTTACTTTGGTGTATTTATCTTTTAATTCGGCTATGTCAGTTTAACACGCAGACAGACTGAGAGAGAGAGAGAGAGAGAGAGAGAGAGAGAGAGAGAGAGAGAGAGAGAGAGAGAATATGTTATAGGAAAATATATATGTTTACATTTGTTTCCGTATACTCATGTAACATGTACATTTTTACAATTTTTGTATAAATGATGTATTTTCTATGTTAGTTTAGTTATATAAATAAAATGATATGATATTTGAAATAGTAGTTAATCATAATTTTTATAAACGTCCTTTTACATATTTTATTGAACAAGGAAATAATGGCAAAACATTATTTTAACTTATTCGGTGTAGACGAATAACCCTGTTATGTGTGAATACATTTTTGTACAAAACATATATATTTTAAAGTACAGACAGTTTTCCCAGAATTGATATCAAAGAAATGTAAAAAAAAAAAACAAAAAACAAAAGTAGGATGATCAACATCCCCTCGATAAATATCTGTCAGGACACAGAGACCAGATACACTATGTGTATTTAAGTTAGCGCACTCATATTTAGCGCCTTGGGTGGTGTAGACATTCTAGCTCATTCTTAAATTAACACAATTACGGGAAGAGTATTTTTGATTTAGCGGTAGTATACTTTCCTGATACAGACTATAGCTTTCCATGTGTACTGAACAGTGATCAAGTACCTGGAGCCCTGTTTATTATGAAACGGGGCATACAATGCAGGATGGAACCATTTTAACGCTGTACTTGAACTAGAGCAATGACTTAGACGTGGAAGGCGCTAATATTAAAATACCTCTAAAATATCTATACATACAGTATTGTAATTTGGTCCATAACGTCTACGTAGATAGGTATGGTGGAGTTGACGGTACACTGGGAGTAGCGAATTGCTGAGGTTCAAGAGAGGAAGAAACTGACACCCAACGTCTGGCAGATGAGTGCAAGGAAAACAGCAGTGTGGTTTTCGTCAGTAGAAGGGGGATGCAGTGGATTTGTTTGCCGGTCCTCGTAAAGAACCCGACGCATGTTAGGGATAATGGGACAGGGCGGATAAGATAAGTAACAACGGCACTGAAGGGGACAGAAAGGTCGTTCCAATGGATTTGGAGGAAGCGTAACAACATGCATCGTAAAGTAGTAATATCCAACAGTCACCCGCATATGGAGTATATTTCACAAATGATCCGATCCGATAATTTCATATACAGATGTAAACTACTCACTGGTAAATTATTGACACCGGGATATTGAAAATTTGCATTTCTCTGTTTCATTGGGTGAAATGTTGAATTGCCTTTTCGTTGGCGGTTGTTGAGACGTCTGTACCAATTGTGGATTTGTTTCTCACGTATTTTATTTGGACTTGACTGTGGACACACGGCGGATGTGACCGGTCGACAAGGATGCTTACTTCTCCATGACACCTGATCCCACCTCTTGGTTTCCAGATGTCCATGTTTGTCCACTTTGCCGGATTTGTATCTGTGTCCTGCACATCCTAACGATTTATACTTTGGTATCTGAGATGTTTTATATCCCAATGCAATTCATGTCCCTAAACACATTAAAGGCATTTGGATGAAGTAATTATATACAGTTCATTGAATAAATAACTATATATTATAAACATAATAGCAAAGTTATAATGCTCAAGACGATATCGTTTCTGTCAATTAGACTTCATCAGTTGAGCTCCAATTTGAAAAGTATGCAAAAGTGGTATCATACAAGGCCAAATAATATCTCTAAAAGTATAGCCGAAATCCGTTTATATATATATATATATATATATATGTATATATATATATATATATATTATATATATATATATATATATATATATATATATGTGTGTGTGTGGGGGTTGATGGGTGTGGAAGAATAGAAAGTAATAGGGATAAATTGTTTCTATTATTGCATCTATCATAAATGAATTGAATACGCTGCTCTACATATTGAAGGGAAAGGTAAGCATATATACGGTATAATTTAAGCGGCAAAGTATATCATTGGTTACTAAATCTTACTTTTAAACCAATAAAGTAACTCCATTCAAACAACTAATCACCTTTCATACAAATTATTCACTCGCTCAACTTATATGCGCACAAAGTAATATAATTTGGAAACTCCAAAAACAACAGGGAGAAAAATTACACATATTCCCAAGTCTCTCTCTCTCTCTCTCTCTCTCTCTCTCTCTCTCTCTCTCTCTCTCTCTCTCTCTCTCAATCACACAAATGAGGATCATACATATATCTGATGATCGCACACAGCAAGCAGGCTGAAAACTTGTTCTCTAAACTTTTTTACCTTTTCTCATCACATAAACAACATATGGTAGGTATCATATAAATTGAAGTGAAACAAATGAAACTGTAGTAAAGAAATTGAAGATTATACAGATGCTATTGACAAACATATGAATGTATTTACACTGCACATCAGATTTAATTTACGACCCTTGGGTAAGCTAACACTCATGATGAAAACTCATATTGAAAGTCGCAGTCTACTGGGTATTAGTTTCGTTATGACTGCAGGTAAGAAATGCTTTTGTGTCATATCCCTTTTGTTTCCATAGATAAAATAGCATAACGATGAAATGTTAACGTTCTCTATTACAGACGTTTTTGAAATTTTATGTATTATCATTTGAATCATAGAATGCCTCTATTTACTGAAAAGCAGGATACACTGCACTGTATCATGAGTGAAAATACGCGGGATGAAGAGACCAGTAACATCTAAGACAATTTATATGACTAAGGCAATGCCTCGAAAGAGATCACAGCTCCTTGTTTTACACATATGGGGGAAAAGCTATGTCTGCAAAACGTTTGCTAGTACAGTAGCTAAGTACCTAATTGTCAAACTTCTTTTTTTAGAAAATGACTTTTTCAGTTTTCATGGTGAAATTAAGAAATTAAGGTCTTATTGTACAGATAATATTTTCAGAGAGATCAGAATCAAACATGGCCGACAGGCGTCCATCTTGGATTTTGACGAAAGGAAGTTTGTTACTTCTCAGAAAAAAAACTGAAGAGATCTTGAAATTTGACATGAAAGTTCCCCTGTTTGTGCATATTACATTTTGAGAGAGATCAGAATCCAATATGGCCGACAGGCGGCCACGTTGGATTTTGATAAAAGGAAGTTTGTTACCGCTTCTTCTCAGAAAGAACTGTAAGGATCTCATTAAAATATGACATGGAGTTTCCCTTGATGTCTAGCTGTGGATATTACAGTTTTAGAGAGATGGGAATCCAACATGGCCGACAGGTAGCTATCTTGGATTTTGACCAAAGAAAGTTTGTTACCGCCGTTTTTCAGAAAGGACTTAAGGGATATCCTTGATATTTAACATACAAGTTTCCCTTGAGGTCTTATTATACAAATTATATTTTCAGAAAGACAGGAATCCAACATGGCCGACAGGCGGCCAACTTGGATTTTGAGCAAAGGAAGTTTGTTACTGCTACTTCTCAGAAAGGACTGAAAGGATCTTGTTGTGATTTGACAAGAAGGTTCCCCTTCGTGGCATATTACATTTCAGAGAGATCGGAATCAAAACATGGGCGACAGACGGCCATCTTGCATTTTCACCACAGGAAGATTTTTATTGTTACTTCTCAAAAACGACTGACGGTATCTCCAAGAAATTTGACATGAAGGTTCCCCTAGTAGTGCATGCTACATTTTAAGAGAGATCGGAATCCAAAATGGCCGACAGGCGGTAACCTTGGATTTTCATCAATGGAAGTTTATTATTTCTATTTCTCGGAAATGACTGACTGAAGGGATCATCTTGAAATTTGACATAAAGGTTCCCCGTGAGGTGTAGTTGTGCATAGGATAAGATATTTTCAGAGAGATTGGATTCCAACATGGCTGACAGATGATCATCTTGGGTTTGTTACCGCTTCTCAGAAAAAGACTGAAGGGATGTCGTTGAAATTTGACATCAATGTTCCCCTTATTATCTAGTTGTGCATTATGCATTTTCAGAGAGATAGGAATCCAATATGGCCGACAGTTGGTCATCTTGTATTTTGACCATAGGAAGTTTAATATCTCTATTTCTCGGAAATGATCGTAGGGATCTCCTTGAAATTTGACATGAAGGTTCCGCGTGAGGTCAAGTTATGCATAGCGTATGATATTTTCAGAGCGACTGGATTCCAACATGGCTGACAGATTTGCACAGTGGAAGTATGTTACCCTATTTCTCAAAAATTATCTTAGGGGTTTCATTGAAGTTTGATGTCTCGTTGTGCATATTACATTTTCAGAAGGAAAAGAATCGAACGATGCGGCAATCTATGATTTTGATTAAAGGAAGTTTGTTACCACTTCTTCTCAGAAAGGACTTAAGGTATCTCATTGAAATTTTACATGAAGTTTCCCTTGAGGTCTAGTTGTGCATATTACATTTTCAGAGAGATCGGAATCCAACATGGCCGACAGGCAGCTATCTTGGATCATGATTAAAGGAAGTTTGTTACCACTTCTTCTCAGAAAGGACTTAAGGTATCTCATTGAAATTTTACATGAAGTTTCCCTTGAGGTCTAGTTGTGCATATTACATTTTCAGAAAGATCGGAAGCCAACATGGCCGACAGGCAGCTATCTTGGATCATGATCAAAGGAAGTTTGTTACCACTTCTTCTCAGAAAGGACTTTAGGGATCTCGTTGAAATTTAACATGAAATTTCCCTTGAGGTCGAGTTTTGCAAATTATGTTTTCAGAGAGATGGGAAAATAACATGGCTGACAGGCGGCCATCTTAGATTTTGACGAAAGGAAGTTTGTGACTTCTACTTTTGAAGGGATCTCCTTGAAATTTGACATGAAATTTCCCCTTGTTCCCCTAGCATATTACATCTAACATGATCGAAAGGCGGCCATCTTGGATTTTAACCCAAGGAAGTTTGTTACCGCTTCTTTTCAGAAAGGAGTGAAGGGATCTCGTTGAAATTTGACATTTTATATTTCCCTTGAGGTCTAGTTGTGCATTATTACTTTTTCAGAGAGATCGGAATCCAACATGGCCAACAGGCGGCCATCTTCAATTTTGACCAAAATAAGTTTGTTACCACTTTTTCTCAGTAAGGACTGAAGGGATCTCGTTGAAATTTGACATGAAGTTTCTCTTGAGGTCGTGTTTGCAAATTATATTTTCAGAGAGATAGGAATCCAACATGGCCGACTGGCGGCCATATTGGATTTTTGATCAAAGGAAGTTTATTACTGCTACTTCACAGAAAAGATTTAAGGGATCTCGTTGAAAGTTGACATGAAGTTTCCCTTTGAGGCATATAACATTTTATGAGATCAGAATTCAACATGGCTGACAGGCTTCCATTTTGGATTTTGACCAAAGGAAATTTGTTACCATTTATATTTCTCAAAAGTACTGTAGGGATGTCGTTGAAATTTGACATGAGGGTTGCCTTTGAAGTTTGAGGTCTAGTTGCGTATATAACATTTTCAGAAGGAACAGAATCCAACAATGCGGCCATGTTGAATTCCATTATCTTTGTAAATGTGATTTGTTCAGTTCAAGTTCAGTTTCGATTTAATTTTGTGAAAAAAGTATTTCACAGAAATATGGATTTAAGTTCAAATTCAATGTTTAGACACAAAATTAGAGAAAAGAACAATCTGTTTGAGATCAGACATAGAACGTCCCATGGTGTGCGCAAAGATCCCTCTAGCATCTCTTGATTGATTAATTGGTTTGAATAAAAGTTTAATAGCTTACTCGAGTTGTTAATGAACTTTTATCATAAATCTTTCATAAATGACTTAACATTTTGAAAATCCGACAATTTTTATAGAGGTGGGCAATTAAAATATAAAAAAAAATCATCCGTCATGCCGTGTTTTGTCCTATGTTTATTTTGACGTCATTAATCAGCTGTTGCAAATATTCAAAAGTTAGGCTAGGGTTATCAGACATTAACTGGAAAGTACTATTAAAAGCTTATGTCGGGCAAAATAAAAACGAAAAATACCAAATAAATAAAAATATATATTAATATAATTGCAAAATCTGAAGCATGTATATTTTGAATTTGTATATAGGCCTAACTGCTGCTTAAACACATTTCACATTTTTACAATGTTCCAAGAGTATGGCGTCATTATTTCTAAACATGAACGGCAGAGGAAATCCAATATCTGATAATGATAAGAAGTGCCACAGAGGAATGTTTCTGTACATCAATACTATGCTTCTGTTTTTAGTTATGGAAAAACCTCTTTTAGAGATTGGTTTTTGTTGTTTTTCGATATTTTGAGAATAGATGAGAAAAAAATCATTTCCGGTTGTAACTAAGGCTTTTAACTACTGACACTGGGCACTATATAGTAGAAAGTATTTGTTTCTTTTTATTTATTTGTAGACAACTCAGGATGTACCCTCAACGAGAATGGATCACTTTATAATTGTCCATATCTCAAATAACATTCATCCCGACCGAACTGCCGGATTTCATTCATCAAATAAATTTACGATCAAACAAAATTAAGGAAGTTCCTCATAGAGCGTTCGAACAAGTTCAAGGACTGTCCATATTGGATTTGTCACGGAACACAATATCGATGACCAGGACATTTGCTTTTGTTAAGTTAAACACAAACAAATTGACAAGTTTGTCATTTGAACAGAGTTGGTTTTGCTACTAACAAATTTGCACACATTATTAATAGATGACAACCAATTTTCTAGATATCCCGTCAGTGAACTCAAGAATTTAAGATATCTACAGATACTAAATATCGATTTCTTTCAGGGATTTGATTTCAGTGAAGAAAAACTTAGATACAGTTTAAAGTGTATGGTAAGGACCAACCATTCTCTCTATACAATAGTTCATTTGAGGTTTTCTCTGTCGCAAACATTTCAACCTTTTCATTCCATACAGGCAGGGTTTATATACCTGGAAACGAAGTAAATATTTTGTATCCTTTCTCGGCAATAAATAGATTGAGAATTACCACAAAATCGTTGACAATTACAATTTTGGAAACAAGTTTATCCTCTACAGCATTAGAATATTTGATCTGCAGATCTATCTAACATTGGAACACAGTATAGAAAATCCACTGAAATCGGAAAAAACCACGGTGGTTGGGCAAAAATAGTTTTAGAATATACGACATAGAAAATATGACATACACAAACTCTAAAATAAGTCTAGGACAAGTAATCTTACAAATAAAAGAATTAGAAAGGGAGTGTTCACTTAGAGGTTTGATAATATTTTCTGTTAAGTATAGGTTCGTCTCTGGGTATGATCGTTTGTTTTGTTTTATTCATTTATGTACATAGGGTCAGGATAGAATATTGGCGGTGGCGTCTGATCCGCTTCTTGAGAATTTGTGTTTATAGAACATCCACCTACACCCCATTAAATCCTACTAAGTACCACGCGTTTGTATGTTACTCTAGTGTCGATTCTTTTTTGGTGAAAAATAACATAGTTGATGTGTTAGAATCTCAGTACAATTTATCGGTATGTGTATACAAATACAAAAAAAAATCAGATACCAAAGTATAAATCAATAGAATGTCCAGGATATAGATACAAATTCGGTAAAAATGGACAAACACGAACCTCTGGAAACCAAGAGGTGGGATCAGGTGTCATGGAGGAGTAAGCATCCCCTGCAAGTATCGCCACTTCTGCAACAGCCGGTGGTGTAAAAAATAACTTAATCCAAATATTGATTTAGATGAGTTTAGATTGATTGCAGTAATAATACCAATTAAAATTCTCCATATGCTATGATACCCGTCTTTTACAGTGGTTCCTCTTAGACGGATTTCGACTATACGTTTGGATTTATTTTTGTCTTTTCTGATACCATTATCTCTTCAGAAAATCTGTTTAAAACTGTGATATAATTTTAGTGTTTTGTATACTTGTATGTAGTTTTAAATCAATAGACAGTAAGTACAGGATATTTTTGTACAGTTTTCACTATACTTTATAAATGGTGTTTACAGTAATGTAGCTTTATAAACATTTAAATATTTATAAGACAAGATTGCTGTAGCTAATACTCAGTACATGTATGTGAAACGTGTATGTGTTGTATAGGGAATTATTGTATAATTTTCAATATACTTTTAGATGTATTTTATCGTATTGTAGTTTTATGTACATTTGTACATATATTTTATACTTTAAAGTGTTGTACATTACTCTTTCTATTATATCGCATTGAGTGTTTTTACGCCAAACCCAACTAGTTTTCAGTCATATGATGGCATCCAGTTTTAGTGATGGATGAGAGAACCCAGTTAACCCAGAAGAGATCATCAGCCTCCCGCAAGTAATGTGGCAAACTTTCTCACATAATCAGCTTCAGTTGTAGTTGGACTCAAACCCGAGCTGACTAATAATTAGCGACTTACTGGTTTAAAGTGTCAAACTCTAACCACGGCATACAGGTACTATTTCATTAAGTTCTGGTTATTATTTTCAACATGTTGTTATTTTATTTCTGAACACGTATTATAATTAAGGATTGTTATTCATTTTTTAAAGCATTGAGTATAAATGCAATAGATTATGGAAAAAAAATTCTGTGCAGCAAGAAATGCTGCTGCACATCCATTGATTTTACTTTTTCATAAAAATCCATTGCTTATATTATATACTCAGTGTGAATCTGTAGTCAAAAAAATGATCAAAAATTCTTACCAAAGTATTTATGTCCAGGATAGATATTGGACAAACCATTTTCTGGTGAATCTGTACCGTCAGCTGATTACAGTCAAGTCCAATTCCTTTTTTATAAAAAAATCGAAAAGGCAACTCAACATTTCACTTATAAACCGCAAACAAGTGTAAAATAATGACATGTCGATATCCCTGTGAGTAATGTTTAGTAGTTTACCTCTGTATATCTTCATATGTTGTATATGCCCTGGCATAGCAAATCATTTGTGAAATATAAACTCCATATGCTGGTGACTGAGGGATATTACTACTTAAATGTGAAACATTTACGATGGGAAAGCCGACATAGTAGTGTATAGAGTAAACAAGTCATAAGTTTTGATACTGTGAATTCGAGAAAAATTGTGTGCCTTCAAATTTTTTAAAAGCTGTTAAGAATTTTAAGATATCCACATCTGATTTACACCGCTTTTGGAATAAGCAACTGTACAGTATTGTTGAAGTTTCTCCTTAACGACTGTCAACATCTTGGTAAGGTTTGTAAAGATAAAGGCTTGGATCCTGCTATGTATCTTTGCTTATATGGGGTTTTATGAAGTTATGGTATCCAGTATAAATGTGGTAGCTCGAAATCGGTATCCGTTGTAGGTATATCAAAAGAACGTAATACGGACACGTGAGCTACGTGTGTATGTAGGATTTCCAGAATTCGTATTAAACCCAAGTTCTTCTAATAAACAATTATAGTAATGTGCCTTACAAATAAAAACTATATTATTTGAGGCTTTGTCTGCTGGTACCAGTACATATTGGTCATGTAATAGACCCAGTTCAGTTACTACTTCTCGATCATTAAATACAGAGGGATAACGTGTTTTCATAGTCCCTGTAAGTTTTCGAATACGAGATTTTATCAACCATCGTATGGCTTTCAGCCATTCAGACAAAGTGTCTGCTCTTCGTTTTCATGTTTGGCCCATCGTCTGGCATAATCTTCGACAGAATCTATAACTAAACTAAAATTCTGACGCCAATTAAAGGAACGGGCTTCCCGGTATTTAGGGCCCCTTAAAATAAGATTTTTGAGGCTTTCATTTTCAACAATAGAAACGTCGTCGGTAATGACATCCCCGATAGTATTGTATTTGAAAGGGGATGAAGCACATGAACATGTGACAGTGTTGTGTAGAAGATTGTTGATGTCTAGCCACTGCAAAACCTGTTTGTAATTGAATAGCTTGGATGCGATGGTAGGTGTATAGCTATATGAAATGCAAGGCGTGGTCTTCAGTTTAAAATATGGTGGAATAGAGGACTGAACTTTTTTATGATTCAGAACATTGCCAATGTTTAAAGCGTCTATGCCTTTATTTGTAATTTAAGTTCTCGGGTTGAAGAATCCGTGTAGGGGTTCATACTCGCTTCTTGAAAAAGTTTATTGAGATTTGTAAAATGAACAGAATAAAGTTTGCTGCGAATGTGATGAAGACCAATTTTTTGTTAACGTAAGGTAAAAGAGATGAAAACGTGACATCATGTATGTAGGTTCGGTTGTATGAACGATTTCCGCGACTTCGTTAGAATTAAAATGTTCCATCACATTAACTCCATTACACAGTGGGCTTGATAGATTGCCTACACGTTGGATATTATCGTTACATCCATAGCGATATGCAGTGCCAATCCAAAATTCTTCACGTTGTCTTTGGACAGCTAAACAGCTGTGTGAGACGAGAAGTAGTTCCCCTTTTCTGTCCGGAAATACTAAATGAAATTAAGGCTTATTTTCTTATTTTCATATCATTTTGAAAGAAACTAGTGATATGGAAAACTTTGAATAAGTGTCAGATTTGTTTTTAAGTTATTTGAAAATATTCGTCTGCTTGGTAACCGGAATGTTCAATGTCAACAGAGAATTGAAATGCAAATGGCAGCACCCATGAGTATACTGTATAATGTATTTACAACGAATTTACGTTTGGATTCGGATATATTATTAATGGGATATACCATAGAAAGTTTGAGTGCGACTTGTGAGAAGGGAGACAGCTATTATTCATTCATCAAAACTGATAGTTGCCATTGTATTTGACCAATCAGCTGGGAACCATGATTACTGATTGGTACGTAACTTACGTAAGTAGGCCTATTTCACACGGCCTGATTTAACACGATGCGAGTGACGAATTGTTTCTGATAGGAATATCCGTTGAAGGGAAACAAACCGACCTGTTTATCAGAGATGCTTGCCAAAGTTGCACTAGGCCTAACTCTCTTTTTGCTTTATTTTTTGTGGTCCATGGTTCTGGTCATTACATCATAACATGACCTAGATATATCGCGGTATGGGCCTGTAGGCTGTACAGATTGCTACAGATGTAGATTGAGTCTTGTGTTTCCGATTTCTTTCTGCGATTTTAGTGTTTGTTTTGTGGTAATGTATGGCTTTTAAGAATCAATAAATCCAGGTTGGGTGCTCACTTTTTCTCTTTTGGGCACACCAAGCTGTACATTTTGGCACTGCTTTTAACAACTTAACAACTACAAACAACTTCTAACATCTATGTTATTCGACACTCAAATCTTATTATTGTGCTTAGAGATGAATGCTACAACTATCTTGAAACGGGTGGATGAGCACGACAATAAGTGTCAGGTAAACCAGGTAACACTGAGGTATATTTGACAAAATATTGTTATAATAATTGTACTATAAGTGTCTTAAAATCGAAATTGATGTGGAAGTCTATAGATTAGTTATTTTAATTAATAAAATTATAAAATATTCAGATATGAAGGGCTTGTAGTAGTTATGGTTATTATTTACCTGATAAACTACCTCTTTATCATCCATCTTCATTATGTCAATGTAATATGTTCAGTATTTCATCTATGGAAATCTGATGCATACATTCGTCACAAAACAAAAAAGTTGTATGGGAAAACTTCCTGGTTTATTTTCACTTTGGCAGTTGGAGCTCAAGAACGACGTACACGATAAGCGTAAGTTTTGTATAAACTTTTCTTTTGTTGTGTTGCATTTTGAAATACAGTTGTGATTATAATTGTAAAAAGTTTTGTCTATTATCAGAGGTCAACCAAGTATGGGAGTGGATGTGATAGAACTGTATTTTAAAGTACATGGCACACCACAATAATCACTGCACACACAAAGACATCATCTCTATTCCTATATATCAAGGAACTGGTGTCCTCTGCATGTTATAAAACCAGATTGTTCATCACAAGAGGTTCAATATATATGGTGTATATTAGGAAATTTGATATTTTAGCCATTTGTAAAATATTTATCTGGACTTAAGCAACTATTGTTTGAAAGTGATTGTCTGAAAGTCATTGATTCAATTCTCGATATAATGCTATTTATTACTAATTATATTTTGAACTCAACCATTTTCCAGTTATATGATAGCGGTCTGTTAATGGTGGAGGAGAGAACCCGGTAACAATGAATCCGGGAAGAGACTACCGGCCTCTCACAAGTAAACTGGCAAACATTCTCACAAGAATCGCCTTAGGTTCCACCAGGGCTCGAACCTGCGCTAACAGGAAGTGAGAGACTTCATGATTTAGATAGCGATGCTCTAACCAGATGGCCACGAAGGCCTCCTTACTAATTGTATACATAACTATATCGGACTATAAAATGGGTAGTTTTCCTATTTTTATAAAGTTATTTCTTACTAATTATATTCTAAACTATGTAAAGGATAGTTAACCTATTTGATATGGGTTATGTAATAACAACCTATTGTGGGTTTACTTCGACTTTTGGTCGAGGGTTATCCTATTAGCAGTGATCTGTTCTTCATCTACACAAGGAAATATAGTCTGATCTTTAGGGCTGCAGCGATACACTGTGATTCGTACCCCACGATACGATACATTTACGATGCACAGGAATAAAACAACTAAGATAAAACTTCAATAATGATTTCATTGCATTTCTGTGCACTTACTTTTAAAAATAAAGTTTTTGTTTCACCTTTCCTGTTTTTTCGGTCTTGTTTACTTCTAATGTCATCTAAATGAGATATATATCCTGTTAAATAAATTAATGACTAAATTTGTGGAGAAATATATCATTAAGGATCATCATAATTTGGCTCTAAGATATTGATAAATTTTCTGAAACCATCATTGAAACTGAAAGTACTGAAAGGTCGTAAATAATTCACAAGAAACTGAGCTATAGGTTTTCAAATAGCCTTGGCCCTCGGCGAATTGATTGACAACTTTGTGTTCATTGATTGTGCAAACTACGTTGCCCCTGGGGATATTATTTCTTTATTTTAATTTTAGACTTTGACTTATAATTTATAATTTACGTTTGGATGATATCATTTCATGTCAAAGGACACGTTCGTGGTTTCATCAGTTTTGTAAGGTATATCCATGTTACAAAGACGACAAGTGGTGCGAGTTTTTCAATCTTATGTTGAGCCCCCTGACATTTGTAGATTTTAACTGTCTATGTAAATTGTAAAAAAGTGCTTGTGAAACCCAGTATTGCATTGATTTAATTGTAATTGATAAATTCAACCTTACTACACATATTTGTATATGAATACCATAGTGGACCTAACCTTATTTTCACAAAATATATAGGAATATAATATTTGTATGCTTGTGTATAGCTCTTATATGTTATTGTACAAGTAGAAGTATCAAAAGTAGAAAAAATCGAATATAATGACATGTTTTGTAAAGAGAGCAAATGCCCCTTTAATGAGCTATGGTTTGCCCTTTGCTAAGTACTGCGTACATAGCTTAGTATTGATCCATACTTCTGAGATGTTGTCGTTTATTATTGATACAGTGCATCGTTTCTAACACGTGTGCATGCATTATTATGCATGTCAATTTGCTCCTCTATAAGAATATAAAAACCTCAGATACCAAAGTGTAAATCAATAGAATGTCCAGGACATAGATACAAATCCGATAAAAAAAATGGACAAACACGGACCTCTGGAAACCAAGAGGTGGGATCAGGTGCCATGGAGGAGTAAGCATCCCCTGTCGACCGGTCACACCCGCCGTGAGTCCACAGTCAAGTCCAGTGAAACACATGAGGAGTGTATCCTCATCACAATTGGTACAGACGTCTCAACAACCGCTAACGAAAAGGCAACTCAACATTTCACTTAGTGAAACAGAGTAGTCGCAAACGAGACTATTATACCGACTATTAAAGCATAGTCTGTATAATAGTAGTTCTTCTGAGTTAAATCTAGTGTTTCTACAGAAAGACCAAGTGTTCTAATTAACTCGCAATTAACAGAGAAAAGCCAGGTTTTCAATGAGACAAACTGGGTGCAACTGTGCCAAAATCACCTATGAGTTAGTCCTAATCGTATTTTGGAGAAAACACTAGTTTAGCTGATAAAACCTAGGTTCAACTGCTTTAAAATCACATTATTAAGTAAATGTATTTCATTTCGATTGAGTTAAACAAAATTCCCGTAGTTGAACCTAGGTTCAGTAGTCTAAATTGGAGAACCGAAGAAACTAGGTTTAACTCTCCATCCTACGAGGGCTGGAATTCTCTTAACGATAAAATTGAGTCAATTGTTCTTTGCCACTGTTATTCCTTTCAGTATGTTCAATAGGTATATCCGGTGAAAATTAAAACTTTGAACCCTTTCGTCCTTGCTCTGTTTGGAAGTTGTTTACATCAAACAAATAATGACAATGCTTATAGTTGGATTTATTTTTATTTATCGCATGATTTTAACAGGACAGCTTTATTTACATTAACTTCGAATGCCGCTAACTGTAATCCACAATGCAACATGAGGTAATTTCGGTCTGGCGCGTTTCGAGTGTAAATGCATTCAGCCGTTAATGCAGTGATCGTAGTAAACGGAATATAACTACAGAATTATTCGGGTTAGTTAAAATTAGTTATTTCTCAGTTAAACTTGTTTTCTCCAAGTAATACACGTTTTTAAAAATTTATTTTGGCATAGCAATTTGACTATTTTTAAGTGTTCTAAAATCACATTAAGAGCCATTCTCTGTAGACATAAAAATTTTATATACAGGGTCGGACAGACAATAACACAGATTTCTATGAAACTTGATACTTTATACTTGAAATTTGGTGTCAGATTGATACCCTGAGCTGTCCTTGCCATGGTAATCATATGTCACTATATATGGGCTCCAGATAGGTAATTCAAACTGTGAATTTACCTTTTTCTTGGCATGTAAAACATAAAACATACTGATCTGAAGTCTTAATATTTATTGTCAGCATGAAGACGATGCTCTAATCATACAATAAAAATATAAAAATTCAACAAATATTGCTCTGATTTTTCTGATTATTCAAAAAATAATAATAAAAAAAAAGATTTTGGCAATTTCTTGAAGTTTTGGAAACTGGGAATTTAGATTAAATTTAATTATAGAATGTGAAAAACGCACCGATAGATGTTCTTCAGATAATGCATTAATAAAAGTTTAAAATAAAAAGATGGAATTGTGTTTTTTCTCTTTTAAAATATAAATGCGTTTCCATGCAATGTAAAATGAAAAGAATTTCTGGAAAATGACAATATACTCCAAATTTAAAGACAGACTGATAAAATAAACTGACAGATGTTCTTAATAATAACGCATATATAAAGTTTATGATAAAAAATTGAAATGTGCTATTTCTCTTTTAAACAATAAATGCGTTGCCATGGCAATGCTAAATGAAAAGATCTCATTTTTTTCGGATGTTATGAAAAGAATCTACAGGTAACAGTAATCAACGAAGAACCAAACTGGTAAATTCAACAAGTTTAACAATTTGTTTTATTTTCTCCAAATGAATTACATATCTGGTTACCTTGGCAACCAATATTTTCAAAAAAAATATTTTAATACCGGTATATTCTTTTAAACACATCCTTTTCATCATATAGACGCCCAAAAGTCACATAGCAAACGAATAATCAAAATGGTCACTAAAACTAACCTTGTCAGTGAAGTGTCAGATTATTATATCAAGAGGTTGTAAAGAACAGTTGCTAGATAAAATGGTGAAAATATCCTGTATAATAATATGTCTAGGCCCGTGAATATAAAAATGCTCCTCTAGCATATCTTACCTCACAAATGCTTTCTAATAATACACCTAATGCTTGTATTTAGGTGGATATATGTACATGGGTTTCTATACAATACCTGGAAAATGTATATTGATTATGGACAAAGTCCGAGGTTAATATACATTTATCAGATCTTTAAAGTCATACGATGTTGAAGTTGAAGTTGAGGAAAAACTTAAATTTTCCATTTGCGTGCCCATGACCTTGATCTATGACCCCATTAGTGCTACCCCTTTTTTCTTCGGAAACATTGATCATCAGTTGATTTTTATTAAATAAAACGGGAATTAATTGCCATAGGCATCAACCTGACAATTTCCACTCTGTTGGCATTTGTAGATCTTTGTGTGTCAAACAATTTTGCTTTTTTTCACTTTATGTCTATTAATTGTACTTTTCAAGATAATGACCATTACATGAAAATTCCGATTAAAAGGTGAAATAACACCCATAAATTATGACCTGACATTTTCGGCCCTGTTGACTTTTTGTATAGATTTGCATGCAGAATATTTTTGCTTCTTTCACTTTCTCTCTATCTATTATACCTTTTGCAACTTCAAAAAGAGATAATGCCCGATTAAGTTTGGTTCAATTTGGCACAATGGTTCTTGATGGTTATTATTTACATAGATTCACATGGATTTTCTATTTACATAGGTGGATAATTTTTCTCATATATTATAACTCATAATAACTTGCTCGTATATCTTTGTATACAAAAAGTCAACCCATTTTTGAGTTATTAAGCCATTTGTATGAAACTGCACCAAAAATTATGAAAGCATCACCTTGTGGCTCGTTTATAAACAGATTTGATTGTTATTCCCTAACTTATTCTTAGATATTGACTCAACATACACAACGTCGCAACGACAGACAAAAGACGATAGCACAATAGGTCACCCTGAGTCTTTGGCTCAAAACGTATTTTTTGGTGTATTTCTAATATTTTAAATATAAAATCACCAGATTTTGAGCATTTTCAGCTATATCAAGTACATATGACCTTTTCCCTTTTCAAATTTGACAAAATATTTTTCTTTCCAATGCGTATATCACTGTTATGATCTCTATCAATGAATTTGTAATACTGAAGTAGCCCTATGTAGTTTTTTCATAAAAATGTAACAATACCCGTCTTGACCAATCAAAAGCCTTTATTTTGTCATCATGGCAACCGACGCTTCTATAACAGCTATTATCGAATTTGCGATGTCAAAATATCAATGCATACCAATTTTCAGCAAAGGTTTGACCAATCAGTGGCCTTTATTTTGTTACCATGGCAACTGACATTTTCCATGCATCTACCATTAAATGTGCAATACCAAAATACCCATAATACTATTTTTCATCGAAATCTGAAAGTAATAAAATTTTACCAATCATAAGCTTTTTTTTAACCATGGTTACCAACGCCTCTGTAAAATCTATCATTAATTTCATCATAACAAAATAACCCTATATATATTTTTTAAAATCTATCTTCGGAATACCTCTAGTTACAAATTTTGAGTAAAATCTGACAAATATCAAATTACTTGTGATTTATTTCCCCAGTATAGTCTTGAACCATAAACAAAGTTATATTCAAGGGAAATAACTCTGACCGAATTTTGCACTTCTGACAGCAAATTCCTAAATAATTAAAACTTAATATTTTCCTTATCTAAAAAAACATATTTCATTTTTGGTATATAAATGCTATTATGTGTGAACTTTGTCCTCTGTGAAATTGAAGGAATTCTATATGTGCATTTTGAAGAAATATTATAAAGGATTATGTAGTAAAAAGCTTGAAAATTCAGATGTATGGTTACCATGACAACGCAAATAAATATACTTTATGTACTAATTACTCCGGTTTTTCTATTTTTACTACTTGTAGTTGATGTGCAATAACAGATATAAGCTATACACAGGCATACAAGATCTTATATGCCTATATATTTTGTGAAAAAAAGGTTAGGTCCAGTGTGGTATTCATATACAAATAGTAAAGTCGAGGTAATCAATTCCAAGTAAAAACGTGCAAACACTGGATTTCTAAAGCAATTTTCACAAAATACATAGGGATAAATAGTCGTCATGCCTGTGTATATCTCTATTTTTGTTATTGTATATCAATCTGAGTAGTAAACAAGAGCACTGCAAACAGTACATAATATGCCCATCAAGAATAAATTTTCAAAGTTTTTTTTTATGATGGAAATGTTAGTATGTGTTATAGATTTTTGTTTACAAATGCAAGTGTGCTACAGTGACCTTGAACTATGGGATATGACACTCATTGAGAACAACTGTTGTGTAATGTTTGAAATGAAACATTTCAGCAAGAACATTGAAAACTAGTCACGAAGGGACATAACTCTAAGTGTGGCGGGAAGTTGAAAAACGACAACAAAACACGTAATATATGTTAAACATTATTGCTTCTTGAGATACCATACCGTATTTGAAACGCGCTGTATCGTGGAAAGTGACAAAATAATATTAAAATGTGGAAAGGAATTAAAACCGAATGCCGACATGAACTGCAAGTCGGAAAATCTCATTTATTGCGCCATTTGTCCGACTTGTAATGAAAAATACATCGGGCCAACCGGAAGACTAATAGTGCGCATAAGGGTGCCTAAACAACAAATAAGGGATCCCACGGTACGTAATACACCGTGCTGTGAACATTTCGCAACATGCGGAAGGTGGAAATTTAAAATATTTACCTTCTTCAAAATGTGACTGAAGAACAAGCAGTGAGAATAGCCAAAGAAGATTTCTTTATAAGACTGCTCAATCCGAAACTTAAAAGAAAACAATCATTTTGTTCCTATTAATACTAATTTTTATAACCACTATCTTGTAACGTCACTATAACGTCATATTTAACAAAAGTATCTTAACAACATGTATTCTGTCTGAAGAGCCTGTAAAGGCGAAAGCGCTTACAGATATTAAAGTAGAAAATTATGAAATATATATATAATTTTTGTAAAACTCATCATCAGATTGGATGAAAATGCTAGTGAAAATCTGTGTAATCTACTTTGCTATGACGCAAGGAACTACGTCAACTGTTGCTAGGTCAACAAGTGCAGTTGTTCAAGATATCATTGCACTTTATCATCAATTGTTTGTGTTGTATTTTTAAAATATCGTTATAAGAATCTAAAGTTGATTGTATTTTTCGCATCTTATTTAATTATAAGGATTAACATTAACTTTACAGTTGTTTACTAAAAAAAACAATGTTGAGGCAGAGTACACTTTTTTGCATTGCGATTCGCGCAATACAGTGTACTCTGCCTCAACACTGGTTATTTTCAGTAACCAACTGAAAAGTTAATGTTTATCCTTAAATATATATATATATCGCTTAACCGACACGTTTTGGTGAATTACATGTATGTGTGTGTGTGTGTGTGTGTGGAATGTATTTGGAATCATAATTTTGATAAATATGCTTGATTAACGTTTGCACACGACGAACTTCCTGTACAGAAAATAAAGGTTAAATTTCTAAGCACAAACAATTTTTTTTCAGAATGACATCCATTACTCTAAAGTTGTGATGACAGACTGAAAGAGTAAAGTGTGCTTAAAAATCGTTTTACCGACACGTTTTGGTGAATTAACGGACATTTTTTCTCTCTAGTGAAACAACATTATGTATGTCAAACATACAGTGACCAGCTTTGCTCTACTTCTGGGGTTTTCTTCTCTTATAGTTGCAGGTAAGTCAAATTATCTATGCTATAATCTTTTTTGTCAAAATACATACAATCAACGTTATAAATATTTTGAAGAAGCAAACATTATTTGGGGTCTAATTTTCATGAAAGATTATACCATAATTTGGAAGGTTTTGCTTTCACGACGTATTCTGGTAGTAGTTCTGGTTATTCTTTATTCCTCAGATTACAAATGATTCATATTCCAGTAGTTCTAGTTGTTCTTCATTCTTCAGATAACAAGTGATTCATATTCTTGTAGTTCTAGTTATTCTAAATTCCTCAGATAACAAGTGATTCATATTCTAGTAGCAGTTTTAGTTATTCTCCATTCCTGAGATAACAAGTGATTCATATTCTAGTAGTTCTAGTGATTCTGCATTCCTCTGATAACAAGTGACTCATATTCTAATAGTTCTAGTTATTCTTCATCCCTCAGATAACAAGTGATTCATATTCTAGTAGTTCTAGTTATTTTCATTCCTCAGATTACAAGTGATTCGTATTCTTGTAGTTCTAGTTATTCTTCATTCCTGAGATAACAAGTGATTCATATTCTAGTAGTTCTAGTTAGTCTTCTTTCCTCAGATAACAAGTGATTCATATTCTAGTAGTAGTTCTAATCATTATTTTCATGGACTATGCTCTGAGTGATGTGACATATACTTATACGTAATTTATATTGTAGACAAATATGGATGCACCTTTGGAGACGATGGAACACTTTATGATTGTTCAAATCTCAATTTGACTTTCATCCCGACCAAACTGCCGGACTTTGTTCAGCAAATAGATCTACGATCAAACGGAATTATGGAAATCCCCAACCGAGCTTTCGTAAATGTCCAAGGGCTGATCAATTTGGATTTGTCACGCAATAAAATATCGATGATCAGGAAATTTGCTTTTGAAAATTTATTTAATCTGACCTCTCTTGCGTTAGATAGAAACAGACTGATAAATGTTTCATTTGAACAGAGTTGTTTTTTGCCACTAACAAATTTGCAAACATTATCTATAGATCACAACAAATTTTCTAAATATCCTGTAAGCGAAATTCAGCATTTAGAAAACTTAAAGGAACTAAGTATTGATATATATGAAGGATTTAATTTCAGTATGGAATTTAAGACCCTACGTCAATTAGAAGCACTAAGATTATATGGTAGGGATGCCTTCTTTGTTTACAACAATTCCTTTGAGGTTTTTTCTAATATGAATATTTCAACCTTTGAATTGTACTTATTTTGGGGTAATATAGCTCCAATGGAAATAAATATTTTAAATCCTTTCTCTGCACTTAATAATTTAATTATATCCGTGAGTTCAGAATCAATTACAAATATTTTGAAATTATTTTATCCTCTACAACATAAGAATATTCAAGTTGTAGATATATCAGGGATTGGTTCTCAGTTTGACTCGTCGAAAAAAATGGAAGTAGATGAATTAGAATATTTGCTAAATGTTTGTATTGATACACTAAACGTGGCTGACAATGGCATTTCTTCGCTTCCTTGGCTTCGAATCGCTCGATCAGTATTAGGTCAATGTATTCAGTCGTTGGACGTCTCTAAAAACCCCATACATGGATTTATCAATGCAATTGGTATTTCTTTTCCATTTTTCAAGACATTAAACACTCTTAATTTATGTTGTATGGAGCCATGTGTTGAAAATAAATTTGGTGGAAACACTGGAACATATAAAACTACGAAAACGTTATTTTTCCCTCCTCATCTTTCCTTTCTTGATCTTTCAGAAAATAAGTTATCGCTCGTTGCTGGACACGTATATAGTATGCACGCCGATAATCTAAAGATTTTAAACCTAAGAAAGACCTGTAGCAATATATGCAATATAGTTTTAAGTGGTTTGACTGTCTTAGAAACTTTATATATATCAGATTCAAATTGTTCGGTTTTACACCCGCATTTCTTAAGAAATATTTCCAATCTGCGAGTCTTAGAAATAAAAAAATCGTTTTTGGGACAAGGATTGATTAAAGACGCCATGGGGTCTTTGTTGAAGGGTTTATCCCTTTTAGAATATTTAGACTTGGCAGATAATGAAATTTCATTTTTTCATCAAAATGCTTTTTTGGACCAGTCGGGTTCATTAAAAGTACTTAAAATAAGTGGAAATGTATTTACAGAAATACCAGAAATGAATTTAAGAAAAATCAAAACAATTGATTTTCGAAATAACAAACTGACGACCATTAATTCAAGAAGTAGAAGCATTTTGGAGAATCTTAATTATGATGTTAGGTTGTACCTAGAGGGTAACCCTATTATTTGCACGTGTGAAACATTAGACTTCTTACGGTGGTTGGCCAAAAATAAATTTAGAATATACGACATAGAAAATGTGGCATGTACAAACTCTAAAATAAGTCTAGGACAGGTTATTTTACAAATAAAAGAATTAGAAAGAAAGTGTTCACTTAGAGGTTTGATAACAGTTTCTGTAAGTATAATTTCAGCTCTGGTTGTGATATTTGGTTTTGCATTATTTATTTATGTAAATAGGGTCAAGATAGAATATTGGCGGTGGCGTCTCATCCGCTTCCTGAGAATTTGTGTTTATGGAACATCCACCTACACCCCATTAAATCCTACTAAATACCACGCGTTTGTATGTTACTCTAATGCCGATTCTTCTTGGGTCAAAAATAACATAGTTGATGTGTTAGAATCTGAGTACAGTTTATCGGTATGTGTGTATGACAGGGATTTTGATGTTGGACTTCCTATTGTGGATTGCATCATTGATGCAGTAGAACAAAGTGAAAAAATTATCTTTGTTATATCGAAGCATTTCTTAGAAAGTGAATGGGGTGAATTTGAAATGGAAATAGCTAGGATGCACGCTATCAAAACAAAGGATAGGGGTAGCTTAATTGTTATTATGAAAGAAAATATAGAACATGACAAAATGCCACGTCAACTTCAGAGAATATGGTATAGGATAAATTGTATCAAATGGCTGGACTCTGAAACCGAAGAGGATAATAGAAAAAGTGAACGTAAACTGTATAAAGCGTTGCGACGCCATGTTGAGCACAGTACTCAGTTATAAACATTATATGTGGTTTAAAATTATACGCATTATTTGTAGGTTTAACTCATTTATATGTTTTTTGCGTGGCATATATACAACTGAGAAATGAGGTATTTTATTTATTTGGTTATCTCATGTATATTGTTTGTGTTTTTGTGTCCGTTTTATCTTTCAATTTTGTTTCAGTTTACTTCTGTTTGATATGTTTTCTGTAATGACAAATTGTTTTAGAAATGCGTTAACATCTTTAAAGAAAATATAACTCATGAAAGTAACAACTGTATTTCCCATATTTTCCTACAATATGTAATCGTACATGTACTGTAGTGTAAATATAATGTTTTAATGGTATAATGTTGTATTGTTATAATATTGTATTGTTATATTATGTTGATATTATTACTGTATACAGGGAAATATTCGCAACCGTTTATGTTCGCCCCTTTCGTCCTAATCGTCAGTGGGCGAATTTAAACTGAGCGAGTTTAAGACGTTAATCCTTGTTTGAATCATTTCCTAGAGTAACTATTATATTATATATTTCATTTTAAACAACACAAATATGTTTTAAATAAAACTTGAATGAAATCATGCAGGAGGTAGACATGGACAAGTATTAATTGTTAAATAAAACTTCGCAATGAAATAAAATCTTATTGTAAATTGGAATTGCAGCGAGTCTAGGCGAATTTAAAACGGGGCAAAACCGTTTGCAAGTGTAGTAGGGCGAAAACAGCACGGGAGAATATAACTGTGTATAGAATATATTAAATATTATAAAAGGGAGTGTTGAATCCTTAGTTTGATTTGTTATGCACTTACATTCGCTTTATTGACGTTTTAGTTCATTCCGGTAAATGTTTGACAGTGTACCAGTGACAGAAATAACCTATGTGTGAGAAGCATTTAATTTTACTTTGGTGTATTTATCTTTTAATTCGGCCATGTCAGTTTAACACGCAGAGAGAGAGAGAGAGAGAGAGAGAGAGAGAGAGAGAGAGAGAGAGAGAGAGAGAAGAGGGAGACAGAGAGAGAGAGAGAGTATATGTTATAGGAATATATATATATGTTTACATTTGTTTCAGTATACTCATGTAACATGTACATTTTTACAATTTTCGTATAAATGATGTATTTTCTATGTTAGTTTAGTTACATAAATAAAAATGGTATGATATTTGAAATAGTAGTTAATCATACTTTCTATAAACGTCCTTTTACATATTTTTATTGAACAAGGAAATAATGGCAAAACATTATTTTAACTTATTCGGTGTAGACGAATAACCCTGTTGTGTGTGAATACATTTTTGTACAAAACATAAATACTTTAAAGTACAGACAGTTTTCCCAGAATTGATATCAAAGAAATATAAAAAAACCAAAAGTAGGATGATCAACATCCCCTCGATAAATATCTGTCAGGACACAGAGATCAGATACACTATGTGTATTTAAGTTAGCGCACTCATATTTTAGCGCCCTTGGGTGGTGTAGACATACTAGCTCATTCTTATATTAGCGCAATTACGGGAAGAATAGTTTTGATTTAGCGGTAGTATACTTTCCTGACACACACTATAGCTTTCCAGGTGTACTGAACAGTGATCAAGTACCTGGAGCCCTGTTTACTATGAAACGGGACATACAATGCAGGATGGATACATTTTAACGTTGTACTTGAATTAGAGCAATTACTTCGACGCGGAAGGCGCTAATATTAAAATACCGCTAAAATACCTATACATACAGTATTGTAATGTGGTCCACAACGTAGGTAGGTATGGTTGAGTTGACGATACACTGGGAGTAGCGAATTGCTGAGGTTCAAAAGAGGAAGAAACTGAAGTACCATCAGCTGGTAGATGAGTGCAAGGAAAACATCTGGGCAGTATGGTTTCTGTCAGTAGAAGGGGGATGCAGTGGATTTGTTTGCCAGTCCTTGTGAAGAACCCAACGCATGTTAGGGATAATGGGACAGGTCGGATAAGATAAGTAACAACGGCACTGAAGGGGACAGAAAGGTCGTCCCAGTGGATTTGGAGGAAGCTTAACAACATGCGATATGCCAGGGCTTGTCCAACGTATGAAAATTTCATATACAGATGTAAACTACTCACTGGCAAATTAATGACACCGGGATATCGAAAACCTCGTTTGATGTCAACGTTCGGTATAATAGTTTTGTTTACAATTACTCTTATTCAGTGGGTGAAATGTTGAGTTGCCTTTTCGTTGGCGGTTGTTGAGACGTTTGTACCAGTTGTGACCAGGATTCGTTCCTCACTCATTTTATTTGTACTTGACTGTGGACACATTGCGGATGTGACTGGTCGACAGGGATGCTTACTTCTCTATGACACCTGCTCCCACCTCTTGGTTTCCAGAGGTCCATGTTTGTCCATTTTTGCCGGATTTGTATCTGTGTCCTGGACATCCTAACGATTTATACTTTGGTATCTGAGATGTTTTATATTATAATGCAAATCATGTCTCTAAACACATTAAAGACATTTGGATGAAGTAATTATGTACGGTTGATTGAATAAATAACTCTTAAGGTCCTTCATTCTATAATAATTTACCACATCAATACCAATATATATATATATATATATATATATATATATATATATATATATATATATATATATATATATGGGGGAGGGGTGGGTGTGCCAGAGTAGAAAGTGATGAGGCTAAAATGTTTCTCTTATTTTATTTCTCTGTAAAGTAAGACAGAAATCTACAAAAGATACAAAGACATTACATATAACTTTACGTTTATTAGTACATATTTAGTATAATGAGTTACCATATAAAAATTTTCGGTGTTACCTTTGCAGCAATAAACATGTACAAAACAGTATTGGAGATACATTCACTGAACAATAACAGGGTGACATTTCAATCCAAAAGGACAATAAAGTAAAAATTTTAAAATGAAAAAAATCACAAAATTAATTATAACAAACGGTAAAGTAAAACATGAATAATTATGAAAATTACATATTGAGCAATGTCGATGATGGTACGTGGATATCATCTATCATAAATGAATTGAATACGCTGCTCTACATAATGAAGGGAAAGGTAAGCATATATGCGGTATAATTTAAGCGACAAAGTATATGTTTGGTTATCAAATCTTACTTTTAAACAAATAACTCACTCACTCAACTTATATGTGCACAAACAAAAAGTAATATAATTTGGAAACTCAAAAACAACAGGGAGAATAATTACACATAAACCCAACTCTCTCTCTCTCTCTCTCTCTCTCTCTCTCTCTCTCTCTCTCTCTCTCTCATCTGAGGAACATACATATATCTGATGATCACACAAATAAAAAGAAAGCGGGCTGAAAACTTGTTCTCTGAACTTTCTTTACCTTTTCTTATCACATAAACAATACAACATATGGTGGGTATAATATAAATTGAAGTGAAGCAAATGAAACTGTTGAAAAGAAATTGAAGATAGTCCAAGGAACATAACTTATTTGTTAACCAATTTTCATTCTGATCATACAGATGCTATTAACAAACATAAAAATGTATTTACACTGCACATCAGATTTAATTTACGACCCTTGGGTAAGCTAACACTCATGATGAAGCTCATATTGAAAGTCACAAAGTAAGCCCTAAATATTTGGTCTATAATGTAATGTATAAATCTTTGTATCATGATGTTGTGTCCAATCTTTATATATAGCTTCAGAAATTAGATTTAATAATGTAGATTCAATTTAATATGTTCGAAAAGATTTAAAACAAAATAACTAATCAAATAACTAACAATGCCTGTCAATTGTCATGCAGTGATGAAATATACACAATATATACAACTTCTTGATTAAGTAAACATATATAGAATGAAGTATGATTATTGTGTGAAAGGTATGTTAACAATAAGCATTAATTTCTAATTTATTCTGGATTTTTTCTTTCATTGTTGTACTTGGTGGTGGTGACATTGGTGCTGACTGGTGGTGGTGAGGATGGTGATGTAGGTGGTGTCAAAATTTGTTTTGAATGTTATAACAAAAAACATACCTCGAGTCTGTCTGACACAATTTTCTTTGTCTTTCTGTATAAATAAAGCAGTGGCAAGAAAAAATCCTCCTCCCACGACACATATAAAAGGTGTTAAGTAGAATGCACTGCGAAGAGTCTGTGACTGTACAACTGGTGACGTTGAAGGACCCCTGTAACCTTTAGCTAATGCATCCGACATCTAAAACAAGACACAAACATTTTATACACTTAAAAAACTCAAATAACAGATACAATAAGAATTATCTGAAACAAGATGAAACATTCTATAGACTTCAATAATTTGAATAAAAACCCCAAATATAAGATATTTTATATGATATGTATAACAGTTACAAAAATAATGGTATCTGATAGAAAGTACAAGGATTTACATTAAAGGCATACAAACTGTCGAAATGGAAAATTTTGTTTCTATTAAAAATTCAAATATTTGACATTCAGTAAATCCTGGATTACAAAAATAACTTATGTCTTAAGTTGTAAAAAGAAATCTCATGGGAACAATGGCTGAATTAGTATTGGATATTCTTGCATGGATGTATTATATATTTTTTTGTTATCAAAATGACAGTCTGTATACCTTTAAAACAGATTGAAAAGATTCTGATATCTATATTGTTTGTTCAATGTTCCCTATATACAGGTCAATGTTTGTCCAGTGTTCCCTATAATCTGGTCCATCTCTCTCTCTCTCTCTCTCTCTCTCTCTCTCTCTCTCTCTCTCTCTCTCTCTCTCTCTCTCTCTCTCTCTCTCTCTCTCTCTCTCTCTCTCTGGTGATGGTATTAACTGTTCCTACGCCAAGCGCTCAGCATACAAAGTGAAAGCGTCTTTCGGATGAGACTGAAAACTGAGGTCACGTGTAGCAGAAGGTGCGGTACATAAAAGAAGACTCACTGTGTTGGCGTCAATCCATAACACAGGTCAAAATTTGTAGCACTTCACCTAGAGCTGATATTTTAATATAAGTGACAAATTCTTGACAGGATGGAAAACAAGAAAGATTTATATCTCGTTGTAGCCGGTTTTCCTTGAACAAAATTAATTCAGATTACAGGTTGCATTGAAGGATAATCAGTTGTGTAAAGTAATATATTTACAATCTGACTGCAATTCCCAAGAATACAGAGCCATATATTGTATATTGTGTATTTGGCGTCGCGTGCCACGAGTATTAACCATTTAACTTTTCAGTGTAAGAATACATGAACAAATCAATAAAGAAAAGAATATCACATGTCTATTTCTTATCTATTTAATCTTAAAAGCCATACATTCGGTCTATCATAAAACAAATAAAATTCCTAGAAATACATCGGAAACACGAGACTATATCTGTAGCACATTGTACAGCCTACAGACCCATATCGCGATAAATCTAGGTCATGTTATGACCAGAACAACAGACCACAGTCTGGCACAGAAACGATAGTTCTCTTTGTATTAACAAAGAGAGAGAGAGAGAGAGAGAGAGAGAGAGAGAGAGAGAGAGAGAGAGAGAGAGAGAGAGAGAGAGAGAGAGAGAGAGAGTCAAGCATCTCTAATAAGCTTCACCGGATATTCCTATCAGAAACAATTCGTCACTCGCATTATGTGAAATCAGGACGTGTGAAATACTTACGTAATTTACGTACCGATCAGTCATCATGGTTCCCAGCTGATTTGTAAAAAAAATATAAAATAAAGTGGCTATTCTCATTTGTCATGATATAAAAAATCTATATATATGAAGATTTCATATACAGAGGTAAACTACTCACTGACAAATTATTGACACAGGGATATCGAAAACCGCGTTTAATGTCAACGTTCCGCAAGTTTTACGGTCGGTATAATAGTCTTGTTTGCGACTACTCTGTTTCACTAAGTGAAATGTTGAGTTGCCTTTTCGTTGGCGGTTGTTGAGACGTCTGTACCAATTGTGGCGAGGATACACTCCTCACGTGTTTCACTGGACTTGACTGTGTACTCACGGCGGGTGTGACCGGTCGACAGGGGATGCTTACTCCTTCATGGCACCTGATCCCACCTCTTGGTTTCTAGAGGTCCGTGTTTGTCCACTTTTTATCGGATTTGTATCTATGTCCTGGACATTCTATTGATTTACACTTTGGTATCTGAGGTTTTTATATATAAAAGTAAAAATCAATAGAATGTCCAGGGCATAGATACAGATCCGGTAAAAATGGAGAAACGCGGACCTCTGGAAACCAGGAGGTGGGATCAGGTGCCACGGAGGAGTAAGCATCCCTTGTTGAATGGATATTAACTGTCTATCTATCGTAAGTCACACTCAAACTTTCTATGGTATATCCCATTAGTAATATATCAGAATTCAAACACAAATTCGTTGTAAATACATGGCGACCATTTGCATTTTCAATTCTCTTCTGACACATTTAATATTCCGGTTAAACAAATCTGACACTTATTCAAAATTTTCCATATCACTAGTTTTTTTTCAAAATGATATGGAAATAACAAAATAAACCTTAATCCCATTTAGTCCGGACAGAAAAGGGGAATTATTTCTCACCTCACACAGCTGTTAAGCTGTTACGTCATATGAAAAATCCCACCGCAAAGCCAATTTCATAGAATGAATTTCGTAACCAGCTGACTACAGATTCAGAGAAAATAGTAATATATATACATAGATTATATTGCCATATAAGACTTATTTTCATTTTTGAAAGCATTGAGTATAAATGCAATGGATCATGGAAGAAATTCAATGTGCAGCATTTTGTGCACAATACCTGTCTAATAACTGCATATAGATAAAGAAAACCAAGAACAGAATCTAACTTCGAAATTTCATATTTTATGAAAAATATAACAGTATTTTTTATAACAGTATCCTATGTTACAGTAGTCTTGATAACAGTAATCTTTATAACAGGATTCTATACAACAATATTCTTTATAAAAGTATCCTTTATAACAGTATTCTGTACAAATGTAGTCTTTAAAACAGTATCCCTTATAACAGTATCCTTTATAACAGTATTCTTTTTAACAGTATGTATTCTTTATAACAATATCCTTTGTAACAGTATCCTTTATAACAGTATTCTGTATAAAAATATCATTAATTATAGTGCCTTTTATAACTGTATTCTTTACAACAGTATCCTTTATAAAAATATCCTTTATAACAGTATTCTTTATAACAGTATTCTTTATAACAATATACCTTATAAAAGTATCCTTTATAACAGCATTCTTTATAACATTATCCTTTATAACAGTATTTTTACAATAATAACCTTTATAACAGCATTTTTATAACAGTATTCTTTATAAACGTATTCTATATAACAATATCCATTATAACAGTGTTCTTTATAACAGTGTTCTTTATAACAGTGTTCTTTATAACAGTGTTCTTTATAACAGTATTCTTTATAACAGTATCATATATAACAGTAACCTTTATAACAGTATTCTTTATAACAGTAACTTATATAACAGTATTCTTTATAACAGTATTTTTTTTTACTCTGGAAAATCTAATATAACATATGCTCAACTTACACTAAATCAGTATGTTCGCTATGCAAAAAGAAGAAGATAATATATAGCTCCAGAAAGGCAGACAATTTGGAACGTGTGCAACAAATTTAGCAAAATTATGTTAAAATAATTATTATGCATCACAAAAACATTGTCTTGGAAACATACAGGACATCACTGACGATATGTTATTAAGTTTTGGATAATTTCTTTTAAAAAAATATTTTAAAAAGTAGCATATTTGATACTGCACGTGCAAGTGTAAATCCATAACTGATAGACTAGAAGGTTTCGCGGTACTTTTTGTTTTTGGACTGACTATATAAAGCCAGGTAAATGTTAATTGTTATCATTTATTAGAATATAAAAATCACAGATACCAAATTATTAATCTTTAATATGACCAGGATAAATAATATACAAATTTGGTGAACATTGGACAAACACATATCTCTGGTAATCTAGAGGAAGGATCAGGTGTCATGGAGGAGTAAGAATCTCCTGTTGACTGATTACACTTGCCGTGAGTCCACAGTCAAATTCAAATGAAATAAGTAAGGAATAAACCACTGGAACAGACGACTAAACAACCGCTATCGCTAGTGAGTAATTGCAAACAATACCATCATAGCGACAGTAAAAATTTGCGGAACGTTGGCATCAAATGGGTTTCCTAATATCGGATGAATATCGTTTAATAAAGCCAAAGCAAACATGCCTTTAGAATCTCAGATCATCACCTATTTCATTTGAATTTAACTGTGGACTCGCGACGAGTCTGATCCGTCAACAGGGGATGCTTACTTCTCCATAGCAACTGATCCAAATTCTTAATTTCCAGAGATCCGTTAATTACAGTTAATTCTGTACCATATACTCTGAAGTTGACGTGGCATTTTGGTCTGTTCTATATTTTCTTTCATAATAACAATTAAGCTCCCTTTTCTTGGTTTTGATAACGTGCATCCTTTTCTTACTATTTCCATTTCAAAATCTGCCCATTAACTATCAATGAACGCTTTTGATATGACAAAGACCACGTTTTACTTTATTCTACTGCATCAATGATACAATCCAAAATAGAATGTCCAACCTAAAAAGCTGGTGGTATACACATACCGATAAATTGTATTCCGATTCAAACACCTCAGCTCTGTTGTTTTACACCCAAGAAGAATTCATTTATTCAGTGATTATTTTCTTATAAAAATGTTTATCGTTGATGCGGACTTAAGTGATTTCCAGAATACATTCATTTACATTTGTTAAATAAATTATAACCCCATATCAACATAGGTAAAGTAAAACCCATGTAACCTGACGTGGCAGGAGTCAACCCCATATCAACATAGGTAAAGTAAAACCCATGTAACCTGGCGTGGCAGGAGTCAACCCCATATCAACATAGGTAAAGTAAAACCCATGTAACCTGGCGTGGCAGGAGTCAACCCCATATCAACATAGGTAAAGTAAAACCCATGTAACCTGGCGTGGCAGGAGTCAACCCCATATCAACATAGGTAAAGTAAAACCCATGTAACCTGGCGTGGCAGGAGTCAACCCCATATCAACATAGGTAAAGTAAAACCCATGTAACCTGACGTGGCAGGAGTCTCATGGACCCTGTTTTGACGTCGGGGAGTTTAGGTTTTAGGTAATGAAGCATAACAGCATTGAAATTTCAGAGTGATCATTCCTATTTGTATAGATATTTACGAGTATCTAGTAAGGTATAAAACGTTTTTCCAGTGCAGCTTGTCATAATCGTAAAGTCAGTAGAATCATCGTGATAATCAAAAGACTTCTCCGCCCCGTCATCTTATAGCCTATAAATCCGACAATACATAGCAGGATTCAGCAAATGCGCCACGAAACTTTACCTTTTCCTTTACCAAGAAATTGACAGCTGTTAAGGAGGAACTTCTGCAATAATGTACAGCTGCTTATATCAGAAGCGGTGCAAATCAGATGAGGATACTTAAAAAAATATTCTAAACTGCATTTAGAAAATCTAAAGCCACGTTTTTTTACACAATTCCGCATGAAAAATTATAAGTGAGACTTTTTAGCATAATCAACTACTGTTTTTTTCACTAAAGAGGGTACCCGAAAATTTAAATATCGAGTTTATTGGTTATCACGATACTTATTTCGTCAAACGCCATTCTGATTTGCACACATAAATATTAAAGTTGATAATTTATTTCAAAGAGACAATATATTAATATTGTTTCGAGACCAGGTCTTTTATCAAACTGTTGGCATTCCCATGGGAACCAATTGTGTCGCTTTATTAGCTGACCTGTTCCTTTATTTATACGAAGCAGAATGTATTCAGAATCTTCTGAATCAAAAGAAGAAAGGCTAGTGGCGGCCTTTGATTTGTCATTTAGATATTTCGACGACGTTTTGTTTACGAATAATGACAACTTTTATACATACGAACTAGAAATTTAAGACACAACAGAATCAAGTACACACTATTTGGACAGTTTTCTTACTATAGACACAGATGTAAAGTTAACAACCATCCTTTATGTCAAACATGACAATTTTGGCTTTTCCATAGTAGATTTTCCACATTTTGAAGTGGTAATATCACAGAATCACCAGCATATGGTGCTTATATCTAACCAATAATTAAATATGCCTGAACGTGTTCAACAAATGGACATTTCATATAAGCTTACAGAGTTAAACTTCCTACTGCAAAGTATTTGCCACAGAGATTTAAAAATCGCATTCGATGTAAACGTTTCGCAAATTATACGGGCGGTATGCATGCCTTGTTTGCGCTTATAATGTTTTATTTAATGTTGAATTACCTGTTCGATAACGGTTGTTGATTTGTCTGTACCTATTATGACGACAAATTATTCCTCAAATATTTAATTTTAATTTGACTGTGGACTGGCGGCGGGTGTGATCAGTCAACGACAAATATACTACTTGGATTTTAAAGTTTAAGTTAAGTTCTATTTGTAATACGAAAATAGCAATACCTAATTTAACTTTTAACTATGAATCATTGGGCTGAATAAAAGTTAAATATCTTACTGGAGTTGTTGAATAACCTTTTAATATTTTTTTTAATTTAAGGCTATAAATAATACAAATTGGATGGAGATGGGCGTTTGGAATGTTAGACGTCTCCCATAGGACCGGGTTTTGGCCTGTGCTTACTATAATGTCATTAGTCAGCGGTTCCATATATTCCCTGTCGTATCAAATGTACACGGGAAGTAATCTCGGACAAATAAAATGAAAATTACCGATGTAGTAATTACATACAAACAGTAGAATTGTGAAAACTTTTAAAGTTTTATTAATAACACCAAAGTTTTAGTTTTACTAAAATGAAAACATAAATGCTCAATACGACCGTTTCTGTAAAAAGGACCATCAGTTAGACAGATGAGCTCAAATTAAATGATAAATGTATATTTCAGAAAGAAAACAGTTTTATCATATAAGGCGAAATAATAAACCTAAACGTGTTGCCAAATCTATCTAAGAGTACTCACTCTAAAAAACGACAATCTCAGCTTTTCCGAAATTTAGAATTTAAATAAAACAATCCCAGTGCGGAATATTACTTAAGTGTAAAATAACTAGATATGATGTAATGACATTTTATTTGTACGTGTATATAAATGCTGCATACACATCCTCCACCTTTTTATCATGGAATGCCACCAATAATATGACGTCATTCTTTTAAACATGAATTAAAGTATCTCGGCATAGGAAAATTTGTATGTGATATCAAAATATGGCAGTACAAAAGTATTCTATTAATTGTTTGGTAGGGTTTGTCACTTAGTCGGTCTAGGTTTTTGTCTTGGGTACGAGTTTTCCTTGTAACTTCACTCAACCAGCAAATGATCGGATTGTAGTCAAACGCCATGTCTTGTTTCTATTTTGTGTAAACACATAATATATTGATGATTTTCTTGCATCTGCATTTTGTTTTTGATGGTAAATCGTATTGTCGGGTGATTTGTTATGGTATACAATCGTTTCATGATTATTACACACTTTCCGAAAAAAATATTCTTAACTTAGCTAATGCTGCGTAAATACCTTGTTTATTAAGCAATCAATGTTGATGGTTCGACTTAAGTAATGTTCACAGCCACTGTATTGAATTAACAAATACATAAAGGTACTAAGGTGTGAAACGTTCCATAAAATAACAGTAAATATATGAACCACAGCAAAATCCAGAGGTTTGGGTAATACGTGTTATTAATATCTCTTATATATAGAGATTCTACAACGAATGTTGGTTCATTATCATGTTTATCTAGCACGAATCGGTTTTTTTTTTTAAAGCTTGAACAGATACAAATTTTACAGAGTGTCTGATCAAACTTTGAAAATGAACTAACAAGAGTTAGATAAAAATGATAATCAAATTACACGAGTTGTTGAATCTGTTTCTACCATAGCTGAAAGATTGCGTAGTATGGAACATTAGTCTACATCATGTCTAGACACCACCACGCTCGTGATTATGTCAAACATGTATCTCGCTTCGATCACAATTTCGAATTGCATGACTTTGACATGATATTGTTATATACTTAAAAAACGGACACATTTCCCTCCTAATACTTTTATAAAATAGACAACTTTGACCGCCGACAAAAAGTCTGATGAAACTACAAGAGCACAGAAAAGGGTTACCGCCAAGGTATAATCTAACATGTACAAACATTTCCGTGTCGGCCATTGTTTTCATTTCAATAGTACTACAAAGTTTAATTTCTCAGCCAATAATATATATTAAGCCCTGTTGGTTATTTGTATATATATTTAACCTATGCTTACAGAGACAATTATGAAAACTTTGAGTGAATATTCCCTCTCTGATTTACCTATATCTCTGATCGCATGCCCCAGAGTAGTGTTTACTTTACTGCACAATGAATTTTCAGAATCAGCTATTCTAAATTTATTGTTGACCAACCATCGTAAAAAATCTAATGTCCTACAGGAGCACAGAAAAGGGTTGTAATTTAACACCATGTCTAAATGATCCTACAATATCTCTACTTCTTTCGTTTAACAATATCAATTTATTCCTCTGTAGATCTACATGTTCAACATACTGTACACAAATTTCAGGTATTTCTATAAATGAATTTCCACGTAAATCAATATATCTTTTGTTGAGATAAGTAATCTTGTTATCAGCAAAATTAACATTTTCCAACAGGGTTAAACCTTTTTAGAATGTCCCGTTTGTATCAGGAATTAAACCTTTTCCAAGATTTGCGTTTTGCATTTGAAGTGTTCGAAGATTTTACATGTTACTTAACATACTTTGAGATATGAATTCACAGGTTGGACCCGAAATATATAAATTATCCAAGATTAACAAAACATGTAATGAAATATTACAAATATTAGAACGTTTTGCGTCAGATAAAGGTTTTCAATCTTGTACCATGAAAAAGTTAAGCAGTTGCGTAATCAGTTTATCCTTGGAATTCCCAACATAAAAGTTTTCCAACTTTGTACAAGTTATATCTGGGATACTCCTATCAAAAAGCAATATGTATATTTATACGTAGGCTCATGTTTGCTGAATTTCTCTTTGTTTTCAGAGTTAATTAGTTTGTCAATGGAGTGTTTTTAAAGAATAAAGGAATAAATATGCCACAGTTTAGTGTCTGGAAGGAAAAAAAACATTTCATGTCTTGTAAAATAATTACAAAAATGATTCCGAGGAGCTTACCACCTAAAATTTATTTCACATGTTTTATATTTGCTGACACAAGCTACTTTTGATATGTATAATCAATGTAGTATGCTATCAGTTGGAGAAATAGTTTCATTTCTTGGTGCTGATACTGTGTGTTAAGTAATCTCATGCACAGCAACCGAGTTTTGAATAGTATAAATTTATGTTAATCCCTTGAACATGTCTAGATCTGCTAGTACGTTATACTAAAATCTTGATCATAAAGGCAAAGGAACTATTCTGTTTTGTGACGTAATGAAAATAAATAATATGACTTGACAAACTTTGCAAGGCTCTCCCATCAGAATAGAATAACAAAGAAGTTCCCTAAGGTTATATAACGAATATAAATTATAAAATTTAAAAATCTTATCGAATAGAAACTTAAAATGCATTCATTTAATAAACTAAGGTGTTAAATGATTCACTATGTGCCAAATGTATCATTGCTACATTGCAGCGAATATATGCCCGAATTCTGGCAATATGAGTCACTACCGAAGCCTCTGAGGGTAGTTGCGATGTAGATGTGTCATCATTTTCCTTATAACTCCATCATTTAACATCACCTGATTGTCCACGGTGCCTTAAAACTGAAAAAAAGTTACAGATATTCAAATTTATACAATAAACACTGTCCGAGTGCCTGTTTATAAATGTAAGCCATATTTATATTAATCTTGATAAGTCCAGTAAAAAAGTTGGAAAGGCCAACTTTTAAAATGGAAATTTCTAATTTCTACAATAAAGTTGGAAAAGCAAAGAAGCCAACTTAAAAGTTAGAAATTAAAAAAAAGAAGAAAAGTTGAAAAAACGAGAAATAAAATAATTGTAAGGTGGCCCTAATACGTTTCCGTAACTACCAATACAGATAGTTCTGAATACGACAAAAGACGAGTATAATTCACTAGTTGTAGTTATAGGACAAAGAATCAAAATCAGCATCACGAGAGCCATACTCCGTCTGAAATCTTATTATACCTCTAATATGCAGCTTTACTTCTGAATAGTCAAAACGTATCACGTAATTTAAAACATTTTTTCATGTCACCCTGAAACATTATGTCACCCTCTATGGCGATTTAAGTCACCCTCTTCTGTGCAGAAATGGATGCGCGTACGGTTCGTTATTTTACTAGTAGGCTATGTGGTAATTAAGTGTAACTTCTTGCAGATAAAATGTCCGTTTCATAACTCATATTTTACTCGATGTAGACATAAATGGAGAGAGAAACTACAGCCAAAATCTAATGATTTAACAGCATTGATACATAGTTGTCAAATATATTAGCTTTATTCAGTCTTGATGGAGGCTAAAGATTAAAAAAGGACGCAAAGAAGGATAAAACATCGATAGTTTGGAGTATCCGAGGCGCTATGTGACATGTGTTACAATCATTATTAACTTACGTAGATCAGTTCAAAGTGTTATGTCACCCGCAGGCAGAGCCCTCGTGTGACATAACGCCTCTCGGGTAAACAAATATTCATGTCAACTCAAAACAAGGGCAATAATTGTATACTATTATCATACTGAAAATGTTCAAAATAATTTAAATGTCTCGGTAACATTAGAAAGGTATCCACACTGTCATTTGACAGCATATGATTTTGATCTGTAGTATGAAAAATGCGAAATTTCCAAATTCTTTTCCACAATTACAGTGTATGTACACCATAACGACATTTAACACAGTAACTAGGTATTGGAACTAATACACTTCCTAACATTCGAGCAATATTCTCAATAACGCGGAATATTAAACGTTCCAATTGTACATCTGGGCCCGAAGTCACCAAATTTACTCAATACTCAAGCTCAACTTTTGTTTCATCGTTTTGAATATATAATCTGTAAAACTTTCAAATTTGAGTGAATAAGAAACATTATTATTTCTTTACATCATAATTATATATACGTTTTGCATCACTATGATTCTCCAAATACTTTTGAGTACGGTATTCAAAATTTGATTATATACAGAAACAGTTTTGTTTTTAAATATATCTGAAGTTTTTTTTTCAAATAAATTTTATAAACAGAATACAAAAGTTATAATGCTCAAGACAATCCTTTCCGTCAATTAGACTTCATCGGTTGAGCTACAATTATAAATAATTTTTCTACAGAGAAAGTGGTATTAGACAAGGCTAAATAATATATCTAAACATATAGCCAAAATCCGTCTTAAGAGTAACCACTCTTAAAAGATGGCTATCTTAACTTTAGAAGAATTTCGAATTTTGAATGTTGTTATCAGTGCCAAATATGACTTTAGTATAAGATTATCAACTGGTACCGAAATACCAGGTACTAGGTTTATATATACCCTCGGCGACTCAATCGGTCCACCAATAAGTAATATCTTTCACCTTTTTTTTTTACAATTGAATGCCATTAGTATACAAACATGTTCAATTGCAGAATACATCTAGCATGTATTTGCCTTAAAAGCACGAAAAGTTAATTGAGCTTGAGTAATAAGTAAATTTGGTGACTTCGGGCCCAGATATATATTGCACGTCAAAACCAAATAAATGTATAGAATTTACTTTTTCATAGTTAATCCTCGTTTTTCCCAGTTAATCCAAGTTTCTCTCCAGTTGATATGAGTTGAAAGAAAAACTAGATGTTACTGAATAATGCAAAATTTCACACCACCATTTGATTTTACTCTGAAGAACTAGGTTAAACAATCACATTAATACTCAAAAATATTATTTTGGCACATTTAAACTCAGTTTATCTGCGTTAAACTGGAGTTTACTGGAGAAAAGACAAAGTTAAACTCATTGTTATGGCAAATCAAAGTCAAACTGGAGAGTTAAAACAATTTAATCTTAATTAAATTTAGTTTACTCAGTAACCCACATTAACTAGAAAAAAATTAGGTTTAACTGACAAAATCTAGCTTTAACTGCACCAAAATCATATCTATGAGAATGAATGAGATTTCGGTGCAGATAAATTTAGTTCTCAGTTTTTCTTCACCTAGTCTTTATCGTTACTTGCATTACCTGACGAAAATTGTGATTATCAGCTAAGTTATACGACAAACTCGACGATTTCGGCGTTCCCATCGTTAATTTTCCACATTTAAGTAGCAATATCCCACTATCACCCGCATATGGACATTTTATAAGTTAACCAATCACGTTTTTCTCAGTAACCAACGTTTACCAGAGACTAAGTTTAGTTTAGAAGTACGTTTAACTACACCAAAATCATAAAAATGAGTTAAACCTAGTTTTTCTCTAGAATGAATATATTATTACTCGGTTTAAGTTTTTTTATTTTTTTTATTTATTTATTTTTTTTTTTTTGCAGCAAGTAATGATTCAGAGATGATTGTTTTTCTCGCATTTACCCGAGAAAAACTATGATTAAATGAGAGAAAAAGGTCTCTGTTATACATAGTCTTAGTATGGATTTCGAAAATCAAACTGTAACAAGAGAAAGTAACTTTTACAGAGATTAGATTCCACTGGTAAGGACACAGAAATACCAAAACCAGTTTCTTATTTTTTATTTTTTTTTAGTTTTTGAGTTAAGAGAAAAAAAACTAAGTAAATAATATGATTTGGCGATGAAATGATTTGAACTAATTGTGGAGAAACTGATAAAACTAGGATTCACTGAGCCAAAATCACGTGATTATTCATGAATGTGATTTTAACACAGACTAGTGTTTCTCAATAAACTAGATTTTTCCCCAAGAAAAACATGATAGAACTGATGTATATGGTTTTATATCTTTTCTTAGTTAATATGTTTTTCCTCAGTTAATATGGGCTACTGAGAAAAAATAGGTTTAACTCATTTTGAGATTTTGAATTACCGTAGGTATGTCATATATATTATATAAATATAGATTAAACAACTTTAGTTGATTATCATGTTTATCTAACTCGAGTTAGATTTCAAAATTTGAAAAGACACGAGATTGTGCCAATTACCTAACGAAAGTTGGTTAAATGTGATAATCAACTTACACGAGTTATTGAATCTGTTTCTACCATAACTGAAAAAAGATGTTTGGTAGTATGGGACCGCTTGAGAAGAGTGGTATAACATCACAAGTTATGGTAGAAACTTAATTAAAGTCAACGTTTTATAGTTTCTTTTTCTGGTCTTTTTTCGACCTGGCCATCTATGAAGATTTATACAGATACTTAGTTCAAATACCACTTGGTTAACCCTTTCAACCCTACAGACCACAATGGACTGGTCTTAAGCAATAGAAAAGAGCATACCACTCATATATTCAGGGGCGAAAGGGTTAACTTACCTAACATTTTATCAACTCAATCAGTCTCTGGTTTTGCTTTTAGATATTAAATTTCAACAGCGGATAAAGACCATGTTCAGCATATGCATAGTTTGTAGTCAAGCACTGCCCTATACATTTGTAGCATTTAAAACTTCTATTTAAATATTTTTCACCTTTCTGTATTGTTTGTAACTCTGAAAATGAATGGCAACAGTCCTACATTTATTTATCCAGATTATTATGCGACCCGCGCATACAATTGACATGTTATCATATACTTTTCTAAAATTCCAATATGGTTGTATATCAAGTCTGCGTGTTTTATAGGCAGTGTTACGTATTATATTCAATATAACTTCATAAACATATATATTACTTACACTTTCTTTGCTTATCGCCTCATCGTTACAGCTGATGAGTCGAAAACGATTACACAAGTCTTCCAAGTACAAAACACTGTGTTAAATGCTGTAAATGTATATACCCGGAAGAGTTGTGTTATTGTTCTCGATCCGTGAGGCGATAAGCAAAGAAAATGTAAGTAATAACATAACATAAACATTGCATGTTGGACCTAATCGTAGATTGCAACACAACTAGACACTGACGAAATATTTATGTACTACTGAATTATTTCATAGTATTAATAACAGACAAAAAGTCAGTAACACTGGGTTGCGCTTTTCCTTTGATATTAGAACATTTCAAGAGCGATAACTCTGGTATTCTTTAAGCACCTTAAAATACAACGAAAGTATTCCGGTTGTATGTATTTTTACTTAATAACAGTTGCCTCACAAGACGACGATTTGATATTTTTTATATATACAAAAATGCAAATGTACAATATATTAAACACTTATTACATTATAATCTATAGTGCAATAACTGTCGATTCCTGCTTAAGATATAAAAAAATCTCAGATATCAAATTATAGGTCTGTGAGATGTCCAGGATATAGATAAGAATTAAAATTGGACAAAAACATATCTCTTCGAAATCAGGAGGTGCGATCAGGTGCCATAGAGGAGTAAGCATCCCCTGTGGAGCGGCGTAAGGCAACAGTCAAATCCAAATGAAATACGTGAGGATCGGATTCTCTTCACATTGATATAAACGTCAAACAGCAGCTGTCGAACAGTCAACTCAACATTTCACTTAGTGAAATCGCAAACAAGAGTATTATACCGACCGTATGCGGAAGGTTGACAACAAACGCGGTTTTCAATATTCCTGTGTCAATAATTTGTCAGTGATTAGTTTACCTCTGTATATGAAATGTTCATATATTGAACACAACTTGACATATCGGATAATTTGTGAAATATAAACGTCATATGACTGATGTGTAAAGTCGAGTTTCTATTCTACATAATATGTGATAATATGTTATACAAGAGCTAATGAAAGGCGTAAAATATCAACAAAACGTGGGGTTAAGATGTAATAACAGAGCTAATGATAGGCGTGACATATCAACAATACGTGAAGTTACTACCAGAGCTAATGAAATGCGTAACATATCAACAATACGTGGTGTTACGTTATACAAGAGCCACTGATAAGCGTGAAATATCAACAATGCGTGGTGTTATGATGCTATACCAGAGGTAATGATAGACGTGAAATATCAACAATACGGTGTTACGATGCTATACCAGAGATGCTAATGATAGGCGTTTTATCAACACTACGTGGTGTTACGTTATACCAGAGTTAATGAAACGCGTGAAATATCAACAAAACATGGTGTTACGTTATACAATAGCTAATGATAGGCGTGACATATCAACAAAACGTGGTGTTACGTTATACAAGAGCTAATGATAGGCGTGACATATCAACAAAACGTGGTGTCACGTTATACTAGAGCTAATGGTAGGCGTGACATATCAACAAAACGTGGTGTTACGTTATACTAGAGGTAATGATAGGCGTGACATATCAACAAAACGTGGTGTTACGTTATACTAATGCTAATGATAGGCGTGATTTATAAACAAAACGTGGAGTTACGTTATACAAGAGCTAATGATAGGCGTGACATATCAACAAAACGTGGTGTTATGTTATACTAGAGGTAATGATAGGCGTCATATATCAACAATACGTGGTGTTGCGCTGTTATACCAGAGCTAATGTAATAGCACTGGCCTGCAGTACTATGCTGACCACCACCCAATATAAAGTCTGCTATTGTATCGACAAATACAAAAGTGAGTAATACAGCATAGAGGCAATTGTATAATAGCGACCCACAGCAAAATGAGAAATTGTATAATAGCGACCTATAGCAAAGTGAGTAATTGTATTACAGCGCCCTATAGCAAAGTGAATAATTTTATAATACCGACCTATAGCAAATAAGTAATTTTATAACAGTGACCAACAGCAAAGTGAGTAATTGTATAATAGCGACCTATAGCAAAGTTAGTAATTGAATAATAGCGCCCTATAGCAAAGTGAGGCATTGTATAACAGCGACATACAGCGGTGTAATTATATCATAGCGAGCAAAAGCAGAGTGAGATATTGTATAATTGCGAGTAAAAGCAGAGTAAGGGTTGTATAATAACGCCCCATAGCAAAATGAATAATTGTATAATAACGCCCTATAACAAACTGAGTTGTTGTGTAACAGCGCCCTATAGCAAAGTGAGTAATTGTATAATAACATCCTATAGCAAAGTGAGTAATTGTATAACAGAGCCCTATATCAAAGTGAGTAATTGTATAATAGTGTCCTACAGCAAAGTGAGTTATTGTATAATAGAGGACCGATAGCAAAGTGAGTAATTGTATAAGAGACCCTATAGCAAAGTTAGTAATTGTATAACAGCGACATACAGCGGTGTAATTATATCATAGCGAGCAAAAGCAGAGTGAGATATATAAAGTATAATTGCGAGTAAAAGCAGAGTAAGTGAGGTTGTATAATAACGCCCCATAGCAAAATGACTAATTGTATAATAACGTGATCTATAACAAACTGACTTTGTGTGTAACAGCGCCCCTATAGCAAAGTGAGTAATTGTATAATAACATCCTATAGCAAAGTGAGTAATTGAATAACAGAGCCCTATATCAAAGAGAGTAATTGTATAATAGTGTCCTACAGCAAAGTGAGTTATTGTATAATAGAGGACCGATAGCAAAGTGAGTAATTGTATAAGAGGGACCTATAGCAAAGTTAGTAATTGTATAACAGCGCCCTATAGCAAAGTGAGTAATTGTATAATAGTGACTTACAGCAAAGTGAGTAATTGTATAATAGTGATCTACAGCAAAGTTACTTATCGTATAATAGCCACCTAAAGCAAAGTGAGTAATTGTATAATAACGACCTATAGCAAAGAGAGTAATCGAATAACAGCGCCTTATAGCAAAGTGAGGAATTGTATAACAGCGACGTACAGCATAATAGTATAATAGCGAGGAAAAGCAGAGTAAGAAATTGTATAATACCGATCTATAGCAAAATGAATAATTGCATAATAACGTCCTATAGCAAAATGAGAAATTTTATAATATCGACCTATAGCAAAATGAGAAATTGTATAATATCGACCAATAGTAAAATGAGTAATTGTATAATAGTTACCTACAACAAAGTGAGTTATTGTATAAAAGGGACCTATAGCAGAGAGAGTAATTGAATAATAGCGACCTATAGCAAAGTGAATAATTGTATAATAGCGCCTTATAGCAAAGTGAAAAAATTGTATAATAGCGATATACAGCAGGGTAATTGTATAATAGCGAGCAAAAGGACAGTAAGAAATCGTATAATAGCGAGCAAAAGCAGAGTGAATAATTGTATAAAAGCGATCCATAGCAAAGTGAATATTTGTATAATAGTGCCGTATAGCAAAGGGAGTAAATGTATAACAGCGCCCTACAGCAAACTGAGTAATTGTGCAATAGTGACCTACAGCAAAGTTAGTATATGTATAATATTGACCTATAGTAAAGTGAGCAATTGTATAACAGCAACATACAGAAGTGTAATTATATAAAAGCTAGCAAAAGCAGAGTGAGTGATTGTATAATAGCGACTTATAGCAAAGTGAGTAATTGTATAATAGGGACCTATAGCAGAGTGAGTTATTGAGTAATTGTATAGTAGTGACTTACAGCAAAGTGAGTAATTGCATAATAGCGCGTTATAGCAGAGAGAGTAATTGAATAATAGCGACCTATAGCAAAGTGAATAATTGTATAATAGCACCTTATAGCAAAGCAATTGTATAAAAAATTACAGAAGTGTAATAATAAAAGCGATATACAGCAGGGTAATTGTATAATAGCGAGCGAAGTGAAAAGGAGAGTAAGAAATCGTATAATAGCGAGCAAGCAAGCAGGTTGTATAATTGCGACCAAAGCGATCCATGATAGCAATAGTGAATATTATTGTATAATAGTGCCGCAAAGTGATAGCAAAGGGAAAGTTAAATGTATAACATGCCAAAGTGATCTACAGCAAACTGAGTAATTGTGCAATAGTGATTGACCTTATAGCAAAGTGAGTAATTGTATAATGGGACCTATAGCAAAGTAGTTACTGACCTAATAGCAAAGTGAGCAATTGTAGCGAACCTATAGCAACTGACTAATTGTATAGTAGTGATCTACAGCAAAGTTATATAAAAGCGAGCAAAAGCAGAGTGAGTGATTGTATAATAGCGACTTATAGCAAAGTGAATAACAGTAAAGTGTATAAACAGGGTACCTATAGCATAGATAGCGAGAGTTATTGTATAATAGCGACCTATAGCAGAGTGAGTTACTGTATAATAGCGACCTATAGCAGAGTGAGTATAATATGACCAATAGTAAGGAGTACCTATAATAGCAACAGTGAGTTATTGTTACTGAGAGTATAATAATAGCGACCTATAGCAGAGTGAGTAATTGTATATAATAAAGTGAAACCAAATAGCGATATACAGCAGTGAATAATTGCGAGATAGTGACCAATAGCGAGCAGCATAATTTAGTTAGCATTGTAATATTTGTAGCGACCGTACAGCAAAGTGAGTAATTGTATATAATAGCGCCCTTATAGCAAAGTAATTGTGCAATAGTGACCTATGTATATATGTATAATATTGACCTATAGCAAAGTGAGCAATTGTATAACAGCAACATACAGAAGTGTAATTATATAAAAGCGAGCAAAAGCAGATTGAGTGATTGTATAATAGCGACTTATAGCAAAGTGAGTAATTGTATAATAGGGACCTATAGCAGAGTGAGTTATTGTATAATAGCGACCTATAGCAGAGTGAGTAATTGTATAATAGCGACCAACAGCAGAGTGAATAATTGCATGATAGTGACCAATAGCATATTTAGTTATTGTATAATAGCGACCTACAGCAAAGTGATTAAGCGCCTTACAGCAGTGTAAAAATAGTGACCTACAGAAAGTTTTCTATGAATATTACCTATCAAAATATTGTATAACAACTGTTTAGCCCCTTTCAATTTTATTACAGCAGCTGATTCATTTTCATTTAAATAAATTAAATAATTATTTTTAATTTTGATTTGACCAATAGATATCATTGAACGAGCGACCTACAGGAAAGTGAAATGTCACTATGACCTCTATATATTCAACTGTTAAGCCCTTTTCCTTTACAGCAGCTGATCCGTATTTATAAATTAAATAATATTTTTTTATATAGACTCATATATATATATATATCATACCTATATATGTATTTTATATGTATATATATATATATATATATATATATATATATATATATATATATATATATATATATATATATATATGATGATGAAAACGCCACAAGCGTGTGGTAAAATGCTAAAAAGTTTGCATTGTGCTATGGCTTAGCCTATCTTCCGGTTATACAGTGAGGACTCTTTAACGTGGAATGTCTTTTTTGATGGATTAATTATACATGTATTTTCCCCATGTGTCTGTTTAGAGTATCTTTGGCATTTTTTGACCTCAAGTCAGCTCGGAAGATTTACATTGTTTAACACCTCGTGCGGTTGTAAGTGTATCATGAGTGTTTTCGTTTGAAGGTTAGAAAAGACAAAACAATGTTTACACTATTAAATACAGAATGGTTTGCATTCAAATTGACACACGACACCTCCTAAGTAGCTGGTATATTTGGGCCGGTATATCTTCCGATTTTGTTTTTCTCGACTGTATAGTTATTTTTAGGATTAGTTCCTAGACCGTCAATAAGTGTTTTAGATTCATCTCTTTTAAATTTACATAAATTATTTTACTCGATAAATCCTAAAATAAACAAAAACAAATATATGAAAAGTAAGTAGGTATAGGTTGTTGCAGCAGAAAAGAGGCATGTTATAATAGTAAGAGCTGATCTGAATTTGAATTTTACATGTAAAAAATGACGATATCGATACTTCTGATAAATGTAAGTTTAAGCCTTTTTGATAACCATTAATTGTAAATTAACAGCCAAGAGTCCCGACAATCGAATCAAAATGCTCAAATCTGTATACAAATGTTTTCCACTTACGATGAATGGGAACTTGTCAATCAGGCGTATTTGTGTTGTATCAATGCGAATAACTCTGTAGTTAGTTAAAGCGTGTATTTTAACACAACTTTACTGATCACACGCAAGCCTGTATCACACCATATATTTATCAACTCTTTTTGGAGTTTTGTAATCACGCACAGCATATAAATATGGATTTAAATCCAGTCAAGCATATGATAATTTCCCGTATATCGTGCCCGTACCATCTGTTTTCACTTATGACAACTGTAGGTTTTTGGAATATACAACTGATGGAACTACTTGTATATTCGCCTTGATAGGTGATTGGAAAGACTTATGACGGCTCAATATCGTCCATGGAATTGTATTGTTAGTATCAATAAGGGAAAGCATTCGGTAATGAATAATGTTTGGCAGACTTTTATGCACAATGTAAAAGGCAGATGACATTGTATATAATCAACAGTGGTTAAGGATTGAAAAGTTTTAATCTGGTTCTTCAAATATATGGGACAAAGAACACGTTAGAAATGGTTCTTTTAATTTCATTCTGTGTTGTATTAACTTCGTATTGGGCAAATGGAGCAACTTAAGATTAAGAGTTTTTAATTTAATCAATGAAATAACTCCTAATCATATACATACGTGAGTATATCATCAGGTCAACCCGCAGTGCAACATTTTGAAAACTGCGGTCTTTATCACTGTTTTGTAACCACTTATTGGGGCAATTGGGAGTGTAAGCCACGTCAAAGCGAATGAGTGGTTGCGTCAAGCATTAAGATTCTTGTGTGTAACAACGCCGCGCTATCTTAACAAGGCCAATCAAACCAAAAACAGGGCAGGTACGGGTATTGGGATATCAACGGTGACATCCTGTCAAAATGTTTATAAATATCAAATTTGAGATGGGAGTTAGATTAGAATACTTAAACAATGAAGTCAGATGTAACTTTAAAGAAACTGAACTTATCTTAAAGTATTTTGCACTTGGATGTTCAAAAACCTTCTATCTATATAATTGACTTGAGAGAGTTGGAACATTTGACTATAGTGTCAGTTACTGTGGAGCTTGTTCTGAATTAATTAGACATTTAAAGTTAACGTGGATATCATCGTGCTGGGACCGCATGCCGACAATATTTGCTTAAAGCTTCGTTTTATAAAATTTGTCCTGATAATAAATTACAAACAGCATGTGAATTATATTATTGTGTTTATTCACTTCCGTGGACAATGGACAAAGAATTGCCTAAAACAAAGATACACATATTATCATCATTGAAAACTGTAGAAACCAAACTAAATTGCAGTTGGATGTATGGAGTTTCAGATGAGACATAAATGAACAAAATAGATATTACCGTATTGTATTTCTAGAAGTTTGTTTTTAAAGGATTGCCTGTGGAGTGCTAAAGTGTAAGAAAAATTTAGGAGAAAAGCAGTCTAAAGGATGCAACAACGTGGAAATACATAAATACCACTCCCTTCATGATCGGCAACTGTGATATTACATTAATACTATTTAAACGGGTGTGAGAAAATTATTACATCGTTCCTAAACAGACCTCAGCGACCGTCATATTGCCTCATTTTAAGGCTTAACACATGCTATCGTGCTACCGTATCATACAACAAATGTACTATGATCATATTTGCTCTAGCCATATTGTTTAGAATTTTGATGTGTGACTCTCAAAGAATCGGCATTTTGTTGCCATTTAAGAAGAGTGATGTCGGGCTACCAAACTATACAACAAATCATGGTGCAATAACTCTAGCTTTAAGTCATTCTAACATAATGTTAAACTTTACAAAAGATACACAGTGTATGGACCAAGTTGCCCTTAACGAGATGATGAACATCAAAAAACAGGTTGATGTCATTTTTGGACCCGTTTGTGAAGATGGTAAGTCTAAAATTGGTAAAAATATTGGATTGACGTTATAACTAAAATAAGTAAGGTTTAGGTTAGTTTTTTAAATCACTGAGAGAGTCTGGTGTATAATTACCGCTTTAATGCAGTGAGAGGGTGTAGTGTGTATAATTAACGCTTTAATGTAATGAGTGGGTGTAGTGTGTATAGCTACCTCTTTAATGTAATGAGTGGGTGTAGTGTGTATAGTTACCTCTTTAATGTAATGAGTTGGTGTAGTGTGTATAGTTACCTCTTTAATGCAGTGAGAGGATGTAGTGTGTATAATCCCCCTTTATGGACATTTATATTGATAGACGCTATAGGAATTAGTTCTAAAATATCACAGGAATTTCTAAAAATGTTAACAATCACTTATATTTGATCGTATTTCGAGTACTCACATTTTCAGACATATATGCGAATTCATGAATTCGCGATTTTAAAGCTGCAAATGTTTATTTTGGCGACTTACTAGCGGTCATGTATTTCGTATATATCAGTAAGAACATACATATCCACGATATATCTAGATTACACTGATAATGAGTATTGTTTGCCATTTTCTTGACGCTATGAATACTTTACCTTATGTTAGGATGACCTTATTAGCCAAACAGTAGTATTATTTTAGGGACATCAGTTTATAAACAAATGCAAAAGTTCACAATACAAGTTCATTCACGAATTTACTCAAAAGTTTATTTCTCGCGAATTAGAGTGATTGACAATACATGGACGATGAAATATTGATCAAGTACAAGAACAAGATTGTAAATTTCCAGTGGTTAAAATTAAAGCCATGAAAATAATCGGATGTTAAATAACATTAAATAAGATCGGTTATGAAAAAACCAAAACATTAAATAACAGTACGATCAATTCACATCGGTATGTGACCGGTCAACACGAGGATACTTACTCCTCCATGTCACCTTGATTCCACTTCTGTTTTTCCAGAGTTCCGTGTTTGTCCAATGTCACAAGATCTGTATATTGTATCCTGGAAGATTGAAACTTTGGTATATATATATATATATATATATATATATATATATATATATATATATATATATATATATATATATATATATATATATATATATATTTGTTTGTAGGGAGAAAACCATTACCAGTTCCTATGTTATCAAGCACGTAGAATATGTAAGAAAAAACCGTAACGAATCTTTAGATCACCTAGAAATAAGTTATCAGCTCTCGTTGTAAAGAAATATGAAATTAAATAAAAGAAAGCTCATTAACAATATAGAACAGAGCAAAATGGCATCTAATTTGTATAAAAAAATCATCAATCAAACGAAAACAAAAATAAGCAAAACAAAACTATTTTTATCATAATTGAAATCAGGATTTGAGAGATGAGATAAAATGATGTATGAAATTGACTGAATAGAGTTATATTAGATGCAAAACGCAGATCTCTTTTATATTGAGAACTAGTGTATTGAAAGGTTTAAATATAAACACATAGTATTTGACATAATGATTTTGTTTGTCCAGTGTTACCGATTTTGTGTAAGTCGGCTAAAACAAAATACATCGTAATAGAAAAACATTTATTTTCTAAATTACCACTTTATATATATGCAAGACTTTTAGTGAAAAAGTATTACAGATCCATTGATCCAGGAAATATTGGCCAATAGACGTATTATGTAAGATGTTTTACTATCCAGATATTGCATCACTTCGGAATGGGATCGCTGAGATACTGTTTTGTTATTGACCGATCCCAACAATACATAATGCATTATGAATTATGTTATTTCATAGCATTCGTCTAAGAATTGAATTATCAGTATGAAATATGACTAAAATATGATAATTTACAGACCTATGAAAGAGTGATATAGTAGTCTACTGTCTTCCTGAGACAGGACGACAAAACGAATTATTATTAGAGTGGAAAAATAAACATGATATTATCTGATAACACTTATTCCACTGTTATTACCCCCTCTTTGCGATAATTATCAATCTGTTTGGTCTGAAAAAATTCGATAATTCTAAATTCATGGTCTCAGTCACTGTATACTAAACCATACCTTGCTTAAACCAATATGTGAAATGCCTCAATTATACAATCAGATCTTAAGTTATGATGACATTTCCACCAAGCTTGACCTTTTCATCGAACTCGAGAGGTTTCCATATAACAATTGCGACCGGTGTGGCATGCTAACAGTGAATGCTGACTCTTTCCGGGCACCTGATCCCATTCTGTTCGGGATTCTCAATATTCCCTTATGTTGTGACCTTTTGTCCTGGGATAATTGACTATGAGTTTCGATTATCCATTTGGTACTTCATTTTTACTTCTTACTGATAACCTTGTATTAATCTTACCAATACTGACTGCTACTAACCGTCACAAAAATGACTCTGTCAATTATCGTTCGTACCGTTGTAAATGGTATTGACAGTTCTGGTACATAGCGTTATCATTGACATTGACAGTACTTGTACTTAGCATTATCATTGACATTGACAGTACTAGTATTCGGCGTTATCATTGACATTGACAATACTGTTACTTAGCGTTATCATCGATACTAACAGTACTGGTACTCACCTTTATCATTGATACCGACAGTTCTGGTACTTAGCGTTATCATTGACATTGACAATACTGTTACTTAGCGTTATCATCGATAACAGTACTGGTACTTACCTTTATCATTGATACCAACAGTTCTGATACTTAGCGTTATCATTGACATTGACAATACTGTTACTTAGCGTTATCATCGATACTAACAGTACTGGTACTTACCTTTATCATCGATACTGAGAGTATTGGTACTTAGCTTTATAATTGACATTGACAGTACTGGTGCTACTTAGCGTTATCATTGATACTGGTAGCACTGGTACTTAGCGTTATCATTGACATTGACACTACTGGTACTTAGCGTTATCATTGATTCTGACAGTACTGATACTTTGCGTTATCATTGACATTGACAGTACTGGTATTTAGCGTTATCATTGATACAGTACTGGTACTTACTGTTATGATTGATACTGACAGTACTGACACTACCCGTTATCATTGAGACAGTACTGGTACTTACCGTTATCATTGATAATAACAGTACTGGAATTTATCGTTATCATTGACATTGACAGTACTGGTACTTAGTGTTGTCATTGACATTGACAGTACTGATACTTAGCGTTATCATTGACATTGACAGTACTGGTACTTAGCGTTATCATTGATTATCCATTTGATAGTTCATTTTTAGCCCACCATAAACAGATGGTGCGCTATTCAAATGGACCTGCATCCTTTGTCCGTCGTCCATCTTTCCTGAACATTTCATTGATACTGACAGTACTGGTACTTAGCGTTATCATTGATACTGACAGTACTGGTACTTGGCGTTAGTATTGATACTGACAGTACTGGTACTTCGCGTTAATATTGATACTGACAGCACTGGTACTGACCGTATTCATTGATACTGTACTGATATTTACCGTTATCATTGATACCGACAGTACTAGTACTTTCCGTTATCATTGACATTGACAGTACTAGTATTTACCGTTATCATTGATACTGACAGTACTGGTACTTACCGTTATAATTGATACTGACAGTACTTTTACTTAATACTGACAGTACTGGTACTTATCGTAATCATTGATACCGACATTACTAGTTCCTACCGTTATCATTTTCATTGATACTGACAGTACTGGAACTTACCGTGAGCATTAATACAGTATTGAGATTTACCGTTATCATTGGTAGTGACAGTAGTATACTTTTTTGTTATCATTGATACCTATACTACTGGTATTTTCCGTTAATATTGGTACTGACAGTACGTGTACTTAATGTTATCATTCATACCAACAGTACGTGTACTTACCGTTATCATTGATACTGACAGTACTGGTACTTACCGTTATCAATGATACTGACAGTACTGGTACTTACCGTTATCTTTGATACTGACAATACTGTTACCTACCTTTATCATTGATACTGACAGTACTGGTACTTACCGTTATCATTGATACTGACAGTACTGGTACTTACCGTTATCATTGATACGGACAGTACTGGTACTTAACATTATAATTGATACTGACAGTACTATTCTGTTTTTTGCCGTAACCGTAAATATTTCTACTAAATCAATTCATATCGCAATATCAATGTGTTGAAAACAATTTTGGCGCCACTACCTCGCCCAAGAATATTTATCAAATATATGAATTACTTTAGGACGTATGATGCCAATATGATGTAAATAGTTTAAATATAGCTCCCCGATGCAACGATTACGGAAACGGAATTCATTAAGCAGTCATATGTTTATACAAAAAAGAAAATATATAAGACCAGGGTTATTTTAGTTTCCAATACATATATATGCTCGGGGGAAATTTATACCTATCCTTGTGATTGCACGTACACGCAAGTTAGAAAATAATTCTTTTAAAAATGTTTGTATTTTATTTCACCCCCAGTTTCATGTTAAACGTTTATGTTGAAGGATTTTTCTGAATTCAGAATTGTCATTTATTATCTGTCTGTCTGTCTGCCTATCCATCCATCCGTTTGTCTGTCCATCTATCTATCTATCTATCTATCTATCTATCTATCTATTCCAGACATTGATATCATGTTAAGCAGTAGTTCACCAAAGTAAAACGTTATGTTTAAGTTAAAATTGAAAACAAAGACTTGGAATACGGTCTGCAGTCTTCAAAATAACCGGATAGAAGTAGAGCATACAACTTTTTTTTCTAGCAATTATATATCCCTCGGGAATGAATGTAATCGATTGTAGTATAAAAAAGATCAGACCAGAAGAATGATACAACAGTTTGTGGATATTCCCATCTGATTCGATAACTACAGAGAATGGTGTGAAATGTTAACTTATACTTAAAAGGCTAGCACAATATATCATATTTTCCTCTCCAATTCAATCGATAAGATTAAGACATAAAGTTTATCGAAGTTTTTGTTTCTGCACCTGTTTTGAAAGGTTTTAAAACTTGAATTGAACAGCAATGAATATACTTGCAAAAAATGATAAGATTATGATGTAACTAGATCTTGGTATTTTGATTATTATTATTACGTTTGGACTTGATCGTGTTTTCATCTTCTGTTTCGGCTTATTTTAAGAAAATGACCTGTAGACCTTGACTGTACACCGATATAGCATATATATTGACAGGCATCTTTGGAAGAAATTAAGAAATTTTATTCAACGAGTCTAAGAACGACCAATTTAGTAAAACACTTTACAAACGACCAGGAAATGAAAATAATATAATGAGTGAAAATTTAGTTTTCGTTCTTAGATAAATCGGGTTTGTTCTTTTTCATGAGCTAAATTTTTTATTTAGCTTCGATATTACCAGTTTTGTTGTATATATATATATATATATATATATATACATATATATATATATATATATATATATATATATATATATATATATATATATATATATATATATATATATATCATGTTTACAAAACATCACACAGCCTGATATTACGGGAGTTAATATATAAAATTGTATTTGTATCCCAGGAATAAAAGGTATAAGCGAACGAACGAGTTACTTGCATTTGAATTTAGGGGACAGTAAATAACAACTGATTTATGCAAAAACATGAATCTTCTATCTTAACAAGAAAATGCAATGAAACATGGCTGTCAAATAGACGGGAAACCAGAGAGTATGCTCAATAAAATGAGAATCAATGTTATAGACATATTTGTTGTGCAAGTGATTACTTAATTGGTGATTTAATTTTACAGAACTAACTTCGAGTAATTATCATAAGGATATGAAGAATCGCGTTTAATGCAACATTTCGTACATTTTACGGTCGGTATAATGATCTTGTTTACTATTACTGTATTTCACTAACTGAAATTTTGAATTTCATATTTGACAGCATTTTTCAATCCCTATGAAAATTGTCAAGAGGATTCCTCATCTATCTCATTTGAATTTTACAGTGGACTTGAGCGAATGTGACCCGTCAGAGGTACTTACTTCTGCATGCCACCTGTCCCCCAATCTAGAATTTTCGGAGGTCCATGTTTGACCAAAGTTCACCAATTTTGTACACTGTGTCTTGGTGTTGGCGGTTAATACTTTGATACCTATGATATTTATTTATTTTAGTCTTGAGCACTACCTTCAGGGTTTTACTATCTCGTCCGTTATATCCACTCTCCCCCGTTCTATATATACCTGAGTTTCCCCTATGGTCACGATACTTGTGAACTGTCTTATGGATTTCTGCACTTATCCGACTTTGGTATCTGTGATGTTTAAATGTTGTTGACCACCACTTTTTATAGTTTTGAACGGAAAGAGAGACCTGCGAATTATTTTAGAGGATTATTTATTTTCTTCATCGTACGACACATCCTAGAAAAATCTATCTTGTTTATATTCACTAGTATCAAACGCACGTGGTTGTTACCGGATATATACAAAACACCATTCATTAAATATGTAATATAATAATATAATGTAATATAATGTTGATTTTGATAATTATCGAACTATCTATGACTTATAGTACATTAATACAATGTAGTGTATCTAACAAAGCAAAACATTAGATTCTCTTTTGTGTTACTTAATGATAAGAGTTGTTGAGTTATAAAGCTCAATGAAAGCTTAAATGTAAAATTGTGAAGTTCATGAAACATAAACCAGGATGAACAAAGGATTATAAATAGTAATACAAATGTTCTTATCACTTTAAATGATTAGATCCTCTGTAACTTTGTTTATTTAGTCTTAGCTATATATCAAGTGTTCTCAATGTGGATTAGGGAGTTCGATAAAAATTACAGATAATGTTCTGTCTCCTTTCAATAGGTAAATGAAATATTGTATTATAAACTTTCTAGATGTCGGTGCTTACGTACCTGTTCACCTTATTTGGTGTAGATTGTTGGTAATAACCATACTGATTCAGGAAGATAAAGTTTTAAAGGAGTACAAACACATGTAAAATTAGATAATTTTGATAGTATACCTATCTGAGAAAGTGATTTAAGCAGGTAAAATTCGAAAAAGTTCCCGCTAAGTTTAGACATCCAAACATAAATTATTTTACATTACGTAAAAAGCAATTGATAGAATGTATTTACATCCATTTGTCATCGATGTTTGGCTTATCTTAGGACAGAACTATGTTATTTGAAAAAGTATATATATCTGAACCGGCGATCGCTATAGCATCTGGTATATTTCCATACCCTATTCAGTGTTCGAACCTGGGTGTGCTTAACTAACCACGGTCACACATTTCATATAAGTATATACGATCGAAACGATTAGATAAATATTATGTTTAATATATATCTCTTATAATGATTTAAAAACAAGGCAGTCCATTCAGTGATCACATTATCCCTTTTATCACATTCGTGTGTCCTATTTTGTCAAGATGACAAGTTCTTCTAGATAAGGCAAAGGGCAAATCAAAGATAATTAAATCGTTATCTCTTAAACAAGCCAATTCACTTGATGATTTGAAGAGAAATGGTGGATTAATAGCCACATCTTATACAAATCTGTTTCAAATATAAGACAACACAGTTTAAAATTAATGTTTATTATAATCAGATCTCAACACGAGTTGTTACAATAAACATGAATGTCAATACTTGATACTTGTCAAATGTGGCTCTATGAATGTCCTGATTTAAGTCAGCACTCAAATACCCCCCTCCCTTAAAAATGGAAACTACGCAATATATTCAAAAGACTGACTGTATGTAATAGCGAAAAAATCATAAATAAAAAAACTAATATATTGCATGTTATATGCAGACACAGGTTAGGTCCCTAGAGAAAAAAAAAACATTAAAAAGGCGTTCATGAGAAAACAAAATTTACGTTTATTCTGTGTTTCGCTACATGATATACTTTCTCCCAAGGATACAAACACAATAATAATAGTTATAAAAATAAATATAAAAACCTAAAAAAACACGAAACAAAAGCGGTTGTTGATACTGTTCCTTGTTTGCTGTACAATTGGAAATTTACAATGTTAAAATGTCGATATCAAATAACAGGTGAAAACAGTAAACAAGGAGAACAGACCACGTTGTTGATCACGTCAACAACAAAACATACATATAAATGATACTGTACATTGGGAGAAGTCATCGGAGTTAATAGCTTCTGTGTTATAAATGTCTATGCTTGGTTAATATTACAAATTGCTGCTAATTTTAAAAGAGAAAATATTAATAGAATTCACTATTGCCGATACCTTATTTACCTGCATAAAATTAAGTTGTTTAAACTTGACAATGTAAAAGTAGTCATATTAACTTTTAAGTGAAAAAGATATCATGTGAGCGCTGCACCTGTACAGGTATAATACATGGCTGAATGACCAAAAAACTGAACTTAATACAATCTCTTAAATATTACTCTACTTAAAATATATCCGTGTATATCTTGAACTAAATATCCAACAATAACACCCCTCTTCTCTCTCTCTCTCTCTCTCTCTCTCTCTCTCTCTCTCTCTCTCTCTCTCTCTCTCTCTCTCTCTCTCTCTCTCTCTCTCTCTCTCTCGTTCTCTCTCTCTCTCATATGTAATTTTATATCATTGTAGCTGTGGAAGTAGTAGCCATGATGGCGACCTATTGGAATATTTCAATGATCACGTGGACCCCAACAAACAATAAACTACATCAGTTAGACAAGTATTCGTCCCTTGTCAGTATCTTGGGAACCTATGAAGATATTGCCAAGTCAATAGCCGCTGCTCTGCAACATTTCAAATGGAAGAGTATAGGTAATGTTTCTTTGCATGTATATGATTTATAAGATGTATTGATGGCTTGGAGTCTAAAGACAGAGTAAGTTACATTGAAATCATTTCTAAACATTGGTCAGACGACATAGTGGTAAAAATATCTAAATGAACAAAGATGTGTATAATACACAAACACATAGATACTCTAACGTTTGAAATAGGATCATAAGATCCAATTATTTTGTGGGAAGTAATTTTGTCATATATGAATAATTTTGTTATATCGTGTTAAAATTTCACAGCTGAGATCTAACACACATATATATATATATATTATATATATATATATATATATATATATATATATATATATATATATATATATATATATTTATATATATATACAAAGGCGATATAACATACCTTTTGGTATTTACATCAGGAAATGTAACGTACCTATAGATGTCTACATCAGGATATATAACGGACCTATAGATATCTACATCAAGGGATATAACATACCTCTAGATATCTTCAACAGGAGATATAACATACCTATACATATCTACATCAGGAGATATAACATACTTATAGATATCTACATCAGGAGATATAACATACTTATAGATATCTACATCAGGAGATATAACATACCTATAGATATTTACATCAGGAGATATAACATACCTATAGATATCTACCTCAGGAGATATAACATACTTATAGATATCTGTACCAGGGGTATAATATACCTATATATATATCTACATCAAGAGCAATAACATATCTATAGATGTCTGCCTCAAGAGTATAATATATATAGATATCTACATCAAGAGCAATAACATATCTATAGATATCTGTCTCAAGAGTATAATATACCTATATATATCTACATCAAGAAAAATAACATATCTATAGATATCTGCCCCAGGAGTATAATATATACCTATAGATATCTACATCAAAAGAAATAACATATCTATAAATATCTGGCCCAGGAGTATAATTTACCTATAAATATCTACATCAGGACTTCACGCAGATCAAGGGTAGTGTGTGTTCTCACCTATTGTGTCGGGTTTACACCTGTACGACCATTTTACATTCTGTATTACACTTGTTGTATTGTAGGTCAGTTTATTTCTGCAGTGAATCATTGGCTCAAATTCTACTCTATCGGCTTTATGTTTATACTTTCTGTTTTGTTGATAATATATACACATGGCATGAATAGGAAAAGAAATACACCATGTCGTATTTCAGTCATCCTTTATGTAAAATTGACATTCAGGTTTGGTGTTGGATAAGTGTTGAGATTCTATTCATTTTCTATGAGATTAAGGTCCATGTTATCTTTCACAGCAAGACAAACGTGACAGGTCCGTGAAAAGTAAACTATTTTTAATTTGATGTAAATAAAACAGAGATATAATTACTACATAGCTAAACGCTCGTTTAAAATAGAAGCAGTCATTTTGAAAAAGGGTATGACAGTATGATTATGGTTAGTCGATATCGACTTTGTGACTATAGTTTAATAAGTCATTACTGGTTTGTTTTCTGGTGTATCATGTATTTAGTTAACAGCTTTAGGTATCTAACAAATTATAGACATAATAGTTGATCATACCATACAAAACGTTAAAATATCTTACATTACAACTAATGCAGACATTGAACAGTCCAACACGTGTACAATTATTTAATTCATCTTAACCATTCGTATATATTCTGTATTTCACAAAATATCAAATTGAACGAAAAATTGAAATATATTATATTTTTATAGTGTGTGTTTGTAGAGCCCCTTTCGGGTATATCTTACATCGTCACTAAGTAAATTTAATGGTCGATACGGGGATCTTGGTAGACAATATCAGCCCCCCCCCCCCCGTCTCAAGAACGGCGAATAATATTCTGGGGAAGACCATATACAGCGACTCTCTTTCACCAATCAGATCTTAAACTAAATGTTATTAACAAAACCAAAGTTATAGTTCCATGATAATGTCAAAACGATAGATGCTCAGGACGATAGATTCTATCAATAAGACTTGGGCTTAAGTTGAGCTCAAATTTAGTATAAATGTGTACTTCTTAAAGAGAGAACTAGTATTATACAAGTCCAAATAATAAAGTTAAACGTATTGCCAAAACGAAATGTTACTTTAGTACAAAATTATCGGCTGGTACCAAAATACCATGTAATGGGTTTATGTATACCCTCGGGGACTTAAACGGTCCATCAGCAGTGGCAACTACCGAGTGGTTATACAAAAGTTATAGTTTTATAATAAAGGCTAAACAAATGCTCAAGATGATCGTATCTGTCAATAAGACTCCATCAGTTCAGCTCGATTTTCATATAAATGTGTATTTCCGAAAGAAAAATTCTCAGTGAAATTGACCTTTTACCGAACTCGATTTTCATGTAACATTTGCGACGGGTGTGGAATGATAACAGGGGACGCTGACTCCTCCCGGACACCTGGTCCTATCGCGTTTGGGATTAGCAATCGTTCTTCATGTTGAGATAATATTTTAGATATCCAATTTGTCTTATTCTAATGGTCTTGGAGTTTCGATTATTCGTTGGTACTTTTTTCATTTTAACATTGCTACGTGGCTATAACAGTCTTTTATTTTAACATCCTATGTAAAATCACAGATATCTTTTAACTTTTAAACCCTACAGGTCATAATAGACTTTTCTAAACAATAGAAAAAGAGCATACCATCTATATACTTAGGGTTGGAAGGGTTAAACAACGTTTATTAGTCGTAGCTAGCCAGGATTTGTCATTTCCCCCTACAATCCCATCTGGCAGGGATGTTGGGGTACGCTGAACCAACTATCGGTATATCAAACTCGGACATATTTATTCACATCTTAATGACAGCAACTAAAACGTATATAATACAAATACATTGTAATAGACAAAACTCGGTGATAGCAATTCAATATAAAGGGAGCTAACTCCGTACATTGGTTTACCGTCAACGTTTATACATGTACAAGTTTATTATCTATCTTATTCAATATATTAATGTCAATTGCATGATATTATTTTGTTCAACAGGCATTATTTCTACTGCAAACAATATTTATGAAAAGCTGACAAACGTGGCATTACAAATGTTTGAGAGGAATGGAATTGTGGTGAAAAGGGTTGAAACTCTAAAGACGTTTCAAGATATGTCAGTTAGATCAGCATTGAAGACAATGAAACAGTATGCTAGAAGTAAGTAGAAATCATAATATATATGAAAAAAAAAGTAGGAAACATTCAATATATATAAAAACAGTGAAATAAATGAATATATAAATAGATAGATAAATATGTAATTCAATCAATCTATCAATAAAATTTATTGCTGAACATTGCAGAAATAGTCCTAGAATAAAAAACACTTTGTTGGGTCGACATTTTAACTTTTCTATGCTAACACATTTCTTCAATCTGCTATCTTTCAATCTTAAACCTAGGTTAGTATACCCAGGCTAGCATCATATCCTAGGCTAGCGTCATATTAAATGCCAGATTAAATCCATATAAACGGTCAAATAATATACCCGGAATAGCCTCATATACCAAGACTAACACTAAATATCCAGGCTTACTTCGTATGCCAAGACTACCATCATATACCTTGACTGGAATCAAATACCCATGCTAACAACATATACCTAAGTTATCATAATATACCCAATACATCATATTGTCATACCAGGATTAAATTCCCAGATTAGCATCATTCACCTTACCTAGCATTATGTACCGTAACTAGCGTCATATACATAGACTAGCATCGTTTTCTTAGTCATCAGACACACGAAAATTTGTATTACTTACCAATGTTAGCATAATCCCATTGATCAAGCAATTAAATAAAAATATTAATAATCTGCATGCACTTCATACAAAACGGAGTTTAGTATTTTTTTGGCAAAAAACAGTTTTCCTACTTTTATTATTACTATCAATCTGAAGGTCAAATAAAACTATACATAAATTCTATTTGCAATAATTCTATAAGGTTAAATTTTTCCCATTTCTGATCATGCATTTTCTTTTGTTAAATATTCAAGGAAATGCACTATGTGTGATAAACGACTGACAATGAAGTAAAAATACATCTAAATAGATGGGACAGAGGGGTTATGATAGGAAAATTGCATACACTAGTAAAACTAGTATAAGTATTTGGTTAAGTGAAGTTATTCTGTACATTGTCTTTTTCAGTTATTCTTTTGCTTGTTCCGGAGGACCGTCTTAACGCCGTAATGATCTGTGCTGAAGACGAAGACATGATAAATGGAGAATACATATTTATTGATTGGAAATTTAGTCCTGCCCTAAACCGAAGCAGTCTTTCATCTACGCCACTTAAACGACAGACGTTACAATCACTTCTTCAAATAGGTCCATTTGGTATCAATAACACCCTTCATAATAATTTCACCTCATTGGCATCACCGGTAGGTAGAATTCAATTTATTTCAATCACATTTATTGAAACACTTTCATTTTACTCCACTAAATCATCATCATCATCATCATTATCATCATCATCATCATCATCATCATCATCATCATCATCATCATCATCATCATCATCATCATCATCATCACAACTATCATCATCATCATCATCATCATCATCATCATCATTATCATCACAACTATCATCATCATCATCATCACAACCATCATCATCATCATCATCATCACAACCATCATCATCTTCATCATCATCACAACAATCATCATCATCACCATCATCATCATCATCATCATCATTTTCATCAACCCAACCATCATCATCACAACCATTATCATCATCAGCAGCAGCAGCAGCGGCAGTAGTAGTATAAGTAGTAGGGTAATCATGATATTTTTTTAATCTTTTGTTATTATTACTAATATTTAATTATCATCATTATTGATATCCTTAATAATCTCAAATATTTCAAATAAACAAAATAAAATGAAATAAATAATATGTAAATTTTTTATAGTAGTATTTTAATATAATCTCTGTAGGTAATAAATAATTAATCTTACTTGTAGGTTGACGAATTCTCCGGATACCTGTATGACGCAATACGAATGTTTTCGTTAGCAGTAGCCACTAAGCACTATAATCACTCTACAAATCCATTGAAGTTGATGAACTATTCTGGTAGGCAATGGTTTTTAACAATGGCGATATGCATAACATGATCATTCTTTTCATGCGGTTTTTTATAAGTTGGCGATTTTCTTACTTGTGTGTTTTTATGTCAACGAATTCATAAATCCTAGATTCACTTTGTATTCGACTAAAGATCCACGGAAGGTGAAACTGTTCGACCAGGAATACTTACCTCCATGACACATAAAAATATCAGATACCAAAGTAATAAATCTTCAGGATGTCCAGTATATAGGTACAAATGTGGTAAAAATGGACAAACACGGACCTTTGGAAATCAAAAAGGTGGGACAAGGTACCATAGAGGAGTAAGCATCCCTTGTCGACAGGTCACACCCGCCGTGAGGAACGAATCCTCGTCGCAATTGGTACAGACATCCTAACAACCGCTATCGAACAGGGAACTAACTTAGTGTAGAGTAATCGCAAACAAGACTTTTATACCGACCGTAAAATTTGCGGAACGTTGACATCAAACGCGGTTTTCGATATCCCTAGGTCAATAATTTATCAGAGAGTAGTTTACCTCTGTATATGAAATGTTCATATGTTGAACATGCACTGGCATATCGGATCATTGGTGAAATATAAACTCTATATGCAGGTGATTGTGGGATATTACTACTTAAATATGGAAAATTTATTATGGGAAAGCCGAAATCGTCTCGATTGTCGTATAGCTGAGTTGTTAATTTCCCGTCTGTGTCTATAGTAAGTTTAAGTATGGAGCGTGTGTGCTTGATTCTGTTGTATCTTTAATTTCTAGTTCGCTGGGATATATCGCACTGACACATGTATGAAAATTGTCATTTTTAGATGGCAAAACGTCGTCGAAATATCTAAATGTCAAATTAAAGGCCTCCGCTACTTTGTTCGTCAGCCAATAAAGGAGCACAATGGTTCCCATAGGAAGGTCGACATTTTGATGAAAGACCACGTCTCTGAACATTACAAATATATCGTCTATTAGAAATGCCAGCGTCTTTATATATCAACTTCAGTGTGTTTATGTGTACCATCATTGAATATTTAGGAAGTCTGCGTTTGTCATAGTCAACCAAAATGGCCGACTTTGCCTAGTGCATATCCTCTTTGCAAAATTCATGTTTTATCAAGTGAAAGTTTAAATGTATATTCGAGAGTATTTTTGAATCGTTCTTTCTGTTCATTAGTTTTATTTAGATTCGGCTACGGGTTCACGAAACTTGTGACCGGTCGACCGGAAATATTTGCACCTACGTCGCACCTGCTCCCACCTCTTAATTTCCCAGAGGTCCATGTCTGTCTTATTCCCTTCATATTTTAGATATCGTCCCATTGAATACTTTGGTTTATGCACTCTTATATTATGAACAGGTGTGACTGGAAACATCTACATCACAAATGAAAGGAAGGCAATACGACCGTATTTTATATCACAATACCAAGGGAGATCATTCCAAGTGGTGGCTAATGTGACTGGTAATAATATAACCAATGTTAAAGCGATATCATGGATAGCAGGAAGTAAACCTCGGGATACACCTGTGTGTGGATTTTCCGGATCCGGATGTGACAAGAAAAGTATGAGATGCCATTGATATATACTCTAAATACTGTGTAATCTAAGCTTTTAGTTATTCATTTCAACTCTTTTTATTATTGATCTCGGAATTAATTCCAGCAGATTATACTAGCATATATTCATTTCTGATATGTAACAATAAAATATACTTTTTCTGTGTTTTGATTAACATTCTGTTAACAAGTAACACGGAAATGATATGACCTTCAGATATAAAGTGCTTATATTTCAGACTGCAAACAGTTAGCTTATATTTCTCACTAAAATGGAAAATGGGCATTTTGCTCAAAACTTTTAGCAAGGTTATCCTGCGACAAATATCATTTATTATACACAAGATCGAAAAAGATATTTATATTTTGTTCGAAATTAGCTTAATGGGGAAATACATGTATATCAGGCTTGGTTATAGTCGTTGCTCATTAAAAGAGCAAATGAGATTGCACCAAGATAAAATCTCCTCGCCGATAAACTTATAGGGGATAATCATTGTTTTATTACTATTTTGATATAGGTAGCACAGATGATAGAGCCGCTATTATAGTTGGTGCGTGTATGGGTACGTTATTAGCGTTGGCGTGTTTAGTTGGAGCACTTTTTTTCTACAGGTAAAATATATATAATTTATGTATAAACGGGTAAAGCAAATAATTTATGTACATTTGTAAATATATTTTTGAAATGAGAAATGGCAAATATTGAACTAGGCACGGGAAAAGTTTGGAAATTTAGCTGTAATTAGCTTAAATACTTTTAAGAATAAGAATTATATGTTTTTGTTTAAAAACTAATTCATTAAAGCATGTCTATTATCCGGGTCATAGGACATTGAAATGCTCAATTGCTGGTAAATGTCACAGTGACACGAGTCAACCGCTAACGTTTCATTCACTTTTATTTGGAGTTTCTATTACCCATTGGTACCTCTTCATTTTTTACTTGTAATGTAAATTGTTTTTTTATTTCCATTTAAGAGTATTGTGAGTGTAGTATAGTTTATCCAAATATCCTATAAATAATTGGAGAATATGATATATTGGCAGATATTATATCAAAACATAATGTTTAACATGAGACGAAGTAGTCACTTCTATCAGGATGGTCATTACTCGTGCTTTTATCTAATAAATTATATCCTTACCATATAGGAGTTTTACTACAGTTGAACAATTTATCAGATTATAATAATCATTAAAATACATCTTGCCTGTTACTGGCATGTGTATCCTACAAATAGCTATCATTATAACGTCACCTGTATCACATAGACCATTATATAGACACCTGTATCACATAGACCATTATATAGACACCTGTATCACACAGACCATTATAACGACACCTGTATCACATAGATCATTATAACGACACCTGTATCACACAGATCATTATCACCTGTATATAATTATAACGACACTGTATCACTGTTATAACGACACCTGTATCGAACAGATCATTATATAGACACCTGTATCACACAGATCATTATATAGATACCTGTATCACATAGACCATTATAATGACACCTGTATCACACAGATCCATTTTACTGGCATGTGTATCCTACCAATAGCTATCACTATAACGACACCTGTATCTCATAGATCATTAAAACGACACCTGTATCGAACAGATTATTATAGTGACACATGTATCACACGGACCATTATAACGACACCTGTATCACGCAGATCATAATATAGACACCTATATCACATAGATCATTAAAACGACACCTGTATCGAACAGATCATTATATAGACAAATTAAAATGGCACCTGTACCACACAGACCATTATAACGGCACCTGTATCACACAGATCCATTTTAACGACACCTGTACCACACTGGACCCGCTTGTATCAAAGTTTGATGAATCATTAAAGCTTCATTAAACTGAAAATATTTAATGCGTCACAGTGTTTTTAGGGTAACATCGCCCTACCATTATTTCAGGCTTGTTTTATTAATTTAATATAATTTGATTTAATTGTTTTTTATACTTTGATAAAGATTTAATCTAGTCATGGTGATTTCCGTGGAAACAAAACGAACCTTGCTGTATCAACTTTCCTGCATGAGTAGGCCTATCCATTGCAAAAATATCTTGCAATGATTATCTAGCAAGTATAGGGATGTTAGACAACAATAAACAAACTAAAATCTAGCGAGTATACGCTAAAATAATTTTGTATTGTTTCGTGCGTTATTACACATTTCTCTCTGCGAATATATTTTTCTCCTACAAAAATGAGCCCAACCAGCTATTTTTAATGGTGTTTTACGCCACACATAACAATGTTTTAGTTATAATATAATTGTGGTGGCCCAGGCGTGGATCCAGGTATTTTCAAAGAGTGAAAATGGTGCGTTTATTCTGCATGTGTTAAGAATTGATTATTATCGGTGATTAAATTTCCCGATCTCCAGCTGATAATAACACACCAGAAAATCTTATACACGAGAAAATCTTATACATTTTGATCCAGTGCAAATATGTTTACAAATAGATTTTCATATATATACATGCTGAGAAAACGCAAACGAAAATGTCTTCACCATACGCCCTATACCCCCCCCCTTACATCTGCCACTGTGGCCGGTTAATGATTGTGGTGGATAGAGCCCTAGTCCAATTTAACCCAGCAAGAGACCACCTGCTTTCCGCAAGTTCAGTGGCAAACTTTCATGGTTTTAAAAAGTGTGATGATTTAATCCCTCGGAAAACGGAACCCTCCCCAGATTTCAAAAATAAATTCTGTTTAGATATGTATAATATAGGTAGGTCTAAATCTTATAGTTATAATACGGTACTGGTATTGGCCTTGAATGATTTTTTTTAATTGAATCATTCTTTATTTTTAATAGACATTTACTGCACTAGAGAAGAAAAATGATATAACACTTGCACTTGTCATTATGACATTATCATGATAATTTTGGCTGATGAAATATTACAGACTCAAGATGAATGGTGGACTATGAAAATATACGAATTATTTACTTACATGTAGGACACCTGAATCAATGTTCATTTTCATTAACTTCCAGGATTCGGTGTGTAAAAGAGGGTAATTAAAAATACGATAGCACTTTGACCAAACTTCGTGATTGAGTGGATGTAAAGGGAATTCATATACAACATGTATTTATCCACATTTTTACTTAGCTCTAAATCAAAAGTTTTGTCTTCCAGAATATAGAAATTATGTTAAATCAACGTCACTAGATCTGTTTTCAATGAAGTCGAGATTTCATCTTTGATCATTTTCCGCTGAAAGAGATTTAGAGTCTAAATCGAATCATAACAGGGGTGATATGCTACTTGTCACAAAAGTATTATAGATTCAGTAATGCATGGAGTCCGTGCAAGGCAATGTTTTATCTGTGCAACCTATTTTTGGAAAGTAGACCGTATTGTTTTGGATTTCGACACAACCCGGATGTGCCACTTTACCCTGGTAGACCTATATATGTACCGGTAGATGCTATTTTTTTTACAAATTTATGCAAGGTCAATATCTCAATTACACATCGTCATGTTGTAGAAATTGCGCGTTGCAATAAAATTGTAATTGCAAAATGTCGCTATATGTAAGTTCGAAATCTATACATTGTTTTGTCTGAAACATATTTAAAACATACCTCAATCAAATTCCCTAAATTTGGCCACTCACATTTGGTATCGAATGGATCATATGGAGACAGCTTGTTGGTGGCCTATACACCAGGGGTAAAAGACATAAACATAAACAAACATTTGGTATAATGGTGGGCATCAAAAGTAATTTTGTATTAAATATCAATAGCCTAGCTGGCCTTTCGGTTAGATAATTTACAATAAGAATAGTCCATTCATATAACCATTATATCAGTAAAGCGATATCTGTATCACACATATCATTCCCTCCACTGTCCGACATTAATTTCTGTCGGCTTGTGGTAAATCATCTGCTTTCTGTTGATTTATATAAACAGAATTGTAAAACAAGCATTACCCCCAAAATATATTCTTGAAACTGAACCCGATATTTTGTTACTAGATGAAATCGTAACACTAAAACTTAGCATTTTACCTGCATTGGGTAATGCTGGTCTAGATGTCATTGATCTTATTTTAAGGATCCAGAAATAGCAAAAGTAAATGAAATGCTCGCTTTCTTTGTAGAAAAATGAGATTTGAAAAAGAATTAATGGGAATGTTATGGAAGGTCAATCAAAATGAAATAAAAATGAGAAAGCAGAGAGGTAACAACGGAAATATACCTGTACAGAATTCCGGAACACATCCAAAAAAGAAACTTGTTCGAATGGTGAGTATTACTTTTTTTTTTTATCCACAATTATAATATCAAGCTGTTTTGTACACCTCTTTATCTCTTAAAAGAAGAGGGGCTAAACTACCTCATGTTTACATGGTGTGTTTTGTTAATATTTATAGCTTTAGAATGTTCTAAATATACTGAAATAATTTTGTTATTAAGACTGGTAGATAATGTTGGTAATCACAGTGTATTATAATTGATTTCTAATCAAAACCGGCAGATAATGTGGGTAATCACAGTGTCTTTATTTAGAATTAAAACCCGTAGATAATGTGGGTAATCACAGTGTCTTTATTTAGAATTAAAACCCGTAGATAATGTGGGTAATCACAGTGTCTTTATTTAGAATTAAAACCCGTAGATAATGTGGGTAATCACAGTGTCTTTATTTAGAATTAAAACCCGTAGATAATGTGGGTAATCACAGTGTCTTTATTTAGAATTAAAACCCGTAGATAATGTGGGTAATCACAGTGTCTTTATTTAGAATTAAAACCCGTAGATAATGTGGGTAATCAGTGTCTTTATTTAGATTTAGATAATGTTTAATCACAGTGTCTTTATAAATTAAATTGTATATGGGTAATTACAGTGTCTTTATTTAGAATTAAAACCCGTAGATAAACAGATTTATAATTTCATTATATCTTAAATTGTAATATATTAACAGAAGAAAGAAAACAATATTTTAAAAATAGGCATATACGAAATAGAAATATATTAAGTTTTGAAGAGATAATGTCCTAAAAAAACACCGTCTCACCTCAGAAAACTCTGTATTTATATAAAAAAAAATAATTGTCTATGCTCCCCCACCTAAATAGGATAATATCCTTACATCACAAATTATACAAATATCATATGTATTAAACAGCTCTTCTCATACTTTATCATATTATTTCTTTACCATATTACGCTATCAACATTGTGTACATTATAAGAAAACCTATCCCATTTCACGCATGTCACTATGTCTGATTTTAATTCAATGTTTTATGTATATACAGCTCTGTATACCATTGTTACAGGTGATGAGAATAACAATTCTATTCTATTCAGAGTTTTATCTTTTATTTTCATTTTATGACAATTTTCAACAGCTATCAGTGTAAATTGAATTTTCATTTTCTACTTTTCAAGTTACTCTGAGCAATTTATTGAATTTGATTCTTTTTTACCCATCAAGGAAACTCGTGGTACCTTGGGCTTTGGTTCATCTTGCAGTTTAGACAGAAATCTTTTGTACGCTCCGATAGGAAACTACAAGGTAAAAAAAAGTAAAATGAATAACAGATTCACAGACACTCTCTATATATTTCACTCATCAACACCTGAAGTCACATTTGGACCTGCCCATTTCAAAGAATGGTTAAGTCCACTATCAGAATTCTGGACCCGGTTGCACAATACATTGTTAAATTTAAGCTACAGTTAGCCCAGTGGTTTAACATTGGTAAACTTTATGTTCGGTTTAACAACGTATTTTGCAACTGGGTCCAGGAGTGTATGATTTAGAATCAATATGATAATTTTACCCGTACTATGAACTTGTTCGATGCTGAATCATGACAGTTAACTATACTATTTATTGATTTGGGTGAGTTAAAATGTAATCACAGGGATTGTTGAGTTGAACTTTGCAAACGAGTAGTATTACAATTGTAACAAAAAAAAATACTGCCTGTGCATGAAATCCAACCTAGGACTCCTGGTTTACCAGTCTGGTGATCTACCGATCGAGCTAAAGGGAAACCCCACTAGCTCAAGCTAGTAGGAACACCATATAACTAACTCTGCCACGCAGTAATGGAATTTATTATCTTATATTAAAAATAGGGATTCAATAATGAAACGTGTTCACAATTATATGTCAAAACAAGAATTCAAATATATCCGAAGATCCAGCAGGCTGAGAGAGAAAAAGTAAATGATTACCTTATAAAAAAATACTGGTTCACCAGCCTTTAGACATTAAACAGATAAACGTCCCTACATGGTCAACGTAGGCAACATATAAGCTTTATCTCGGTCACTGACTGATTTCAAGTCAAATTTTATACAACTATGTAGTATTTATAGCGATATGGCATTATAATTAATAGCAATTGAAATATCCAACTTGTAATTTATTTCATAGACATTGTTTTTTTTTTCATACTATGTTATTTACAATGTTCAAAGGGTTCAGTGGTGGCAGTCAAAAATATCCAGCGACGATCTATACGTTTATCTCGAGATGTGTTACGTGATTTAAAAACAGTAAGTAATATTTCTGTAAACCCAAAGAAATCTAGCTGAACTTTGTGTTGATCCCTTTCAGAGGTATTTTAAATGTTGATTTGTTTATATTTTAAAAGCCATAACTTCGTAAGTAATGAAAAACCATGCAAGAAATTCACGTTATATAAACTTTTGTATCATAATGTGTGCACTACATTCCGTAACATAGAGATACAACTGTTTCTTTAATCAAATAATGCTAACATATAAACATTATCATACCTAATTCTTGCACTTTTCAGCTTCGAGAACTTCATCACGACAATTTAAATCAGTTTGTTGGCGCCAGTCTAGAACCAAATGATAGTTACTTGTTATCCGCCTACTGCGCAAAGGGAAGTCTACAGGTGTGTACCCTTGTTTAGTTCCATATTAAAGAGGCATTAGCTGAGTTTTCCAAAAATATGATTTCAATGTTTCTAGTTTTACTACTTGTATTTGATGTACGATAACAAATATAAGATATACAAGGCATGGCAATATCTTATATTTATATATATTTTGTGAAAATAAGGTCAAGTTCACTGTGACATATACAAATAGTAAGGTTGAATTAGTCAGTTGCAAGCGGAAAGTGTCAAACTGGGTTTCTCAAGCAATGTTCACACAATATAAAGGAATTTGTATGCCTGTGTATTTCTCTTTTTTGTCTTTTTATATCAATTTAAGTAGAAACAAAGGAAAGAAAATTAAAAAAAAAAAACACAGCTAATGGCCCTTTAACATATGAGCGTTATGAATATGTCAAGCTGGTAAGAAATGTAATTTAGCGTTAGATATGATATTGATGGAAATTGATATGATTCTTGTTTGTTTTAATCTATCTATTGGAAATAATTGAATCTCTATTATCCTTTTCTGGAACACAGAACTTTGACGTCATTGATGAAGTAATATACGCAAAATATCTAAATACATTGTATATATTATCCTAAGGTAATTAGTTTCTATATATGTGATTAAATATACGCAAAATATCTAAATACATTGTATATATTATCCTAAGGTAATTAGTTTCTATATCTGTGATTAAATATACGCTAAATATCTAAATACATTGTATATATATTATCCTAAGGTAATTAGTTTCTATATCTGTGATTAAATATATGCAAAATATCTAAATACATTGTATATTATCCTATGGTAAGTAGTTTCTATATCTGTGATTAAATATACGCAAAATATCTAAATACATTGTATATATTATCCTATGGTAATTAGTTTCTATATCTGTGATTAAATATACGCAAAATATCTAAATACATTGTATATATTATCCTATGGTAATTAGTTTCTATATCTGTGCTTAAAACCTTTGTTTATTTTAAATTATTCTAAAGCTAAGATAGACATCTTTTTACTGTGGTTACTCTTAGACGTACTTTGGCTATACATTTAGATTTATTTTTTGGCCTTGTATGATACCATTTTCTCTTTAGGAAAAAACATCTATTTTAAATTGGAACTCAATTGATGAAGTCTAATTGACAGAAACGATCGTCTTGAGCATTATAATTTTGGTATTATGTTTATAATATTTATATAAAGGTTTGGTTTGTCCATGTAGCAAACAAGGTAAATTTTCGAATTTATATTCTAAGGATGTATCATATATGTAAATTTATATATTTTTCTTTTGTTGGATTTTTAGAATATTTTTTATATATAAAATAAATTTACACAGCTTCAGTTGTGGAGGATCGATGTGTATTATTTTAACACTGAAGCTAGGTATTGTTGTAATGCTATAGTATCAGTTTTATTGTTTTATAGGATGTCTTGGAAAATGACGATATCAAACTTGATTTGATGTTCAAAATGTCGTTTGCACTCGATCTTGCGAGAGTGAGTATAACAAGAATTTTGCTTCGTGTACAAAAACTGAAATGAAGTAAAATATAGATATCGTTACAGTACCCAAATTGGCACAGTACCCTAATTGGTAAACACCCGTTTCTTTCAAGATACCGTATTCGACACATTAAGCGGCCATATTGCTATCAGCGCCCCTCTCCTTTTTATATACGACTGCGAATATTTTCTAGCTGGTTGACAAGGAGATGTGAACCTGAAAAACAGTGAACAGCAGTTTATCGTTATCCTCCAGCAACAGAGGAATGTCCTCGCAAACAACAACTTTACCATTGTGCCGTACAAAAATTAACTGTTTTACGTCAATTTGACTATTAATTTTTCCCATTAAGCGCCCACCTTTTTTTCCTGATTTTTGTTGCGCCCTGTGCGCTAAATGGGTCGGATACGGTATTTCTATTCAATTCTTTGAGAATTGTATATAATTTAATTAAAATCATCAATGGTAACATTGCTCTGTGTCAGAGTAATATCAGTATATAATATTTCACTTTTCCTGTCTTTTTTCCTAAATATATCGGCAAGTATTTTAGGTGGGCCAGCTCTGTCCAAAGTAATCCAGGTAATGAAACTTTATATCTTGAATCGAATCGATCATGTATATGGTATAGATACTTACTTACATAATATTCACATTCATATAACAATTGTGACAAAAATTCCAAAACAGCACGTTTAATTTGTTTATATACAAGTCATTCCTCTATATTGGACAATAATTTGCATTCTGGCAATGTGGAAGTCAGTCTCGTTTACAATGTCACTGCAATTTAAAAACGGATTCCAGTATCAGAAGCTCGGTAATCACAATTACGCTTAGTTTTACAGCAAACGAAAAACATTTTAAAAACTGGCCAATTTGGGTACATTTATCATAGATAGGTAGATGTACAGACATGTCTGTCTGTCTGTCTGTCTATCTATCTATCTATCTATCTATCTGTCTATCTATCTATCTATCTATCTGTCTATCTATCTATCTATCTATCTATCTATCTGTCTGTCTGTCTGCCTCTCTGTCTATCATAAATCATAAAAAAATATTTTCGAGTTGTCCCACATTTCTTTAATGATAATTTCATTTTTAGTCGCTGTATTTTTCTATATTTACCAGAATTTGATACATACGCTTACATGAACATTTTAGGGAATGGAATTTTTACACAAATCTGCACTGAAATCTCATGGTAATTTAAAATCAAGTAACTGTGTAATCGATAGTCGGTGGGTGTTAAAAATAACAGATTTTGGTGCCATTACAACGCACCCCGAGGAACCGTCAGAAGAAATAGCAGAGCATGAGTTCTATTCTAGTAAGTAGTTTTATGTAATATAAAAGAAAACAAACGAATATGTAAATCTCAAATAAATTATGCTTCTACGGACATCACTCTTCTTTAAGGGAATATTTATTAAATAAAAAATTATCCATTAATAATAAATTGATATGCCATAACGTATTGTGTATATTTGATGTAAATAGCATAGCACAATATGAAATGAACTCAGAAGTTTATTTGTCTGTTTAATTGTCCCATATATTTTATATAAGATAATAGCTTGTGTACACTTTTTTAGAACTATTATGGACAGCACCTGAACTACTTCGACTTCAAAAGAGGCCTCCAAAGGGCACACCAAAAGGAGATATATACAGTTTTGGTATAATTCTACAAGAAATTTTCCTAAGAGTTGCCCCATATTTCTTCAATGATGTTACCTCTACTAAAGGTATAGTATACTATTTATCCCTTCAAACCCTACAAACCATAACAGACTGGCCTAAACAATTGAAAAGATCATACCATCTAGATATTTAGGGTTGAAAGTGTTTAAGTTGCTACGTTTGTTGCAATGTTTTTATTATCAGAGTCTTACATACCTACAAACCAAGCAGCGTGACATTTCTATCGATATTGAAAACATAACATCAAGTTTAGTCTTTTTCTAATTCAACACCAGAACTAACAATTAATTACTTTTATCATACGTTTGTATAAGGAGTACATATTTTTGTATTGTCTGCAAACAAATTAAAACTTGATAAAGTTTTTCTACCATACATTCTCACCCTAAAGCTGTCTCACCCTAGAGTTGTCTCATGATAGAGCTCTTTCATTTTAGTACTGTCTTACCCTAGACTTGTCTCCCTAAATGCGAGCTGTATCACCTTAGAGCTGTTTCACCCTAGAGCTGTTTAACCCTATAGCTGTTTCATTTTAGAGTTGTCTCACTTAGAACTATATCACCCTAAAGCTGGCTCACCTTAGAGCTGTCTTACCTGATAGGTGTCTCACTTAAAACGGTCATACCTTAATACTGTCCCACTAAGAGCTGTCTCATTGTAGAGATGTTTCATCTTAAAACTCTTTCACGTATAGTTGTCTCACTTAGAGATGTATCACCTTAGAGCTGTTTTATCATATAGCTACCTCGTTGTAGATATTTCACTCAATAACTGACGCTAGGTTATCTCACTTATAGCTATTTGACTTAGAGCTGTGCCGCATTAGAGCTGTCTCACCTTGAGTTGTCTTACCTTAGAGTTGTCACACGTAGAGTGGTCTCATATTAAATCTGCCTTACGTACAGCTGCGTCACTTAAAGATATTTCACCCTAGACATATCCCATTCTAGAAAAGGTTATAGTAGAGCTCAACTATGTTATAAGATATATCAACTGCAATCCAAAGTTCTGAGGTTCATATATTCTATTATCATATGTTGACTTAATAATAAATATCCACATATGTATTACAGAAATCATAAACAGAGTGCGAAAAATTGAGGATCCGCCTTTCCGACCTGACATACCGAGTGACAGTGATCTCCCAAATAAGGCAGAGTTGTTAATGCGGTATTGTTGGAATGAAAATCAAGAATCCAGACCTGATTTCCACGTGATAAGAAAAAGACTTGTTGATCTTAATAAAGGGAAGTAAGTGATTGCATTTTTTAAAAATTCAACTTAAATGAACAGGTCTAGTATTTGGTATTATGCAGTTTCAAAACACACCATTCTTCCATTAATCATTGAGCTGAGAGTACTGAAAACTGTTTCACCCGAGTTTTGGAGATAGCTCTGAAAAACCGAACTGTGCCCAAAATTCTAACTGAAGACTATTTTTATTTCAGTACAGATAATCTATTGAGAAACTTCGCAAATATATGCTAAGTTCGCGAATTAACATTATATATCTTACATTATATTTTAATGTGAGTGAACAAAGTCATATTCTCATATATAACATTACTGTTTATTATACCTTCAATGTTATCCGCTCAAAGATAAAGAAGCAAGGGTGACATTTAAAAAAAAAATGTCACATGCGCCAACATTATGCGTGTCTCAGTGAGAGCTTTTTTTGGTAACCAAAGCATTTTTAATTTTTTAAGTTACTGGTTAATATTTGAGGTGTAAAATGTCTGTTGTAAATTAATGTCGATTTAACATTACATATCCAATGACATATCCACTGTCCACTCGGGACTTGACGAATTAAAGCAAAAACGTTCTGAATACGACAATTATCATAAGTATGCATATGTTTACATATATGTACATTATAGTTGTTTAAAACACGCGAATTTTAAGTCCTTTTGTGGCTACAGTGTACAGGTCTACCAAGTGAAAATGACACATCCAGGGTAAGTTAAAAACGAAGAAAATACGGTCTATTTTCGAAAAACAGGGCGTGCACAACATATGAAGATTTCATATACAGAGGTAAACTACTCACTAACAAATTATTGACAAAGGGATATCGAAAACAGCGTTTAATGTCAACGTTCCGCAAATTTTACGGTCGGTATAATAGTCTTGTTTGCGACTACTCCGTTTCACTAAGTGAAATGTTGAGTTGCTTTTTCGTTGGCGGTTGTTGAGACGTCTGTACCAATTGTGGCGAGGATACACTCCTCACTTGTTTCATTGGACTTGACTGTGGACTCACGGCGGGTGTGATCGGTCGACAGGGGATGCCTACTCCTCCATGGCACCTGATCCCACCTCTTGGTTTCCAGAGGTCCATGTTTGTCCATTTTTACCGGATTTGTATCTATGTCCTGGACATTCTATTGATTTATACTTTGGTATCTGAAATTTTTATATTGTATACGTCAAGCGTTTTGCCTTGCAAGGACTGCATGCATTGCTGAAGCTCTAATATTTCTGTGACGACAAGTAACCTGTCAGCCCTATTATAGTTTAATTTTGACTCGTTGTGCTTGTAAACATGTGCCAGTTTACCTTGGTTGACCTGTAATATGACACATGTTTACAAACACAACGATTTTAAATCAAATCATAGCAGGGGTGATAAGTTACTTGTCGTCACAAAAGTAATAGAGATTCAGTAATGCGCATAGTCCGTGCAATGTAATATGTTTTACCTGTACAACTTAGTTTTGGAAAGTAGACCGTATTGTTTTTTGTTTTTTACCTAAACCGGATGTGACACTTTACCTTGGTAGACTTATGCAAAATAATATTTCAGTACTAAATGTACGCTGAAAAATAAAATCTTGCGTAGGTCTGTTAAGTGGATAAGTACATCTCATCGAGATGTAGATATTCTCGATTTTCAAAGGTTGTCATTTACCAGAATATTTCTGTTAGTTTCATGACAGTGAACATATGCTTTTAGAAATAGATGATGATACAAACAATATACAAGTGAATGTTTAGCCTTTGATACATCTTTTGGTATTGTTTTATCTGAAGTGTCACAAAGTAAGATGACTTAAGTGTTCTGTTTCTTTTTTACACACAGAAAGATAAATATAATGGACAACATGATACAAATGCTGGAGGCATATAGCAATAACTTGGAACAGTTGGTCACAGAGCGGACCGAGGAGTTAGCTCAGGAAAAACAGAAAACAGATCGTCTGCTATACTCTATGTTGCCACCGTAAGTCTTTTGTTCACTGAGTTTTTTGTCATTTTCAATTGATGATGATGATGATGATGATGATGACGATTTTGAATTCAGTTTTTTAAAGGTCCTAAGTATTGACTTGGACTGAGGACTACTCGACTTGAAATTCGATTTTACAAGAATTTGGCCTTGTAAGGACTTGTAACTTACGATCTAAACAGGTCCTGTATTTGTAACTACTCAGAGGCAGTATGTAGACCAAGTTTTTGTTGTGTCACAATTTATCTTACGGGTTCATGTATTAATAAATTATAAATATTTTTTTTGAAAATGTGCAATATTCCTTAAGACTTGAATTTCGGTTGTATTGATAAAACAGTCCTGTGTTTCGCTTTAAGGTAAATTTACATACGACTTACAATTGTCTGATAAAACAGACCTCAGATCTACATATAGATAGTCAATTAAATTAAGCATATTTTAAACACATACATAAATGTTCTTGAAAAAATATCGAAATGTTAAGGGACTACAATCATTCAGTGTCTTTACATTTACCTATCACATTCAATTATTTGTCTACATACACATACAGATTAGTTGCGGAACAGCTAAAAAGAGGAGAATCTGTTCAACCCGAGTGTTACGATGACGTGTCGATATTTTTCTCGGATATTGTTGGTTTTACTACAATAGCCAATCAAAGTGAACCTTTACAGGCAAGTATTTACATACTAGATTTAATATTGCAAAGCTAGGTCAATTGCCATATATCAATGTCACACTTTCCAAATATTGGTCTCCATTACAACTCATTGCCACCTTGATTCATTGTTCCTTACCTTATAAGTAAGCTAAGATGAATTGTTTAAGGTAGACATTTAAGGCGTACTTTACATACAGTTGCCAAACTTTTGATAACTTTGTATGTGATAACTTTGTATGTGATAAAATTGTATGTATTGGATCATACTTACTCCTTCGTGACACCTGATCCCATCTTTGGATTTACCATAGGTCTGTGTTTGTCTGATGATCACCATATCTATATACTTTTTTGTTTCCTAACCGTCAATGCAACTGTATAATCATGTATTTTTATATCAAAGGTGGTTGACCTTCTGAATGACCTTTACACTACCTTTGATGAGATTATTGCTCGGCACGACGTATACAAGGTACGTAATATGTTTGGTTTGGCCAAGTTTCGGGTGGTTTTGCTGAATTGATATTAAGTCGTATTTTACCATGTAAAACGGTTATTACTTTGGCACTTGCCACTTGCCACTGCCCAGGTCGAATTTTAAAAATTACAAGTATGCAAATTTGCATTTTATAAACTTATGTTACAAGTTTATACGATTCTCAGATTTAAATTAATCTATTAATCAGTTAATTTGTAATTTGACAAAAACATTGATCAAAACAATATTTGTAGAACGCTTGTTCTTGGTATGTAGTACGACATCAAACTTGAAAGAATAGTTAAAAAGCATAACTGTTACACGAAGTCCATTTCACCTCATTGATCTGTGGTTCTCGATATCACACGAAAAGTGTACAGACGACAGAAGTCACATCTTTCTGTCTGACTGAAAACCAACACTTATCATCAAACAGGTAGGGTAAAAGGAAAAACTATTAACTGTGAACACTGTCCGTGTTTCAGGTAGAAACTATAGGCGATGCTTACATGTGTTCCAGTGGTTTACCAAGGCGAAATGGAAAAAGGCATTCGGGGGAAATAGCGAACATGGCTCTTGACCTCTTGAACTGTGTGACGAACTTCAAAATACGTCATAAGCCAAAAGCAAAACTGCAGCTACGGATTGGTCTTCATACTGGCGGTTGTGCTGCTGGTGTTGTTGGGGTTGCAATGCCAAGGTATTGTCTATTTGGTGACACGGTAAATATGGCCTCCCGGATGGAATCAACCGGCAAAGGTAAATAATGTCAAAACTGCATCTGCCGATAACACCCCCTTCCAAACAAAATCCAAAACTTTGGGGTCAAAAGTACATCAATACCACAAAAAGTTTCTTTGAATACTATTCTTGTGTTAATTCCCTTTAGTTTAGTACAATGATTGTAACAACTTTTAGATAATCATAACTCATCACTTTTCATTCACAATGTGAAACTGAAATTTGGGTGATATACAATTACGTGACAAATGTGTCGACATTCTATTTTACTTCATTTTATACTGTTTAATATTATGTACTTACCTCTCTTATTTTGGTATACTGTATATAATAGCATAGGGGAAATATAATTATTCAGACTTATAATAACTGAACCTTTGAAACATGCAATGATTCTTATTTTTCTATTACAAAATATATCCTTTTTAAAATGTCTTCGGATATATTAGTATTATCTGTGAAAACAACAACAAATAAGAAATTCAAAAGTAGTCCAAACTTCCATCTTTCTGTTCCAAAGTGATCCATATCCACTCGAAGATGTCAATATGATTTTTTTCGTATATTTAAGCACTTCATATTCACATAAGCGCTGCAATGAATAATGCCTTAGAAGATCTCAACTGGGGATTTATGATGCTGGAAAGAGGAATAATTGAGGTCAAGGTAAGATCTGTCTGTGTGACGTCACAGAATAATATTCCAGTTCTATGCTGATCAGCTTAACAATACAGTTAAAGATCGGCTAGAAAACACTTGTTTTATGAAAAATTCATTTATAAGATTGACTGGATTGAAATACATACTTCTGTATCACAAATAAAATAAGATGTATGAGGTATATATATATATATATATATATATATATATATATATATATATATATATATATAACAGTAAAACCTGCCATAACGGACACCTTAATTCAGCGGACACACTCTGATAACAGACAATTAGGTCCCGATTTACATCCTTATATAGGACTACTAGTGTATGTTTTAAATAAACGGAAAAAGTTGTTGGCCCCAATATGCGTAATTTCCTTATTTTTAACCATTAATCAGAGGACAGTCTTCCTATGATCACACTCTAACAATTTTTTATCTTGTGTTTTTTCTTGATATTTCTTTCCTTGCACTGCATTGGAACACTTGATTATGTGTTGATTATGCATATGAATGTTAAGCAGTAAATGGTCATCCTTCATTCAGCGGACACATCTCTGTAACGGACAATTTGATTGGCAACTGTCCACTTAACACAGGTTTTGCAATATATATCAATATATATATATATATATATGTACTACATGTATGTATTGGAAGTGTGACTGCACTTCTGTGTCATATAGATACATACATGTACGTATTCTAGACCGTCTAAACTGCAGTTCCTCAGAGCATATATATTATGGTTTTTCAGTCTGTCAGATTTCAGAATTAGCTATACTTTAGATATACATGTACATGTATACCCAAACCGAGTACATTATCTAATGTCGATTATCAGAAGAAAACATTGTAGTTTACTTTTATTACGAGGCAGCTTTATTTCGCTTTATCTCGTCTTAGATAATAGTGACATGTAAAATATTTTGTGGCGAGTTGGAAGCCGCACTGTTGTACAAATACAAAGGGACACATGTCTCCGGTATGACTGAATAATATAAAGATATCATGTTTTTAATGCTATTTTCAGATGTTATCTTCTGGAAAAGAACGAGCTGCTGAATATTCGTTAGATCTTTGAATTCATAAAAAGGTCTATTCTCGAATTTAACACAAATTTAATCTCTCGTGAAATAAAAATGATAAAAATTTTATCAAACCAAAAAGTACACAGTTTAATCTACCGTTCATTACAGGGGAAAGGATTACAGAAGACCTATTGGTTAATTGGAAAGAAGAATTATACGAAACCACTTCCAAAAACTATGCTCAGGTACCATATTTATTAATCTTTTCATTATCATTTTGTGTAAGTGCAATACCACATATTTGACCGCCATCTTTAAAATATTTCAATTGGTATAGCAGTTTCCATAGCAACATTGTTTTGAACAAAATACATAATTCTTTTATGTTAAGAAAACGGACGTGATAATGTAAAATTATATCTGAACAATGCAGTTTACTGAATCTACATAACATCTTCACTTATCTGTAATTCTTTAACTGAACCTTGTCTCGGTGACTAATTGTTCTTTGACGTCAATTTGCTGACATTTGTCTTTTTACCCTTTAATATAACAGAACCCTGTTAAGTGAGAAGGGTTTTAAATTCCGGTTTTTTTTTTTAACTTTTTGCTAAACAGATTGTCCTGTATAATGATGTAGTGAGATAAAACAATTGTTATCGAGTTAAATAATGCCTCTCATAAAATGCATCTCTTTTCAAAGTGTTGAGACACAGTAGCTCTTTTCAGCCCTATGCCTCTTATTACTGACAAACTTAATTATTTTATATATTTTTATGTATATATAAAGATCCTTTCATATGCTGTCATTAGATATAAGATTATTCCACCCGAGAGATCACAAAATCCTGTAAAACCCGAGATTTGCCGAGGGATTTACAGGATTTTGTGTCCCGAGGGTAAAATAAACGTATATCTAATGACAGCATATGAAAGTGTTTTTTTTTCTCTCATACCTTTTCATAAATACAAGCTCATATCATACTGAAAACGTCGCCATTTTGAAAACAAATATATCTTTTTTATTTCGTTACGAACCCTGGAAATTTTAACATTTTTGAAATCCTCAACCCTGTAAATGGGAACGTCGTTGTAACAGAGTTTGAATATTAATCCGTAATTTTACCCTTAGAAGGAGTTAAGCATAGTTGTTTGATAGCAGCAGGAAAGCGACATATTTAGGTCAAACGGTAAAATTACCAAATATTACGCACAAAAAATAGTGCAAAACCTAGCCTTTAATACTTATGAACTAGCATCAATGTAATTCAACAATCCAGCTTTGATAAATAAAACAAAATGTAATTTATCCTAGAGACACAAGTAGAGTTGAGTTAACAGATTCAATTCGGTAAGTGACATCACATCATACGTGTACAAGGAAGAGTTGGTCAGCGGTTTGTTGTGAAAGTGGGTTAACTTTCGGTCACTGTCTGAATCGTAAATGACGCGCGGTATCATTTGATTTAAGCATTTTTTGTAATGCTGAAGTTATTTTTACAATTGTTAATGTACTTGTGTTCCTGTTGTCGATTTTTATGCACTGGAATTTAGATATTTGAGGGTACAATTCCATGCAACTCTTTCGAAGGTCAGCGATTAGCCTACTACGTGTATTACTGACAGCAGATACAGTACTGTATAGCGGAGGCCTTCCGATGAAAGAACTTGACAGAAAAGATGGCAGTGTTTTAGCCTAGACCACTACTTTAAATGTTAATGCTAGATATATCCGGAGCATTGTATAATTCACATAAGCATTATTATAAAGTGTAATAACGGGCCATCTGGATAACCCGACATTGAAGTTGAAGCGTTGTGGTATACTGTCAATATCAATGGCATTCGGCTAGAGTTTAGACCGACAGTGACATATACTTCTGTAAGACTTTGAAATGTCCCAGTGTGTTGAACACGTAATTATTGACAGAATATAACGACCGGTATAGGATATACTTTAAATATTATCGGGCAAGTTGTTGTCTCGGCGTCTTTTTTGGACCAGCCAGCTTTAAACATATAGAAACATAAATACTCATACACATATCATGTAATATGTAATATAAATGTCACCTGATATGTAATAAACGCAGATCATCCATAGTCCATAGGTGTATTGTATGGGCCTACTCTATATTATATAGGCAGGTATGATATATAAAACACATGAACCCAAAACCTGTCAAAATATGAAAGGTATTTAGCAATCTACCTAGATTTTAAATGGGTTCATTTTGAAATTTGTTTTAAAGACCTAAGTTTTACAAAATCATTATAGAACATAATGGAAAATCACTATCTTAAATCTTCAAATGTATTTTAAAAATCTACAATGGCTTGACAAAATAGATACGCCTCCCCAAGGTAAGTGAATAATAAATCCGCTTATATGGCATTCTGATAGAGCGCCCTTAATGATTGTTTTGTTTGTTTTGTATTTTACTTAGTCTTCAACAAAAATGGAAAGAGTGTCAAGAGACAGGACGTCCATTGTCACCCACAGAGTCGCATATATCAGATCGTGACCACAGTGATAGTATGTATGGACGAGCTTTCCGGAAAACTTCTATAGCAATAAGCTTTCTGCATTCTCTATCACATGACAATTCTTCTGTTGATGGACGGTCCATGTCAGAATTAAGTGTTCAGGACCTTAATCTTTCCTGCGGAAGTTTCAGAGAGCGGAATCAAAGTTCAGGAACATTAAGTCCCGAAGACAACAATAACATGCTACTTGGTCAGCAATACGAACAAAATTTTACAGGAAAAATTAAAGTGAAAAGTGAAAAAGTAAAGACGCCATCTAGTGGCAATGAAATCAACGCCTCACCCGAGAATGTAACAAATAGCAACGAAAATGATGGAGCAGTTGCTCAAAAAGAAAGGAAAAGAAAATTTGCATTTTCAATTCCTAAAATTGAAATTACTTAATGCTGCAATCCTACAGAATAACAATTGATGTCTCATATTCCAATATGATTTCTTGACAGAAAAATAAATAAAAAATGTTTATCATAACGAGAAACAGTTATTGTAAGCTATGCACGTGATTTTCTATGCATTATTCCAGACGTTTGTCAAATGATTGTTATGTTTGATCTTCATTTTACAAAAAACACATTTTACAATTATTGAAAATAAATATCATGCAATCCTCTTGAGTTGATATACAAGAATTTGAAGGAAAGTGAGTAACAAAATCGGCAAAATTGTCTTGCGAGCCGAAGGTTATAACTAGAAGTCTTGTACTGCTTTGTATCCCTTTACTACTTCCTGTCTCGACTATTGATGATTATAAATAATAGGAACATAGTAAATGAAAATAAAGACACAATCATATTTTAATAAATATATAAATGGCAGTTTCAACAATTCAAGGAAGCTTGTCATATTTGAACATGGCAACATAAATACTTATATAATTTAAGTATCAGTTATATAAACATTTCGTCAGTACAAACATTAACATTTTCATATAATGAAAATGATGACTCTTATATCTGACCGATATGATGACTCTTATAATTTAAAAAATCTCAGATACCAAAGTATAAATCAATAGAATGTCCAGGACATAGATACAAATCCGGTAAAAATGGACAAACACGAACCTCTGGAAACCAAGAGGTGGGACCAGGTGCCATGGAGGAGTAAGCATCCCCTGTTGACCGGTCACACCCGCCGTGAGTCCACATGCAAGTCCAGTTAAAAGTTTATCCAAGAATCCTCTGAGTATTCAATATCGTTTTGTTAATTTATACGGCTGCATTGTAATTGACACAGCAAATTATCATGATAATATCATCATGAGTTTGGTGTAGCTGTAGCCTTGGTTTGGTTCAGTTTGACATATTTCAGTAATTTAACTATAGCAGCTGGTGTTATTCCTGGTATGCGGCTTGCTGCAGCAATCTGAAACATAACAAGGTCGAATTAAGGTAAAATCAGGGAGGAGAAGAAGTAGCTAAAGTATATATAAATTGTTGTTCATGAACTCTTCAAGATGATCAATAGAGTCCAAAGTTCTCTACTGGTATGCAACCGAATGTTGCCAAGTACCAATTCTCGCAAAGTTCATGTTTTGATGACAAATTCAAAATATTTCAGAATTCCAGTTGTTTGAAGAAATAACTTATTGAATTTGTCAGTACAAAATATTAGTAATACACCAGTCACAAGATCAAACTTGTTGTCTGAGCCTAGTCCCATAGAGCAGTTTGTGTTGGGGTGTAAAGCGAGAAGAAAACAACTCAGACGAAATTATAAAGTGATTTGTCTATATCATGTATACTTACAGTTGCTGGTCTGGCCTCATCTAGTTTCATTTTGGCGTCAGGTGATATATCTAGACTGAAATAAAGGAAATATTATTATTACTATTAGCATAATACCAAAGTTATAGTTATGCAAAGAAAAGGCAAAAGCAAATGCTCAAGATTGTTACTATCAGTAAGATAACATCAGTTGAGCTCAAATTCAAAATAGATGTAGAGTTCTAAAACAGACATTAGTACCATACATGGCGAAAAAAATAACCTTCGTGTATTCCTAAATTGGTCTAGCAACCACTGTAACAAGATGACTATTTTAGCTTTTGAGGAGTTCAGAATCTAAACAATGCTATTTAATTGAAATATTACTTAAGTATACAAATAATCTGACAGCTGGTACAGAAGTAAACCTACAAAATTGATCCTGATACTGTCAGACAAACTTAAGATGATAGGGACTGGAGTAAACAGTAAACAAATACCACAAGATGGCGAAGTAAATATTGAGAAAAATGTAACTAATTAACATAAAGTTTATGAAATACTAAGAATTGTTATAATAAAAATACAAAAAGATTGACATTTGTTTAGTAAAATTTTCACATATTATTTAACGTAAAATGATCTGTTTTCGTAGTTCTTGTAAAATCAATGCAACATAATAATAAATGGGCAATTAAGAAATGTTATTATTTATTTATTATATAAAGTTATTGAGGGCATAACAAACTTATATTTCACATATTCCATGAATCACATTAACGAAATATGATAAATATATCCCAAAACTCATTATAACCTAACAGATGTTAAAAAATGAAAAGTATTTTTATATTTACAATTATTTCAAGGATCAGTAAAACCAAACATAATATGCATTGTGCTCTGTTTTGACAAGGGAGGTAAAAAAAAACTGCAGTTTTGTGGGAATTTTACGTTTATGGGAGCTAGTTTAATACACTGCAAACAAAAGTAACTGTTTTCAGCATTTCAATGTAGCATAATACATGTAGTATTTATAGGATCAATTTTTCCTTTAGGAAAATTATTTCAATAAACCATCAGGCCAGACTGATGGTGGAAGGTTAACATGCAGTGTGTCAATATGCTATGTTTGACATACCTGTAAAAATCCAGGCTTTCTGGAAGTACTAGCCGCTCATCTTGTTTTACTTCTTCAATCTCTGCTAACTGCTCATCTAACTGACTGGAGTATAAAGCTGCAAAACAAAATTGTGATGATCCTATCAATAAAATGACATAAAACTAGACATAATCAACCGTAGAGATAGAAATGAACACTGTAATATAAGTAGAAAGTCGGACTGAACACTGTAATATAAGTAGAAAGTCAGAATGAACATTGTAATATAAGTAGAAAGTCAGACTGACCATTGTAATATAAGTAGAAAGTCAGACTGAACATTGTAATATAAGTAGAAAGTCAGACTGAACATTGCAATATAAGTAGAAAGTCAGACTGACCATTGTAATATAAGTAGAAAGTCAGACTGAACATTGTAATATAAGTAGAAAGTCGGACTGAACATTGTAATATAAGTAGAAAGTCAGACTGAACATTGTAATATAAGTAGAAAGTCAGAATGAACACTACTGTAATATAAGTAGAAAGTCAGACTGAACATTGTAATATAAGTAGAAAGTCAGACTGAACATTGTAATATCAGTAGAAAGTCAGACTGAACATTGTAATATAAGCTGAAAGCCAGAATGAACACTTCTTTAATATAAGTAGAAAGCTAATTTAAAAACATTCATTTTACAATTTTAGTAATATTAACCTACATTAATAACCAGAGTGGACACTTTACAAATATTCATTTACATTCCTGACACTGGTGAACAAATTGGACATTTGTTTTATTCAACAACTGTTACATTTCTTTGAACACAACCAACCTTCAGCATATATCTTCTTTCTGAGTAGCTTATTCTGAGACAGTTGTCTATTCTGGGCTGTTGGAAGTAATTGTGATGCCTGATCTAATGTGATCACTTGAGACGCCAGCATATCAAAGGTACTGTATAGAAAAAAAAAATAACAAAAGTTAAATGTCTACTGAAACTGAGTTAACTAATTCAAACAGGGTTAGTAAACATGTGTAAACCTTTACCTGAGTACATTTGAGTAGATTTTGAATTTAAGAAAGAGACAGAGAAAGATGGATAGAGATGTAAATATGGAAGACAGAAATATGTAAAGAATGGGAAAGTGATAGAAAGATGTTAAGAGAGGGAAAAAGATAGAGAGAAAAAGTAAAAGTAATACACGAGAGAAAGCAAAGTAAAGAGAGGTAAAATGACAAATATACATACATATATATATATATATATAGAGAGAGAGAGAGAGAGAGAGAGAGAGAGAGAGAGAGAAAAAAAAAGAGAGAGAAAGAGAGAGAGAGAGAAAGAGAGAGAGATTCTAGGTATACACCTTAAGTACTGCACATTTTTACTCGGCAGTAGATTTAAATCCTTCCTCCACTGGTACACAGATTTTTTGAAGTCTTTAAGATGGCATATTATTTCCTCCATATCAGATTTTAATATTTCGGTCTTTTTAAGCCGATCACAACTAACACATCCTGCTTTGTAACCTAAAACAAAAAAGGTGGTCTTTCACAGAATTTCTAAAATCCTGGTTACTGATTTTATTTATATTCATTAAAATAAAATTCATCACTTTCATGGCATTGATTTTAACATGTTTAAACATTGTATCCCCAGTTTAGTAGCTTTGTGCCCTCTCTGTATTTACTGTACACACTTACGCAGAAAATAAAGATCCTGAAATAAATTCCCTTCATTGCAAGTATATAGAGCGATGAATTGGATTTGTCAGTACATGCAGTCACGTGTTAGCCGCTTTACATTTTGGCATAACTTCAAAACAAATCTGACACTTATTCAAAATTTTCCATATCACTAGTTTCTTTCAAAATGACATGAAAATAAGAAAATAAACCTTAATTCCATTTAGTATTTCTGGACAGAAAAAAGGGAACTAGTTCTCGTCTCACACAGCTGTTTAGCTGTTACCTCATATGAAAAAACTCCCACTGTAAAGCCAATTACATAGAATGAATTTCGTAACCAGCTGACTACAGATTCACAGAAAATGGTAATATATATATATATATACAAATATAAGGATTGTTATGACAATCCTTAATTATAGGCATTTAATCAATTAATACTTTTTTAAGTCAATATCATTTTGTTCAACTCATTAAGTGATTATCAAGATTATGTAGTTTAGGAGAAAATACAAATGGTCCATACTATTACCCAACTATCCATGATAGGGTACCTTTAATACAATAATATTATAAAAAAGATAAAATACCTAATTGAAAAAATGAAATTAAAAACAGAATTTTTAAATATCTTTCTTTTTTTCAAATTACAGTACCTTTCTCGGTAAGTCTGAAATCTGCATTGTCTGGTCGCAGTGTCAATCTAAATTCAGCTGGCTGGTGAACATGCGATATGGTTCATTGGTTCCCTGAGTAGTTAGATCATCAATGAGAACACCGATGTAACCTTCCGTACGATCCACTATAAAGGCAGGTTTTTTCTGGACCTTTGAAGCTGCATTGATGCCAGCTATTAAACCCTGAAATAGAGGGAAAAATTAAGACACAAAGATGCCAGCTACTGTAAGAGTTATACCCCTTAGCAAAGAATTGTTTTAAAGTATTAGACAAGGATATGAATAAGAGACGTTTAAAATAAAGTGGTTCATCCGAGATCTGTCAATAATAAAAAAAAAAAAAAAAAAATTCCAAAACTTGGGTGAACAGATTCCATGCATTACTGATATACAGTAACAATAAAGATATATACACAGGGGCATAATAACTCTTAAATTCCTATAAATTTCATGAGAATTGGTTTTGAAATCCAGGTTTGGCACTTTTTCATTTGCAATTCATTAACTGAACCTTTGCATATGAATATCACAATGGACCTGAGCTTATTTTCACAAAATATATAGAAATATAAGATTTTTTATGCCTGTGTAATAGCTCTTATTTTATATTTATTATTGTTATATCAAACACAAGTAGAAAAAAGAATAAAAATCGGTCTGATTCCAAAATATTTTTTTTTGGAATAATGAATGATAACAACTTGTAAATTCCATACACAGCAAATTCTACTTGGAATAAGAATTACTTATATCAGTCTGATATACACAACAACATTAGTTATCATGGAATAAGAATCATCTGATTCCATACACATACAACATTAGTGTATCTGTATGGAATAAGAATGATAACAAGTTGTTAAACATGTAAAAACAACATTTACATCCTTATCTATGATAGTGGGACTTTAAGATACACAAAATTTATGCTGCAACTGGACAATTTTTAATATTCACTGCATACACTTGTAAATAGTGATTACAATTATACTCATTTGTAAATACAAGAAAATATTACATATTGATGTTACCTAATACACTCCAGGTACTTTTTGATGGGATAATCATTGATTTTACCTAATGTTTTCTATGTTAATTCATAGAATAATTATGTTTAGCCACTTCAGTTACATCTGGACATTTCATAAACAAATAAATAGTCCAAATAATAAAATATAAGATGACTCCGAGTATTAAGTAAATTTTACGTGGTCTCTGTGACAGAGTGGTAAAGTATCATGTTAAAGTATCATGTTATAGCGTCATGTTAAAGCGTCCTGTTAAAGCGTCATATTAACGTATCATGTTAAAGTGTCATGTTAAAGCATCATGTTAAAGCGTCATGTTAAAGCACCATATAAACGTATCATGTTAAAGTGTCATGTTAAAGCATCATGTTAAAGCATCATATTAAAGCGTATCATGTTAAAGTGTCATGTTAAAGCATCATGTTAAAGCATCATATAAACGTATCATGTTAAAGTGTCATGTTAAAGCATCATGTTAAAGCATCATATTAAAGTATCATGTTAAAGTGTCATGTTAAAGCATCATATAAACGCATCATGTTAAAGCACCATGTTTTACACAATTAAGTATCTCAGTTCCCAATGGAACCTTTTAGTGATAAGGTTTGCCACTTTATTTGAAAAAGACAAGTGGGTACATTGTAACTGGGTTCTTGCCCCAAACTCTAAAATCTGGATGCCACCATTTGACTAAACAAATGTTGAGTGTGGTGCTAATTTGAGGACTTCGGGTCCTGGATAGGTGTACTATACAGTAATTACCTGTGCGGCAGCTTCTTCATAACCAGTGGTACCATTAATCTGCCCGGCAAAAAACAGATTTTGTATACGTAAAGTTTCTAGTGACGGCTTCAACTGGCGTGGATCCATGTAGTCATACTCTACCCCATACCCTAAAAAGGTCAAAGTTCATAATCTGATATAATTGATTAATGTGAAGGTAAAGCTTGAGTGACAAAGCAGAGGGACATTGTTGTAAAATGCTATATATAGTAATATCCATATAACCTGGTAGGATGGAGTCTGGTGAGTCTTTTCTTGACCTCTATGAGTTTAAATTTTAGGTAATGAAGCATAACGACATTAATATTACATGCAATAGTAATCCTTCCTACTTGTCACCATACATAAGAGTATCCAGTGAGGAATACAATGTTTTTCCTTTGAAGCTTGTCGTAACCATTAAGAGAATAGTATCGTCCATATGATAATCAGAAGGTGACTCCACCCCGCCAAGTTATGTAAATCGGACAATATAGACTTCTATAATGAGAGATTGGTATTGTCCGTGTTATCATACATTTCTACATTGTATTTATTGTATTCCAGTTTTGTAATTTACTAAGTTTAACGAGACAGAAGCTTTCGTGAGTATCTTTTTATACTTTATACATTAGGTACCGTAACCTGAGTTAGATAATCATTACAAGTTGGGGAATATGTTTCTCAAATACCTGTACAAAATGCTGTATTTAGTGTCCTATTATACCTCATCTTTACAATTATACACAAATGTGCAAGTGTAAAAAGTTGACATTGGCTGTCACATATGTGTTGACCAATCATACCAATGTGAATAAATGAATGTTGTGATCAGTGTCAATAACTGGGAAAGTAATCACACAGGAATGAACTTTAACAAATACTGTGAGTGTTAACAAATACCACGTATACAAGTGAGAAAGTTAGCATTAAAAGATGACAAGCTGAGTTGAAAATGATAAGTCTTTCTATAATATTCAGTTTTTAAGCTAGGGATAAAATCATAAACTAAAAAAACAATACCTGAACATATATTGCTTACAAAATATTTCAGATTCTAGGTCTTTAATACAATACAAAAACACACACACATAAACACACACAAACAAATATATATATATTACATTTTTTATTAAATTTATCAATTAAATAAAAGCTTTATTTTTCACTGTTAATTTTCATTGATTTTACTGTATTTTGACTGGTGTAATGAAAATTATGATATTTTTCATTAAGCCAATCAAAATACAGTGTGAGGTCACTTATGAAAATCTGATTAATTAATCCCATTTGTAATGTAATGATAATTTTCAATTCATTGTTTGATTATAAACTGATCACAACTGATAGCAAATGCCAATAAATGGTGATGCCGTGGTAAAAATTTTGAACACACACTGTATTTATGACGTATCAAGAAGGTATTTTCATGTAAGCTATTTATAACGCCGTATCGAAGCTTAACAAAATGGCTCTGCACAGATTTGTTCTGTCTCCACTGAAAAGCAGGTGATATTATGTATTGATGGAGTGTGTTAAAGTGGTAGAAATGCAGTGGAAATGTTTAATGTATCCACTATCTAAGTCAACACTTCAATAGTTTTTAAAAAACTTCAGTGACACTGGAGATATAGTACAGAAAATGAACATCGAATTAGGCTAACTACGAAGCGAGTTTGCTGTCCAGGTCTATAGATAACTTTGACATGATCTTTGAGGCATCAAATGATGTATTTCAGTCCAAACCACAGGGGTGTGGAAATCTTTTTAGAGCGTAATATTATTCCCCAGGCTGCAGTTTTCATTGAGCATATTACACTCTAAAAAGATTTCCGAGCCCCTTTGACAGTGTCAAAACATGGTTTGTTTACATTTCACAAGCCGTAGACTAGCTTAGCCTACATGTACAGAGCATTGGTTAAATCTAGGCCTAACAAAATGTAATAAATAGAATATTTGACGTACTCGTGTTAAATATGTATTCTCCTGCCTCACTAGATGTAATAAACATGTTATTCAAAAACAACTGTCAAATATCCTCTAGATATATAATGTCAGAAACTGTGTTACCTGGTTTGAATATGTCAACATTTTCCAGGCCTGTAATACAATGGAGAAGTCTAAGCTGATCTTCCTCTGGCATTGTACATGATATTCCATTAGGGTACACAACATTACTGTCCAACCCTGAACAAAAAAAAAAATCAGATTACGACCCATATTTTTCTAATTTGGTCCTTTTGTTATTTGCTCTTTTATGTACTGTTTGAAGACTGTTGGGTATTGGGTAAAACACTTACTTTTTACAGACTGTTGGGTATTGGGTAAAACACTTACTTTTTGCAGACTGTTGGGTATTGGGTAAAACACTTACTTTTTACAGACTGTTGGGTATTGGGTAAAACACTTACTTTTTACAGACTGTTGGGTATTGGGTAAAACACTTACTTTTTACAGACTGTTGGGTATTGGGTAAAACACTTACTTTTTGCAGACTGTTGGGTATGGGGTAAAACATTTACTTTTTACAGAATGTTGGATATTGGGTAAAACACTTACTTTTGCAGACTGTTGGCTATGATAAAAAAAAATCAGATTTTTGCAGCCTGTTGTGTATAGGGTTAAACATTTACTCATTGTCCTTTAGGGTAATTTGGCTCTGTAAAACACTAACTTTTTACAGACTGTTGGGTATGGGGGAAACACTTACTTTTGCAGACTGTTGGGTATGGTGTAAAACACTTACTTTTTACAAACTGTTGGGTATTGTGTAAAACACTTACTTTTTGCAGACTGTTGGGTATGGGGTACAACATTTACTTTTTAACAGACTGTTGGGTATTGTGTAAAACACTTACTTTTGCAGAATGTTGGGTATGGGGTAAAACACTTACTTTTGCAGACTGTTGGCTATAAGGTAAAATACTTACTTTTTGCAGCCTGTTGTGTATGGGGGAAACATTTACTCGTTGTGGTTAGGGTAAGGGTTGGGTATGGGGTAAAACACTAACTTTTTACAGACTGTTGGGTATGGGGGAAAACACTTACTTTTGCAGACTGTTGGGTATGGTGTAAAACACTTACTTTTTACAAACTGTTGGGTATTGTGTAAAACACTTACTTTTTGCAGACTGTTGGATATGGGTTAAAACATTTACTTTTTACAGACTGTTGGGTATTGGGTAAAACATTTACTTTTTACAGATTGTTGGGTATTGGGTAAAACACTTACTTTTGCAGACTGTTGGCTATAAGGTAAAATACTTACTTTTTGCAGCCTGTTGTGTATAGGGTTAAACATTTATTCGTTGTGGTTAGGGTAAGGGTTGGGTATGGGGTAAAACACTAACTTTTTACAGACTGTTGGGTATTGGGTAAAACACTTACTTTTTGCAGACTGTTGGGTATGGGTTAAACACTTACTTTTTACAGACTGTTGGATATGGGGTAAAACACTTACTTTTTACAGACTGTTGGATATGGGGTAAAACACTTACTTTTTACAGACTGTTGTGTATGGGTTAAAACATTTACTTTTTACAGACTGTTGCGTATGGGGTAAAATACTTACTTTTTGCAGACTGTTGTGCATGGGGTTAAACATTTACTTGTTGCACACTGTTGGGTATGGGGTAAAATATGTACTTTTAGCAGACTGCTGTGTATGGGGTAGAACATTTAATTATGGAAATAAACGTCTGTTTTGGTAACAAGTTGAATATTGGCACACAGACTCAAAACAATAAAATTCTGTAATCTATAATCCAATGTATTTATTTAGATAAGCTGGCCATTATAGGTCAACAGATATTTGCAAAGTTGCAACTTGGATTGGACTTTCAGATTCTACCCATCAGAGTTGAGATTTACATTTTCCTGGGGTTGCTATCTCCTCATATTTCAGAGAAGAACACAGTTCTCAGAGCCATTGTAAGAGTGACAAAAACTGTCATATATTTGAACCTGGAACCTCTGGTTTGCTACCCAGGTGCCCTACCAATCAAGCTCCAGGGAAATCACACTAGGTCAAGCTAGTAGGAGCATTCTGCTATACTTGCAAGTTTGAAATTCTAAAAAACAAGACACTAAAATGAAATATTTATCCTCTTACGACTGATCCACTCGAGTCAAAGAAGGTGGTGATGGTCAGGTAATGGTGTCTATATGTTCATGACTGAATATTTGACCCAACTCAATCTGTTTTATTGTGAGGTGATCATTATAAAGATAAATATATAATATACAATAGGGATTACCACAGAAAATTAATGGTGGAGACATATTGAGTGGAGACATACTAGGTGGAGACATATTTAAAGGAGACATTGAGTGAAGACATATTGAGTGGAGACATTGGGTGGAGACTTACTGGGTGGAGGCATTGAGAGGAGAATTAGATAGAGACATATTGAATGGAGACATTGGTTAGAGACATACCGAGTGGAGAAATATTGGTTTGAGATATTTATTGGAGACATACTGAGTAGTGAAATACTGGGTGGGGACATATTAGGTAGAGACATATTGGGTGGAGACATAATCAGTGGAGACTGACATGTTGCACTGAGTGTCAAATTGATTTATGGCAAATAAAGTCATTAAATATGGTAAACATTTCATCAACAGCTAACAAAAGACAAAAGTCAAATATGATGTGCAAAACACTGTACATAAAATTAATAAAAAGAATTCACTCTGAATTTATTTCAGTAATTTGAGGAAAACTTTAATGTGGGGAAAATGTGAAGATGGTGAAAATCATTCAAGCATGGCTCACAATCACACATCATTAGGTAATGGTGAGCCCTGATAACTGATAAGAAAACAAAATGTAAAATAAAAATCTCAGCAAATATTCCGACTTTGTAAATGATTAATAGGAGACTTTCATTTGTGATTTTTCTCCTCCAGTGAAGATCGAGGTTGAAAATGATTAACTTAACAGATGGGTTTGAAAAGAGGATATTTATCAGATGAATCTTATCAGGGCTCTGCTAAAAAATCCATAATTTCCACAATGGAGAGGTGAGGACAAGGCCATGAAAAATTCTGGCATGAATTCATACAATACAAAATACATTAAATGAGGAAGTCGGTTACTAGGTTTGTATAAACAATACATACGGACTAAAGAGTACATTGCACATAATTGCAGATGGTACCGGTCTGGATATGAGACAGCTGTGTTTATATGGAATTATACATGTATGGAAGTTCTCTATGAACTATAGCCTAGCTGTGAGACAATTCCTATTTCATTGTAAATGAAAGGCCAGATTGTCTGAGACAGTTAGGTTCCCATTAAAGTATGATGTAAAACAGTTAAGTTCCCACAAAAGTATGATGTAAAACAGTTAAGTTCCCACTAAAGTATGGTGTAAAAAAGTTAAGTTCCCACTAAAGTATGATGTAAAACAGTTAAGTTCCCACAAAAGTATGATGTAAAAAAGTTAAGTTCCCACAAAAGTATGATGTAAAACAGTTAAGTTCCCACAAAAGTATGTAAAACAGTGGGGTTCCTATTAAAGTATTGTGTAAAACAGTTAAGTTCCCACTAAAGTATGATGTAAAACAGTTGAGTACCCACAAAAGTATGATGTAAAACAGTTGAGTTCCCACTAAAGTATTGTGTATGACACTTGGGTTCCCACTAAAGTATGATGTAAAACAGTTGATTTCCCACTAAAGTATGGTGTAAGACAGTTGAGTTCCCACTAAAGTATGATGTAAAACAGTTAAGTTCCCACAAAAGTATGGTGTAAAACAGTTGAGTTCCCACAAAAGTATGATGTAAAACAGTTGAGTTCCCACAAAAGTATGATGTAAAACAGTTGAGTTCCCACTAAAGTATTGTATGACAGTTGACACTTGGGTTCCCACTAAAGTATGATGTAAAACAGTTGATTTCCCACTAAAGTATGGTGTAAAACAGTTGAGTTCCCACTAAAGTATGATGTAAAAACAGTTTCCTAAGTTTGTGTAAAACATTAAGTATGGTGTAAAACAGTTGAGTTCCCCACTAAACAGTTGATGATGGTGTAAAACAGTTGAGTTCCCACAAAAAGATTTCCCACTAAAGTATGGTGTAAGACAGTTAAGTTCCCACTAAAGTATGATGTAAAACAGTTGGACTGGAACTAAGTATAGCTTGAGACAGATAAATATGACTTTGGACAGAGGAACCCCATCTAATAACAGTAGGACATTGAACTCCCTCTTAAGTACAATGTGTGAGACTACTGTATGATATGATACTGCTGGTGGGTGCCCCATTCTCATTCCTACATGTACACAAATGTTCAGCTAAAGCTGAGGCAATATTCTTCATACAAAATTATCAGTAAGATTTGAGGTAGGATTCTTCATACAAAAAATATCAGTTAGATTTGAAACAGTTTCCTTCCTACAAAATTATCAGTTAGATTTAAGACAGTTTCCTTCCTACAACATCATTAGTTAGATTTGAGACAGTTTTCTTCCAACAAAACTATCAGTTAGATTTGAGACAGTTTCCTTCCTACAAAACCATCAGTTAGATTTGAAGAAGTATTCTTCCTATAAAATTACCAGTTAGATTTCAGGCAATATTCTTTTTAAAAAATTACCAGTCAGATTTTGAGGTGCTTGAATGAATACTTAATAACCAGTTAGATTTGAGGCAGTTGGGTGAATACTAAATTATCAGATTTGAGGCAGTATTACAAGTTACATTTTTAGGTCTTCAGGTGAATAGATTTGAGGCAGACGGGTGAATACTAAATTACAAGTTAGATGTGAAGCAGTTGGGGGAATACTAAATTACTAGTTAGATCTGAGGCAGTTGGGTGAAAACTAAATTATTAGTTAGATTTGAGGCAGTCTGGTGCATACTAAATTACCAGTTAGATCTGAGGCAGTTGGGTGAAAACTAAATTACCAGTTAGGTTTGAGGCAGTCTGGTGCATACTAAATTACCAGTTAGATCTGAGGCAGTTGGGTGAAAACTAAATTACCAGTTAGATTTGAGGCAGTCTGGTGCATACTAAATTACCAGCTAGGTTTGAGGTATCTGGTTCTTAAATAATTATCAGAGAGATTTTATACAGTCTGTTACAAACAGAACAATCTGCAGGTTCTCGATAGGTCCAGCAGCAGTGGAAATGACCCAGAGGTAACAAATATCATTTACAACACCAAAATTATAGTTTTACAAAGAGGTCAAAACAAATGCTTAGGATGATCATTTCTGTTTATAAGACTACATAAGTTGAGTGAGTATCTAATATAAATGTATATTTCTGAAAGAAAAAAGTGGTATCATAAAAGGCTAAATACTAAACCTAAATGTATAGCCAAATCATCTTAGACAAACACAATTATTAAGTCAGTATTATCTTATTCCTACAGAATTAATTAGTCTAACCTTAAAGAATTATAACTTAGTTTGAGGCACTCTAACAGTACAGAATTACAACTTAGTTTGAGGCATTCTAACAATACAGAATTATAACTCAGTTTGAGGCAGTCTAACAATAAAAATAATAACTTAATTTGAGGCAGTGTAACAATACAGAATTATAACTTAGTTTGAGGCATTGTAACAATAAAAATTATAACTTAGTTTGAGGCAGTCTGACAATGCAGAATTATGACTCAGTTTGAGGTAGTCTAACAATACAGAATTATAACTCAGTTTGAGGCAGTCTAACAATACAGAATTATAACTTAGTTTGAGGCAGTCTGACAATGCAGAATTATGATTTAGTTTGAGGCAGTCTGACAATACAGAATTATAACTTAGTTTGAGGCAGTCTGACAATGCAGAATTATAACTTTTTTTGAGGCAGTGTAACAGTACAGAATTATACCTTAGTTTGAGGCAGTGTAACAATAAAAATTATAACTTAGTTTGAGGCAGTCTGACAATGCAGAATTATGACTCAGTTTGAGGCAGTCTAACAATACAGAATTATAACTCAGTTTGAGGCAGTCTAACAATACAGAATTATAACTTAGTTTGAGGCAGTCTGACAATGCAGAATTATAATTAAGACTGAGGCAGTAAGTTGAGTGCAGTATATAACTTAGTTTGAGGCAGTCTGACAATACAGAATTATAACTTAGTTTGAGGCATTCTAACAATACAGAATTATAACTTAGTTTGAGGCAGTGTAACAGTACAGAATTATAACTTAGTTTGAGGCAGTGTAACAATAAAAATTATAACTTAGTTTGAGGCAGTCTGACAATGCAGAATTATGATTTAGTTTGAGGCAGTCTGACAATACAGAATTATAACTTAGTTTGAGGCATTCTAACAATACAGAATTATAACTTAGTTTGAGGCAGTCTAACAGTACAGAATTATAACTTAGTTTGAGGCAGTCTAACAGTACAGAATTATAACTTAGTTTGAGGCAGTGTAACAATACAGAATTATAACTTAGTTTGAGGCAAAAACAGAATTATAACTTAGTTTTTGAGGCAGTGTAACAGTACAGAATTATAACTTAGTTTGAACAGTAACAGTACAGAATTATAATTAGTTTCAGAATTATAACTTAGTTTGAGGCAGTCTAACAGTACAGAATTATAAACTAGTTTGAGGCAGTCTAACAGAACAGAATTATAACTTAGTTTGAGGCAGTGTAACAATACAGAATTATAACTTAGTTTGAGGCAGTGTAACAGTACAGAATTATAAAAAATATAACTTAGTTTGAGGCAGTGAAACAATACAGAATTATAACTTAGTTTGAGGCAGTGTAACAATACAGAATTATAACTTAGTTTGAGGCATTGTAACAATAAAAATTATAACTTAGTTTGAGGCAGTGTAACAGTACAGAATTATAACTTAGTTTGAGGCAGTCTAACAGTACAGAATTATAACTTAGTTTGAGGCAGTGTAACAGTACAGAATTATAACTTAGTTTGAGGCAGTGTAACAATACAGAATTATAACTTAGTTTGAGGCAGTCTGACAATGCAGAATTATGATTTAGTTTGAGGCAGTCTAACAATACAGAATTATAACTTAGTTTGAGGCAGTCTAACAATACAGAATTATAACTTAGTTTGAGGCAGTCTAACAGTACAGAATTATAACTTAGTTTGAGGCAGTGTGACAATACAGAATTATAACTTAGTTTGAGGCAGTGTAAACAGTACAGAATTATAACTTAGTTTGAGGCATTCTAACAATACAGAATTATAACTTAGTTTGAGGCAGTGTAACAGTACAGAATTATAACTTAGTTTGAGGCAGTCTAACAGTACAGAATTATAACTTAGTTTGAGGCAGTGTAACAGTACAGAATTATAACTTAGTTTGAGGCAAACTAACAGTACAGAATTATAACTTAGTTTGAGGCAGTCTAACAGTACAGAATTATAACTTAGTTTGAGGCAGTCTAACAGTACAGAATTATAACTTAGTTTGAGGCAGTCTAACAGTACAGAATTATAACTTAGTTTGAGGCAGTGTAACAGTACAGAATTATAACTTAGTTTAAGGCAGTTTAACAATACAGAATTATAACTTAGTTTGAGGCAGTCTAACAGTACAGAATTATAACTTAGTTTGAGGCAGTCTAACAGTACAGAATTATAACTTAGTTTAAGGCAGTCTAACAGTACAGAATTATAACTTAGTTTAAGGCAGTCTAACAGTACAGAATTATAACTTAGTTTAAGGCAGTCTAACAGTACAGAATTATAACTTAGTTTGAGGCAGTCTAACAGTACAGAATTATAACTTAGTTTAAGGCAGTCTAACAGTACAGAATTATAACTTAGTTTGAGGCAGGTTATAGTCAAATCCTTGTGGTGGGGTGGGGTGGGGCCCTATGAACTCTTTCTTGACCTGGATGAGTTTAAATTTTAGATAATAAAGTATAACATTAAAATTACACTAATTGAGTAATTTTTCCTACTTGTCACCATACATAAGAGAGTATACAGTGAGGAATAAAATGTTTTTCCTGTGCATCTTGTCATAACTGAAAAGTGAGTTAAATCAATCACTGTGCTGTGCACAATGTAAAGTATACTCTGCATCATCATTGGTTATTTTTCAGTAAACAACTGAAAAGTTAATGTTAACCCTTAATTATTTCCTACAGAATACCTACTGCATACGAAACAGCTGTAATTTTACTGAATTACTAGTGAAGTGTGACAATCTCATCAAACTTGTTATCTCAAACTCAAGGCTTTGTGGAAGATAATATCTTAATATAAAGACCATTGATTTATAACAAAAACCTACAATATTAGAAGTATAATCAGGTGGTCCCTGGTGCCACACATAGCAGTAAATATTAGGAGTATAAGCAGGAGGTCCCTGGTGCCACACATAGCAGTAAATATTAGGAGTATAATCAGGTGGTCCCTGGTGCCACACATAGCAGTAAATATTAGGAGTATAAGCAGGAGGTCCCTGGTGCCACACATAGCAGTAAATATTAGGAGCATAATCAGGTGGTCCCTGGTGCCACATAGCAGTAAATATTAGGAGCATAAGCAGGTGGTCCCTGGTGCCACACATAGCAGTAAATATTAGGAGTATAAGCAGGAGGTCCCTGGTGCCGAAGTATAAGCAGGAGGTCCCTGTTGCCACACAGTCATACTAATTTGTAGGTTGGGTTATAGGTTCTCATTGAGAGAGAGAGAGAGAGAGAGAGAGAGAGAGAGAGAGAGAGAGAGAGAGAGAGAGAGAGAGAGAGAGAGAGAGAGAGAGAGAGAGAGAGAGAGAGAGAGAGAGAGAGAGAGAGAGAGAGAGAGAGAGAGAGAGAGAGAGAGATTTTGCATGGGTTACTAAAAGTAAGTTAATTTTTTAACATTTTAGATTTATTTTATGCATATATATATATATATATACCTTCTGGTTCAAGCCAAATTTGGTGTGTACGTCCTTTAAATCTTAAGACTTTGGATTCTAAAGATGGACAAAATCTGAAATATGATAAAAAAGTTTGTACAGCATGTATTGTAGAAACTATAGATGTTGGAACTTTCCTACAACATCAATGATACAAGAGCTGACTCTAAACTAGTACATATTGCAGAATGTAAGAAAAAACAATCATCAATTGTTTTTGTTTGGTGTATTACATCTAGTCAAGAGTTGTTCACTTATATTGAGATGTAACCAGCTTTAGATGAAAAGCCACAAATTTTAACCTGTGCTATGGACTGATGCCAATGCAGTGAGGTTTCTTTCACTTGCCATGCCTTCTGCTTGATAAAAGAACCCTGAGTACACTTCAATTTATACTTTACAGTCAAACTTGCACTATAGGGCAACCTCTGTATAAAAGGCACCAGCATATAAAGATCATTCAAAGATAACCTTTGTTAATTTTTTATGATGAATAAACCTCTTTATAAAGGCCACAGTTGTCTCCATGGCTGAGAGATAAGAGCATCACACTTTGAACCATGAAGTCTCTCAATTCTGGCCAGCGCAGTTTTGAGTCTTGCTGGAACCTAAGTTGATTAGGTTTTGCAGTTTACTTGCAGAAGTCATTACAGAATCAGATAAAATCATTAAGTACCAACACAAGAAAACAAAGCAATCGTTTGTTTAGCCTAATACCACTGTACACAACAGCTGTATCCTCTATAGAGAGAGATCAGTAAATATCAGCATAAGAAAACAAAGCAATGTATCTGTTGGCCTAATACCTCTGTACATGACAGCTGTATCCTCTATAGAGAGAGATCAGTAAATATCAACACAAGAAAACAAAGCAATATACTTATTTGGCCTAAAACCTCTGTACACAACAGCAGTATCCTCTATAGAGAGAGATCAGTAAATATCAACACAAGAAAACAAAGCAATATTTGGCCTAAAACCTCTGTACACTACAGCTGTATCCTCTACAGAGTCAGATCAGTATATACCAACACAAGAAAACAAAGCAATACATTTATTCGGCCTAATACCTCTGTACACAACAGCTGTATCCTCTACAGAGTCAGATCAGTATATACCAACACAAGAAAACAAAGCAATACATTTATTTGGCCTAATACCTCTGTACACTACAGCTGTATCCTCTATAGAGAGAGATCAGTAAATATCAACATTAAGAAAACAAAGCAATACATTTATTTGGCCTAATACCTCTGTACATAACAGCTGTATCCTCTATAGAGAGAGATCTGTAAATATCAACACAAGAAAACAAAGCAATACATTTGTTTAGCCTAATACCTCTGTACACTACAGCTGTATCCTCTATAGAGAGAGATCAGTAAATATCAACATTAAGAAAACAAAGCAATACATTTATTCGGCCTAATACCTCTGTACACTACAGCTGTATCCTCTAATTTATCTGTATGTCATTCAACTCATTACAGAGTCAGATGAAGTCTATACTAACCTGTAGGATTTCTTTGTCTATTTTTACCATACAACAAGTATGATGAAAAATCATGAGTTTCAGCAAGTTGACTTTAATTATTTTACCATAGATATCAGAAATAAAGGGATTTTAAATAACATTACAAAACTGAAATAACATGATTGCAACTGCACTACAGAATTTAAAACTTTCAATGCCAATATGTCCCTGTCTGCTGTACTTTTGGAATCCCTGTGCCTATTTTATTAAGTGTGGGAGTGAAGTTGTCATACTTGATACAATAAACTGTCTGTGGATTTCTGATGAGGTGTATGACTGTATATAAATGCAGATAAGACAAATATAAAAAAATGCATTTAATGTAAATGAAAGATATGCAATGGGATGAAACATAACAGACATATTTGCGAACTTGTTTATTTGAGTTTGTCTTTTATCAAGCTCATAGAATGCTGATCAAATGGAAAATGTCTGTTTGATATTTGATAGACTTGACTGATAGAAACTGATTGATAGAAATGTCCCTTTCCCATTGTTTACCATCAAGGCTTTCTGCTACTTTGATAGAGCTATAATTTTTAATATCTCTGATAAAGGCAAAGCAGTCCTACATCTGAAAAATTAAAATCTAGTTCATTTCATTAAGCTATGTAGTTGATACACAACAGATTCACGGAGCCCATCTCCCAAAGGTCTTAAATTTTAGACTTTGTCTAAGAACAATACGTATGACTTGCAATTGCGACCATTTAACAGTCCTGAATCTTTGATTTGGTCTAAGCACTTGCGAACATTTAACAAAGAGTTCTAAATCTTAGACTTTGTCTAAGGACAATACTTATGACTTGTGACCATTTACCAAAGAGTCCTCAATTTTAGACTTGGTCTAAGGACAATACTTACGCTTTGTGACCATATAACAAAGAATTTGGTATTGTGACTTACAACCAACATATTTCCTGTGTTTATGACTAAACTGAGGCAGGTTTATATGACCTAAGTTAATGTTGTGTCATAATTCATCTTAATAAACATTCATTAACCATCAAGATTTTATCTGAAATTGTGTGAATATATGGTAAAATTTAAGTTTAGGTAAGATATATAAGCTAGTCCTAATTTCTGCTTCAAGGTCAACTGACTTGAAACTTACCATTTACCACTTACAACCTTTTGATGAAATGCATCCATAGTTTTTAATCAGATAAACAATTCAAATCAATTTTCTGATAAATCTATTTTGCATAATCTTTTTGCTGGTCTTAAATCCCACACAATGTGTCTGAAAAACCTTAGGGCCCTGAGAGCTTAGCCTTTCATAACCATTTTAAAAGTCCCATAACTCTGGTAAATATTGTTAACTGTTATTCATAACAGAACATGTACCAGAAAATAGTAATAAATAGAAACAAACCAAATTTGGTTCAAACTGTACCAAAGATAAAATAAATATGCCCTGTGATCTTGGCTCTCTAGGACAATCTTTAATTGTTTATAATTATTGATAAAAGATAAAACACCACCCTGTTTGAGAAAATATGCAGAAATAGAATCAGACAAAAACACTCAAAGTTAACTATCAATAGATTGACCAAAATGTTTACTATTATAGAAATGTCCAAAATGTATGCTGTTATATTAACATTTCCCACAGCAGTATCCCATAGACTCGGTGTTAATCAAGACCGCATTTGTATCAGCTAATTTTTAAATGAAGTTCCTCATATGACGTCACACAATGATGTCAGCTCATTTATAACATGACATCACACCAAGATTTTTCTGTCAGAAAAACTTGATCCTTTACTATCCTACCTTGAACTTCGCTGTTCAATCAAAATCAGACTTTATTATGTATTATTTTGTATATCTGTATAAAGGCATCCATATTGACAATAAATGCACACCGATAAGTGTTCTTTTAACAAGTTGCCGACATGACCTTCCCCTTAACCAGTAGAAAAGTCATAGTGCATCTGTTACATTTCCTTATTGACAAAGCCATTTCAATTCAATGATTTGATCTTCATGGAAACAGAAGTTCCATCCAACTCCATTTTTAGGGATGTAATGTGCTCTTTTCTGATGGGTGCAAAAAGGTGCCCCTTTTTCTGAAAACATTGTGCGCTTTAATATTTCTATATGGAACACTGTACAAAATGTAACTGTTAACTGTTTCATAGCCACAGAAGATCCTATAATTAGCAACAACAAATCATACATTTGTTAGACAACAGCATAGAGATATATACTATAGTGTATACAAAACTAGAAATGTGAAGATATATACATATATTTAGAAAATAGGCCACTTTATATGCTAATCCCAAAAATCTTCAGTCATAACATCCGATACAAACTCATGTGAAACTTAATCTTCAAATATAAAGAACGAAGGGTAAGGTCATGGGTGTAGCAATAAACATGGAAGTTCATCAGGTAGGTGGAAACACACAGAATCCAAGGAATGACTGGAAAATGAGGAGTATTTAATTATGATGAGACAGAGTTATTTCCCTTACATACTGAAGCTGTCATACCACATTATTGCTTTGCTGATTTGAAGTACACCTGCACTCATACTTCTCTGATTGAGTTTGGCAAAATGTACATTTATACATGTATCAGTAAAAATGAGAATATATGCATCGTTTGAGGAGAACAGGCCGATGTCAATTTTTGTAGCTGGCGTTATATCATCATATCTTACAGTCACTCATATTTCTGAAGATGACTGCCTTGAAAATAAATATGCATTGAACATTCTAGTATGCTTTATAGTTATGTCAGTATCCTAAACAATACAGGACTTAAATCAAGCTTCAAAATTTGAATCAAAACCACAGAACTTGTTATTACATTCCTAATCATTTACTTTATGCATAGCTTCCAACTTCTGTAATATAGGCAATGAGACTTGTCGGTGGCCCAGTAACTGGTCAACACATTTCAAACTGCTATATTTCACACCTCTAATAAATCTAAGCTGGTTCATCAATCACTGGATACAAAGCTGATGATGTGAGAAATCGGCCAGTTTATCTACACAACTCTGTTGATCTTTTCCTTATAAGGTGCAAAATTAAATCATTACTGAGTGTTAAAATTACACTCTTAACATAGATCTCTTTGTGGAATTAATAGCATTTCGAAGGCAGTTGATCCGAGGTAAAAAACTATTATTTTCCACATATTGCAAAGTTTTTCTTTCCAATTAAGCTGAAAATGTAAATTTTTTGTTATTTGAAATTTTCCAATTTAGAGCTAATGGTCTCTTCTGAATATGATCAAGAAAAAATCATTGTTATGTAACTGCTGAAATAATGAATCATTGTGATGATCTGTCTATAATAACTATGTTACTACAATAAATGAATACACATTAAATTCCATAACAGTTTTATTCTTTCTAATGTTTGGATGTTCATAGCTCAAGAGTGTCATAATAATTGAGATATCAATTTTAACAAGTCATGCAAAACTGTAATGTGATTCATACTCCAGTTGAAGCTTTCCATAATACTCCTTAATCAGCCATATTTGACAGATGATCACTCTAGCCAAAGGCTGGCAATAGATCATTTACCATGCAAACATACACACTCAGGGTTGACTTCATTTCTGCATTAAAATGCCCCCCCCCCCCTCCCCCATGTGGATATTCTGACCATCCCCTGTAAGATACATTATCCCCCGAGGCAAATGACCCTGGGGTCAATCTATCACAGTTGGTCAAGAAATCATATGACTCCAGTGTAGATGTTACTTCTTTTCAGCCTTAAAAAGTTTCATGGGCTGAAGAAATTGGCTAGCTAAGGTATTTAAAGGGGCTTAAGACGTGTTTTCCCAAAACATTTTCTTTTACTTCTTAGATTGGTGTACAGTTACAAAAAGAGATATACAAAGGCTTGAAAATTCTGAAATTCCTATATATTTTGTGATAATTGCTTGAGAAATCCAGTTTTCCAATTATTCATTTGCAAATGATTTATAATTCAGCCTTATTATTTGTTGGCTATATTTATATGACACTGGAATTAATATTATTTTTCTGAAATATACAGAAAATAGGAACTTTTACGCCTTTAGTTCTCTTTATTTGTTATTGTACATCAATTGAAGTTGTAAAAAAATTTAATATTTGTTTGGGAAAACATAGTCAATGCCCCTCTAATACATTTAGTGACTGCTCCTTCTCCAAGTTCTAAATATAAAAAGTAGAAATCATGGTAAGGATGAGGCTGAAAGGGAAGTAACTTCATTGACTGAAGTTGGTAGGAAAAACGTACTCTTGAGGATAGAAAGAGGAACAGAAAAGACGTTCAGGTTAATTATCAAAAGACTAGAAGAAATATTGGAGACAGCATCCATATTCTGTATATGGGTCATTTCACATGCTGTGTATGTAAACACATACAGGCTATATAATTAATGAGATTACCAGCCCCAAAACCTGGAATTATTTAGGGATTATTAACACCTCTATGATTTATGAAAATATCTCATCAGTATTGATGTGATTTTCAACTATGTATCTTTCCATCTTAGCAACTTTTAATCTTTCTGAAAATTTTGTCAAAATCCGAGCTTCTATGATTTTAATCGTAACAGAACACATTATAAGGTTTTTTATAATCATGTAATGGTTTAGACAGGTAAATAATCCAATGTCAATACTTAGTACACTCTCACTCTTAATTATATCCTACGCAAAGTAAATACTGGATTTCTAATCTAATTGGGAAATTAGTGCTATATCAACACAGCTGCAAATATGTACTTTGTATACAACTTCATTTCATGTTGTCATTTTTTATGATTATGTGTATTCAATAAAGAAGTTCTAATTTGATTTCAGAATTTCACCAGCTTTTTATGTCCATACTATATTTCAAAGAGCGGCACTCATAAACAGAACAAAATATTTGCAGACATATTTTTTTTCAATTCCATATTAAATATCAAACAGCAGATTTATGAAACTACATTTTGTTGGCAGGTTTTTTTTTAAGAATAAAATATTTTAAAGGTTTTTTTTTTCCATACTACATTTCAAAGTGCAGTGCAGATATACAAAACAACATCTTGAAGACAAATCTATTTAACTCATTCACCTCTAAAGACAAAATTGGACTGGTCTAAGTCATTGATTTATACATGTAGAAGAGTTCATTGTTTCACAGGGGTTGATGAGTTTACAATAAAATTTTGTGGACAGATTTTTTTCAAGTCCATTTTTTCAAGTCCATACTATATTTCAGAGATTAACATATATATACAGTGACATGCCAAAATTATATATATATATACAGTGACATGCCAAAATTGATGCAACTTTGTTATTTTTCTCTCTATATTTCAAATGAATCAACAATTTTTCAAAACATTCATAGAGTCATTTCTTAACTTACACCATAAAATTCAAAATATCTAAAATTTTCATTGTGTATTTGCTCAATTTTTTTGTTTTAAAGTTCAATTTTTTTGTTTTCAAGATTTAGCAATTAAAACCTTTATGTCACAATTCCACGCATATCAATAAGAATTGTTAAAACTATGTATCTTGTAAAACTCATCAGTACTAGTAAAAAACAAAGTAAAGGGACTTTATAAGTAAACAAATGCAGAAACTTCACAACATTATTGATTAATAGTAAAAATTGTATCGTAATTGAATGGGAAATTACTTTGTAAATATTTTTTTTTTTTTTTTAAATTTTTGGTTTATATAAAATATCTAGAGGAAAACAAAAAGTTGCATCAATTTTTTCACATCAGTGTACAGGACACAATTTAGCAGACCAACATTTTTTACAATACAGATAGAGTAGAACCAGTGCCTTGTGAGATCACCCTTTCTATCCAGGAAATTTCAAGACAGGTGGCCTGAGATTTTGTTTACATAGAAATTCAACTGAATGGTTTTCAAATGGGGCTCACAAAGACAAGTGGTCTAACTAGACAGTGGACTCTCAAGACTAGTGGACTCTCACCAGCTTAGGTTTACTACTTTAGTCGTTTTGTACCCAAAGTTTGCGGAGGGTAAAATGAGCCCAGTTCTGATTGGTCATTAAATGAAAAAATTAGTTTGTGCCAAACTAAAATAATGATAAAAAAGATACATGAATGGTATGTCAAATTATAGGGTTGAAATGTTTGGGAATGAGCTTTTTCCTATTCGGGTCATTTCAAGTGAAAATTTGAAGTAAAAATAACAGCAATATTTTTAATTAAATTTTCATCAGAACAATCAGTCAGGGTATTATCCAAATAGCATATTATGATTGAAGTTTTGTAAATTAGCATTGAGGCCTATAATGGGAAAATATTTGGTGGTGTCTGTCCATTAGTCTGTGTAAATTTTCAGATTTTATTTAAAACACTGGCTTGTGCACACTGTAATTTGTGATGTCAATTGGTTTAATGTTTGCAAAGCTTTTTTATCCAGGTCATTTCACAAAGATCCAGAATAAGATAATCAATATTTATAATTAAATTTCAAGAACAATCAGTCAGATATCCAAATAGCTTTTTATATTTTTTTGTTTTTTAAATAATTTAAACATATGAGTTATTCTGATGTGCATTAATGTTAATTGTGTCTTTTTTCACCAATAACTGATACATCATGGGCATGAAATTTTGATTAATGTTTTCTCTATTTTTAATGAAATCATCAGAAATTTATTAATTTTGATTTTGAAATATATATTCATTGATTTTTTACATTATGAAACACAACTCAATGTCAAAACACATTGTTTTAGAATCGTTTAATAATATAAACAACAAATGAAGAGATATTGGTAACTTAATATACATGTAGATGTAGGCCATTTGCAGTTAATCTAAATTTCACAATCTAAAATGAATATCATTCATTTTAAATACTATTTTTCTAGGACTTTATTTACTAAAAACAATAACTTATAAATTCACATTAGAGTTAAAAGTTTTGCTTGAATTGTTTTTCCTCAATTTTTCATTCAACAAAAGTATTTTAACTAATTTTCTTAACTGGATTACAGTTTGTCGTTTAGCGAGTCTTCCATTTTTAATAAAACAAAAGTGACTGAAACTTTTTTTTTTTTTTACGTTTTTACACTTATAAACTGTCTTTATCAAATATAAATTATTTATAAAATCATTTTAAGGGGCTTTAGAGCTGTTTTTTTTTCTCTCAACCCCCTCCCCCTTTTTACTACTTAGATTGATATAAAATAATAATGATAAAAAACAGATATACACAGGCACAAAATCTTTTAAATTCCTATACATTTTGTGAAAATTGCTTGTAAAACCCAGGTTTTGCACATTTTCACTTGCAATTGATTAACTCAACCTTACTATTTGTATATGAATACCAAAATAGACCTGACCTTATTTTCACAAAAATGTAAAGGAATATAATTTTCTTTAATCCCTGTGTATAGCCCTTATTGTACAACAAGTATACAGGAAGTACATGTAGTAAAAGTTGAAAAAATCAAAATAATTTATTTTGGTAAACACAGTTAATGCCCCTTTCAGTGCTTGGGAAGGAGAAAGAAATATTCGTGTAATAAAAATGACCACAAATTTACTGCACTGCTTAAAGCTGTAAAATATGAACTAAAATCCTATAAATGTTCTGTACACAGTTTAGCGCTTAATGATGATTATACTGAAAAGTGTGACGTATTACATGTAACTGGTTAACGTGGTGAAAATAAGGATGAGCAATGGATAAAATTTAATTTAAACTGATTAAAGTTGGAAAATAATCTGAAGATGCTGAGATCAGCATTATTAAGAGGCACAGGTTTGGAATAACATATGCTAAATGATTTCAACTTAAACTTGACATAGCGTCAGTATCTATCAAAACTAAACGATATCATCAAACTTTGAGAGAAACATCATCATCATCATCATCAAACAAGATGCATCATAGTTATCACTGTCATCATCATCTTAATCATCTTAATCATCAAGATTCTTCAAACACCTGGTGGGTTCCAGGAGGATGGTTCCTTCACCAGACTAAATACAGTCAGACTTCTAATAAGGCTTGTCATTATTCAGAAAATTTCACCTACTAACAAGATTTGGCAGAGAACAAAAGATACATATTAATGTTATTTACTGATTAGAATAAAGATACATAATTATAAACATTATTTACTGTCAGTATAACAGAAATTTCCAACATCTACAGTACATCCACTTTCAGGAAATGATTCCTGGAACACCAAGACTAAAAAAATATTGCATTTCATTTTCTCAGTATAATACTGATATCTCACCTATTTAGCTGGCATCAGGTTTACTAATCTTGTAAAGATATAGGTAAAATGTCAAATAGACCTGCTAAATGCTTCCCTTTCCTATATAGGAAAAAGTTTAATTTTGGTTTTCATAAGAGTAATTTCAATGACAACATTTCAGAGGAAAAGATGTGGACAATATAAAGAGGGTTCTCTGTATAGTGAAACTTGTATATAAAAACCCTCTAAGGGACACAACAAAACCAGTCTTTATAGGGAGGTGGTCTTTACATAGAGGTTGATTGGTACACAAATGGTACTATTAAGGATATTAAGGATAGTCTTTATGACCAGGTGGTCTTTATACACAGGTGATCGCTTAAGCAAGGTTTACTGTGCTTAGAACTGGTGTGAAAGTGTGTCATTTCCCTACACAGCTAAGGATAAATGTCCTTCTACATGTATATAAACAAGTAAATGACTGGTTCTGGAAATATAAGGCAAGTAAACACGACAAACATGTAAATATAAATCGTGAATATTGATAATATCTATATGTAAATTCAACAAGACTTGAGATGATGTGAAACAGCTGTACAACACAAAAATTGTGACAGCCCCTGTAATAGGCCTCATAAAAATACAGCAGCAGCTGGTATCTCTTGCAAAAGATGGATACACAGCATACAATGATACATATACATTCTTAGCAAAGGTATTGAAGAGGTACCTACAGGGGAACAGTTCCTGCCACTGTTAATTATAAACCGTTCTGTAATTCAAATCTTAGCACATATAACTGTCTAAAGAAAAATCACTGTTTTTTTAAGGAGTAAAATCACTCAACAGAATATAAAACTTTATCTTCAATCTGAATGCACCTCCTTTAGGGTGCCCCCTGTTTAGCTGTTTACTTGTGTTGTATAGGTAGAAGTTAGAAGCCTGCAATGAACATGAAAAATGCAACTGAACTTCTTGATATGTAATCTTTTGATATTAACGACATGCAATTTTCTGTAATTCATGATTGACACATATTTATTTATAGAGAGATTTTATTCAATTTCAAAGGTAAGTACATTTTTCTATTCCTTATTTTAATAATATTTCTTAGATTTATTTACTCAAATATTTGGAATTCTATCATCAATACGTAACAAGAGGCTGGTATTTCACACAGCAACCTGATGTTGTTCTCATGCTTCTGTTGTCAAATTTGTTGTAATCAAACTGACACTTTGACAACTGCCTGAAATCTATAACAATATCATCCAACTGCCAGCAAGTCCATACATTTATAAAACATATTGCCATGGTAAACGGAATTTATTCATAAACAGAAATATGAATTTAAATGACACATTATTAGAGTTTTCTTGTTGCGCTGTATCAAATTTGTGAGGAAAGTTGTTCTAACATTTTTGGTTTGTCTTTTTTTTTGGTTGTAATGATAAAGAGAAGTATGGAGAAATACAACCATACAACATGACTACATGTAGCTGTCACTCTGCATAGGCTCAATATCTTTGGGACATTTTTCCTGCAGTGAAGACAAGTGTCTATAGACAAAATATGTGGGAGATTTCTGTAGGACATGACGTAATATAAAGACATAAAAAGAACAGCAATTACCCACAAAAATACAAAAGTAATACAAAATACAAAATGTAAATGCAGTCATCTATAGTAAAACCCATATAACCTGGCAGAGTGGAGTCTCTTGAACCCTTTCTTGACCACGACGAGTTTAACATTTAGGTAAAACATCAAAATTACAATGACAAGTGTATTAGTTCCTACTTGTCATCAGATGAACAGTTATCCAGTTGGTAATAAAACGCAATTCCTGTGAAGCTTGTCATAACCAAGAAGTAAGTAGAATTGACCGTATGATAATCAGAAGGTCACTCCACCCTGCCAAGTTATGTGAATTCAGACTATACATTACGCAGAATTAAAGAAATATCAGCAATATGTTATGACATATACTACTCAGAACATGCATAATATAACTTTATACTAATCAGTGAATAAAGCTAGTCTATGATGATATACTCTGATTTGTACAGTGGTTTAGTCTAGTCTATGATCATATATTCTTGTTTGTACAGTGGTTTAGTCTAGTCTATAATGATATACTCTGGTTTGTACAGAGGTTTAGTTTTGTCTATGATGATGTGCACTGGTTTGTACAGTGGTTTAGTCTATGATGATATACTCTGATTTGTACAGTGGTTTAGTCTAGTCTATGATAATATATTCTTGTTTGTACAGTGGTTTAGTCTAGTCTATGATGATATACTCTGGTTTGTACAGTGGTTTAGTTTTGTCTATGATGATATGCTCTGGTTTGTACAGTGGTTTAATCTATGGTGATATACTCTGATTGTACAGTAGTCTAGTCTATAATGATATACTCTGGTTTGTACAGTGGTTTAGTCTAATCTAAGATGATATACTCTGGTTTGTACAGTAGTCTAGTCTATAATGATATACTCTGGTTTGTACGGTGTTTTAGTCTAATCTAAGATGATATACTCTGGTTTGTACAGTGGTTTAGTCTATGATGAAATACTCTGATTTGTACAGTGGTTTAGTCTATGATGATATTCTCTGGTTTGTACATTGGTTTAGTCTAGATTATGATGATACTCTGTTTTGTACAGTGGTTTAGTCCATGACAATATACTCTGGTTTGTACAGTGGTATAGTTTAGTCTATGATGATATAATCTGATTTGTACAGTGGTTTAGTCTATGATGATATACTCTGGTTTGTACAGTGGTTTAGTTTAGTCTATGAGGATATACTCTGGTTTGTACAGTGGTATAGTCTATGATGATATGCTGTGGTTTGTACAGTGGTTTAGCCTAGTCTATGATGATATACTCTGGTTTGTACAGTGGTTTAGTCTAGTCTATGCTGATATACTCTGGTTTGTGCATACGTTTAGTTTAGTCTATGATGATATGCTGTGGTTTGTACAGTGGTTTAGCCTAGTCTATGATGATATACTCTGGTTTGTACAGTGGTTTAGTCTAGTCTATGATGATATACTCTGGTTTGTGCAGTGGTTAAGTCTAGTCTGTGATGATATACTCTGGTTTGTGCATACGTTTAGTTTAGTCTATGATGATATACTCTGGTTTGTACAGTGGTTTAGTCTAGTCTATGATGATATACTCTGGTTTGTACAGTGGTTTAGTCTAGTCTATGATTATATACTCTGGTTTGTACAATGTTTAAGTCTAGTCCATGATGATATACTCTGGTTTGTACAGTGGTTTAGTCTAGTCTATGATGATATACTCTGGTTTGTACAGTGGTTAAGTCTAGTCTATGATTATATACTCTGGCTTATACAGTGGTTAAGTCTAGTCTATGATGTTATACTCTGGTTTGTACAGTGGTTAAGTCTATGATGATATACTCTGGTTTGTACAGTGGTTTAGTCTAGTCTATGATTATATACTCTGGTTTGTACAGTAGTTTAGTCTAGTCTATGATGATATACTCTGGTTTGTACAGTAGTTAAGTCTAGTCTATGATTATATACTCTGGTTTGTACAGTAGTTTAGTCTAGTCTATGATTATATACTCTGGTTTGTACAGTAGTTTAGTCTAGTCTATGATGATATACTCTGGTTTGTACAGTGGTTTAGTCTTATTCATGTTGATTTACCCTAGTCTGTACAGTGGTTTAGTTCACTGTTGATATAGTCTGTGCAAAGATTTAAATTCACTGGGGCCTTGGGCTACAGTGAAGGTCTATTTTGTGTTTTATTTACTTTTCTGGATGAAATAGCATTGTCCAGAATTTAATGGGTATATGATGTACAGTTATTCTTTAGTATAGACTTTAAGCATCTTATGAAAAGGTATCATTTTTCCTTTTTAAAAATGGTATTCTAATGAATTTTTATTTTGTGGGGGTGGTGGTTTGACACTGGACAATTTTTGACAGAAAGTATACGGAACTTTTATTTGAAAGCTAATAAAGAGTATATAACTGTGCTGAGTCTAGATCAGAGTTGCTGTTGGACTTATCATGCAAACTGTGTTATCATGTAAACTGAGAAGTTAGTGGGAGAAAGTTACATAACAGATAATCTACTGCTTACATAACACTATAATATACCTTCCCTTGATCAGCACCTGTTGCCAATATGTTTAAACATAACATCCCAAATATTGCCACATAGCCAGTTTGATACAAAAGTCAATAATCTAAGTCAGAATCAATGAACGAGTCAGATTATACACAGATCTGATTTGTGTATCTTGTAATTTCTAACGTATCAAGATGGAGCTGAAATTGACATCCTTTAAGCCATATGAGTATTCTTGGCTGTATCATTCTTGAGGCATATGAACTGCCCGACTCCACCGGACATGGTGGCATGATTGTAAAGCTTGAGATACACATAGTTTTAACAGTTATGTTGTTTTGATTTTGGCAATGTCAGCAATCATTTCAGGATAACATAAAAATTATTTTAGTGACTTGGTATTTTTGTTCATACATTCATGGGATTTAAAATAGCATGGAAAAGCACTTATTTTATATAATACTTTCCAATAAAACACATCCTGTATGTTAAAAGTAAATATGAAAAAAATAAAACAATAAAAATAGGCCGACTTTAACATAAGTCGATTGTATCAAAGGCTGAGATTGCTGATAGACAGAGCATGTAAAGGACCAAGATCACCTTGACACAATTATAAAGCACATTTGATATGGCGAAAGAGTTTACTGGTATCTGAAAGGTCATTGCATATTGAAATATAGCCGGATTTTTTAAGGTATGGGAAAACTTAAATTATTTGAACACTCATTTGATCATATTCTCGTCTATATGTCATGGGACAAAAATCATCATTGTGACAGCTTATATCACTTTAAAGGGGCATTAGCTGTGATTTAAAAAAAAATAATCATTTTTTACTACTTGGATTGATGTACATTAACAAATAAGAGATATACAGACAATAAAATTCTTATATTCCTATATATTTTGTGAAAATAAGCCTAAAGGTTCCCTGACTGCCTAGTCTTGGACTTAGTCCTAGGACCAGACTCATGACATGCAAAGTTTTACAACAAATTAGGACTTGTGATTTATGACCAAATCAGGTCAGGTCTTTATGACTTCCCAGAGGCAGAGACTAAGGCCTAAGCTATTTTTATCTCTGTGTGTCCTAATTTATCTTTGCAAATGTAGCAGGTAAAAGTATTCATTGAGATCTTATTTGAAAATGTGAGAATATACCTTGGGACTTGAGGTAGGGTAGCATTGATAAAACGTTCCTAAGTTCAAATAAGTTAAAACTTATAAGAATTAGGACTTATGACTTCTTGATAAAGCGGGGCCCAGTTCCTCATCTTAAGTAACTCATCTGACTCATGACATTCTTACTAGCCATGCACTTAATGGAAACAAAATCATTACAGTGGAACTTGTATATAAAGATCCCCTTTGGGACACAACAAAACCAATCTTTATAGGGAGGTGGTCTTTACATAGAGGTTGATTTGTATGCAAATGGTACTATTGGGGACAGCAAAAAATGACCTTTGTGACCAGGTTGTCTTTATACACAGGTGGTCACTAAGGCAGATTCTACTGTACAGCAGCTGACCATAGTAGGTACAAAACCTTCCATGCGCTGAAGTAGTAACACTCAAACTTGAGTCCACTCTGTGATGGGAAGAACAGGAACACAATTTTCAAGACTTTAAGACATACACAGAAGAATTCAAGAATGCTATTTCATATCTTTATGTAAATAAGAAATACATGTAAGACAAAAAATGATTTTAGATTTTGGCAAATACAGACATGGACTTAAATCTGCTGGCATCCACACTATTCTGGAATTCTCTCAATGTAGCATGTGCCCTTGACATGAATTAGGAAGTATTTCAATGGTTATTTATAATATTGTTTCATAAATCAAAAGCTGGAATGTTAAAAAAAGTCAATTTCATACTTAACATAAAGAATATATCAAAATCTGCAAAATTGTTGATGAACACAACTCCACACACATACATACAGAAACACACACACACACACACACACACAAATACTTGGTGTAAGACATGCTTTACAGGAAAAGCATTCTATTCCCACTTTTTGGTATATGGTGACAAGTAGGAAAGATTACTATTGGAAGTGACATTTTAATATGGTAATGCTGCGTTACTAAAAATTGAAACTCGCCAAGGTCAAGAAAGGGTTCATCAGACGCCACTCTGCCAGGTTATATGGATTTTACTACACAACACTAATAGTTCTCTATTATCATGACATAATAAACACACACTAGATCATGCCTTAAGACCACCTCACTTAGGAGACCACCTCACTCAGGAGACCACCTCACTTAAGAGACCATCTCCATTAGGACAAAACCTCACTAAGGAGATCTCCCTAAGGAGACCACCTCACTAAGGAAACCATCTCACTATGGAGACCACCTCACTGAGATCACCTCACTTAGGATACCACATCACTTTGGAGCCCACCTCACTAAGGATATCTCCTCCCTAAGGAGAACACCTCACTAAAGAGATCACCTCACTTAGGATACCACCTCACTTAGGAGATCACCTCACTAAGGAGATCACATCCCTAAAGAGACCATCTCCCTAAGGTGACCACCTCACTAAGGATATTACCTCACTTAGGATACCACATCACTTTGGAGCCCACCTCACTAAGGATATCTCCTCCCTAAGGAGAACACCTCACTAAGGAGATCACCTCACTTAGGAGACCACCTCACTTAGGAGACCACCTCACTAAGGATATCACATCCCTAAAGAGACCATCTCCCTAGGTGACCACCTCACTAAGGATATTACCTCCCATTTAAGACCAAATATCACTCCTTGATATTACTGTACATGTACTTATTAAATCCACCCTCACTAAGGATACCTCCCTAAGGAGAACAGATCACTTTTACCCAGTCAGGAGATCACCTCACTTAGGAGACCACCTCACTAAGGATATCACCTCACTTAGGAGACCACCTCACTAAGGATATCACATCCCTAAAGAGACCATCTCCCTAGGGTGACCACCTCACTAAGGATATTACCTCACTTAGGAGACCACCTCACTAAGGATATTACCTCACTTAGGAGACCACCTCACTAAGGATATCACCTCACTTAGGAGACCACCTCACTAAGGATATCACATCCCTAAAGAGACCATCTCCCTAGGGTGACCACCTCACTAAGGATATTACCTTACTTAGGAGACTACCTCCCATTTAAGACTAAATATTCTGTCCCTTGATATTTCTGTACATGTATCAATTAAATCCACAAATCCAACAAGGTAAGATACCACTTAGAATTTACAGATCTGTTTTACACCTATATTGGTGGTACTTAACACAATGGGATCTGACAGGATCTGCATTAGACTATATAAAATCATATTAACAGTATAGTATACTGTCATTCAAATCAAGAAATTATAAATCTCTGGTTTCAAATTGAATATTAAAAAACAAAAGAATATTTAGATGTTAAATTAAACACTCACAATGAATTCTGCCAGTGCTACTTCAATTTCTTACACATTTGTTGAAATGGGTGAGTGGGAAAGGTCATTCAAAAAGGGTCAAAAAGATATATAGTAAAAAACTAATATCTCACCTAAATCATTTGTAGTAGTTCTTTACTTTTAAGCTTACATCAGTACATGGTTACATACAAACTCACAAAATCCCTGCGTTCTCAAAAATACAGACCAGATGGTTCTCACTTTTTACAAAAAGTGATCAACAAGGTGTGTTAGAAGACTTAGAATGATACGATAACCAGAAGTTTCAAACCTATATTACAGTACTTAAAAAACAATGGGATCGTGAATTTGAGGTTCTGTTTGGAGTAAATATATGAGTTAAAATTTTTACTTTTTTATACAAACCATGATGTCTTTATAAAACATCTGTTTACAATTGTAACAGTATTAATGATGAAAACAAAAGAATATGTTATCTTTAACGACAAGACACTCACAATGAGTTTATCTCTGCTACATTGTTCCATCACGGCCTGGAAAATCATTTAAAAAGAAAAAAAAAAATAGATATATAATAAAAAATAATACACCACCTACCATTTGTAGTAATTCTAGTTACTTATAAGCTTGATATATTGCTGTGGTTATAAATAAACTAATAAATTTGTGCAGATGCTACAGAAATATGAACCATGATTCTATCAAGACAAAAAGTGATTTATCTGTCTATGTGTGTATCAAGATAAAAAATGATCACGATAACCAGAAGTAAATAAACATACTTACAGTTCTTAAAAGAAACAGGGATAAAACTGTATCAATTTGAACTGTATGTCACCAAATCTATATCAACAATCAAAACTTAATCTGTGTACATAACCATGTATGATGTTTGATAACATTATGTTTACCATGTCTGTAACAGTATTCATTCATAGAAAATGTCTTAGGAGTCAATGGGGTTAATCAGAGGGCCTGTGACAAACATCACTTCTAGGACATGTTGTACAAGGTTTATATAATAATAATAATAATAATAATAATATCAATGATCAATAATAATAATAATAATGTTAATAATGTATCAATAATTGGTTTATATAATAATAATAATGTATAATGAAATTATATATGTCACCATTTGTTTATCAATGTTTGATTAATACTAATCAATTCTGTATCAATGTTTGGTTTATCTATGTCACCATGTCTATATCAACATCAATGTTTGGTTTATCTGTTACCAGGTCTGTATCAATGTTTGGTTTATATGTCACCATGTCTGTATCAATGTGTCATTTATATATCACCATGTCTATATCAACAATCAATGTTTGGTTTATCTGTTACCAGGTCTGTATCAATGTTTGGTTTATATGTCACCATGTCTGTATCAATGTGTCATTTATATGTCACCATGTCTATATCAATGTTTGGTTTATCTGTCACCCTGTCTGTATCAATGTTTGGTTTATCTGTCACCATATTTGTATTAATGTTTGGTTTATCTGTCACCCTGTCTATATCAATGTTTGGTTTATTTGTCACCATGTCTGTATTGATGTTAGGGTTTATCTGTCAAAGAGACCTGTCAAAAGATTGTTTAGCTCTGCTTCTTTCCATCTCCGTTTTTGTCATTAAATGTTGTTGTTTTTTTTCTCATCTGTCCTTTATTTACCCTCTGATTCTAAATCCATATTTATATATGTAAATGTATCATGGTCTATTAATGGAATCAAGGCTCTAAAACCAATACACAGTTACATAGAAAACAGAAAACAGAAACACCGATAACTGCAAAGTTTCTGACAAAACAGAGTACATATTCATGATAAAACCTTAACGGAGCCCTTCATAAATTTTCATAAAATTCTATTTAACATTTTATTTTTGGTGTTAAAATATTTTTAATTACTAAAACAAAACATCATTCAGTGCATTGTATTTAAAGCTTAATCCTTACATAACTCATCAACCCTTGACAAACAATGGACTCTTCTATAAAACAATGACTTAGCCCAGTCCAAATGTGTCTTTAGGGGTGAATGAGTTAAGACACTTAGTAGGGAGCTGAACAAGAGCTCAAGCTATAGCTCCCAGGATGATTTGTGAGTAACATTGATATAAAGCAATACAAAAACGTTCCAACTAGGTTTGACTCATCGGGTACTCAGCAAAAATCATTGAATTACAAGAATGAAATTTTGACCCCACACAGTTCAGCTGAAACAAATACTGAAACACAGCTTATATTCAAATATAGAAATACTATTTAAATATAAGGTAACATGTCTATAGTAAACTCCAAATAACCTGGCGGGGCAGAGCCTAGTGAACCTTTTATTGACCTGGACAAGTTTAAATTTTAGGTAATAAAGCACAACGTTAAAATTACACTGACTAGAGTGATTTTTCCTACTTGTCACCATACATAAGAGAGTATCCAGTGAAGAATAAAACGTTTTTTTTCCTGGGCAGCTTGTCATAACCGAAAAGTGAGTAAAATAATCCGTATAATAATCAAAAGGTTACTCTGCCCCGCCATCTTATGTGAATCAGACAATACTGTCTGCTTGGCTCACCTCAGAAATTCGAAAATCCGTCCACAGTTCTTTTATTATATCATCTAAGTTTTACCCCCTCCTAGTTCAGAAAGTTGATAAATAACTAAATATAGCTCTCAATCATAATTTTAAAACCAAGCCTCTGATATCCCCAGAAATGAATTTTGACTGGCAATTTCCTATCGACATGGATAGATGTAAGCTTGGTATGGAGGAATGCCTCCTTAAATGTTCTCCTTTTGCTAACACAATCAACATGGATAGATGTAAGCTTGGTATGGAGGAATGCCTCCTAAATGTTCTCCTTTTGCTAACACAATCAACATATAGATATGTTTGGTATGGAAATACCTCCTTAAAAGTTCTCCTTTTGCTAGCACAATCAACATGGATAGATGTAAGCTTGGTATGGAGGAATGCCTCCTTAAATGTTCTCCTTTTGCTGGCACAATCAACATGGATAGATGTAAGCTTGGTATGGAGGAATGCCTCCTTAAATGTTCTACTTTTGCTAACACAATCAACATGGATAGATGTAAGCTTGGTATGGAGGAATGCCTCCTTAAATGTTCTACTTTTGCTAACACAATCAACATGGATAGAACACCTTGGTATGGAGGAATGCCTCCTTAAATGTTCTTCTTTTGCTGGCATCAACATGGATAGATGTAACCTTGGTATGGAGGAATGCCTCCTTAAATGTTCTACTTTTGCTAACACAATCAACATGGATAGATGTAACCTTGGTATGGAGGAATGCCTCCTTAAATGTTCTACTTTTGCTGGCACAATCAACATGGATAGATGTAAGCTTGGTATGGAGGAATGCCTCCTTAAATGTTCTACTTTTGCTGGCACAATCAACATGGATAGATGTAAGCTTGGTATGGGGAACTGCCTCCTTAAAAGTTCTCCTTCAAGTAGTATAATCAACATGGATAGATGTAAGCTTGGTATGGAGGAATGCCTCTTTAAATGTTCTTCTTTTGCTAGCACAATCAACATGGATAGGAGAAGATTGGTATTGGAATAACTTCTTTAAAAACTCTCCTTCCGGTGGTAAAGTTGGAATTCCATTTTTTTATAAACTTATGTTTAAGTTATCAATTATTTAATCTTTGACGCTTAAATATCCACATCCTTATTCGAGAAAACTAAGTGCAATTTAAAGAATGGAAGAAAAATATAAACATGTAGTAAAAAAAAAGGGATATTGGAATACAAATCCAATATTAGTCTTGAATATTGGAATATTGATTTTTTGTAATTGATTTAGTTCTTCAAGACTATGTAGATGGTCTATAAAAAAGAAATCTAAAATCATCAATGAACATATAAATAAAACTAACTAACATGTGTAACTTGTACAACTATACTCCCAAATGATCAAAATAGCTGATAGACCTAATTCAATTATAGACTTTGAATAATAATACAATTGCCGAGATCAATTGATATTTATCACATCAAGGAACTTTGTTACTGTAGTCTTTGAATACTAATTCCCATCTGAAAATTTAAAGTACATTTTCTTTCAAGGCTGACTTTTCAATATCTGACAAGTTACGCTATAAAAACATTCATTTTAATTTCTTCATTTATTATTAAACAAGCAATATTTCGACATCAATATTTCCTTTAGTCGGCACGACAATCATACACTTGAGACTGCAGACAAACACAATACAGTCATAGGATATAAAGCAAATACACGTAATAATCGGCAACTTCTCCACTTAGATCGACAGTCCATCAAACACAGAAGATTACAAAAAAACTAGAAGAAATAATGGGAAAATAAAACAGAATTGTTGACCTTGATAATATCGCTTGTTGAATCCATAAATGTTCTGGTAACAAATGGTTTGTAAATTTAATGTACTGGTTCGAAATGGTTCGGTTAATTTATTATCTAGTTTTTTGAAAACTATTACAAGGCTCACAGATCTATTTAAGAGTTGAGGAGGAGTTTTACAACCAACGAAACATTCAAAACATTAGACTTGTATAAATACAACTCGGAAAACATGACATGGGAGCAGTTTGTTAAGCACAGCTAGGGTCGTCACATATTGATTGGCTAAAACCAGCAAGCATTGTACTGCATTGTGTAACAAACTATATGAGAGCGATATCATACCGATTTGGAAAATATTTGAAAAATGTTAAGTTATAAAGAAATTGATTTAAATTATTTTGTATGACAAACGTTTATAACATCAACTCTGTATTAACTAGAAGTATTCAGATTTACGTCTAGTTTTGTGATAGTGCATTTAGTGTTATATTGCAAAGTGAATACTCAAGAAATTTGTGGAATATGGGACAATGGTTAACATACAAAAGGTATTTCATTTCCTTTTAAGCTTATAGATCGAATATAGTATGTGCATCTTATACTTTTTAAATCTGAACATTTGTAATTTACAACTTTTCTGAAGTTTATACATATATATATATATATATATATATATATATATATATATATATATATAGTAAAACCTGCTATAGGGGCCACCTCTATATAAGGATAACCTGTTTATAAAGGCCAGTTTTTTTCAAGTCCCTTAACTGCATATTTCAACTAAATTAAACCTGTGTATAAGGGTCACCTGCATATAAAGGTCAATATATTCTGGTCCCTTGGGTGGCCCCTATATACAGGTTTCACTGTATATAGATATTATAGTTTCTGAAGTGTATATGTATATATATTACAGTTTAAAACATAAATATTTCCTACAATGTGATTTCCTATATTTGCAGTGTCTGCAAATCTCCTCAACTCATTTCTTGACGAAACCATTGAAAACAGACTAGGTCCAAAACAGAAAGTAGAGTAGCACTTTAACATCTGAAGGTATATAGTATGCCCTTAGAAAATACGACATACAAAAAAACCTTGTTATACTGCCATCATTTGTTCAGCCCAAATTTGCCATTATAAAGGGGTATGGCGATAGGTGGAAGAAAAACTTATATGAAATTATAGGAAAAATTTGAAAATTGGATTTTCAAAAATTGTGGCCTAAAGCGAGGTGGCAAATGAAATGAGGGGAATTATAAAGAGGTTGTACTGTATATATCTCATAAAAGTTTATTTAATGGACGGGCAATATAAGCAGGTCAATCTGACCTCAGTCTTCTTAAATATAGCATTAAAAATATGCATATGCTCAAAACATATTCTTTTTGCAAAACCTACAAGTTAATCAGGCTCAAAACATGGTCCTTTTTGCAAGACACACAGGTCCCATCAACCATCTGTAGAATATGTTTATAATAATAAGACATGTAAACTATGCAAATCTAATCTATGTAATAGTAAATGCTGTTAAATCTTACCCTGGTCATTGAGGAGTCAATCATCTTACTCATCAATCCCTGAAAAACTATGGACTATTCTCTAAATCAATGATTTAGACCAGTCCAAATGTGTCTTTAGGGGTGAATAAGTTAAACAGACTCCCCTGGCAGTAGAATAACACCCAATTTATTTAAGATCAGTTAAAAATGTCTTACACATTTTGTAAGTACTGGTATATCCTAATCAAGAGTGAAAATCCCTAGCAGGGGAGAGGGGGGGGGGGTCTTTACTTTTGAGTCAGTGTATGTGTGTTTTTTATCCAAATGTGGTCAGACTTAAATAAATATGGACGGGTTAAAATTTCTGGCAGCATATTGACTGTCTGTGATTTTTTTTTTAAGACTTACTGTCTCAAAACAATATATAGCTTTACAGTGAAGTTTGTATATAATGACCTACTTAAGGACACAAGAAAACTGGTCTTTATAGAGAGGTGGTCTTTATATAGAGGTTGATTTGTACACAAATGGTACTATTGGGGACACCAAGAAACAGTCTATGTGACCAGGTGGACTATATACACAGGTGGTCCCTAAAGCAAGTTTTACTGTATACCAAAGATCAGAAATAGGCCATGATGCTTCTGTACCTCGTATAGTTTTTATATTTTCCAATTTTTTCAGTCAGCAATGACCAAACTTCTTCACAAATTTTGTCACCAATAGATATCCCTGTACTCAGACTACTCTCAATTACAGGAAATAACCAAATATTTTTAATGATATACATGTGACACTTTTTATTTTAATCAACCAAAAAAAAAAAAATACAAATAGTGATTCAATTTAATCATTCAGTCTTTATCATACTGGCACATGATATCATTTCTGTGAAAAATTAAAGTTAGCACTTTTGAACACAGATAACTAATTACTGAGTTACAGTACATGCGTATGTATTTGAGCACCAGTTGATTCCCATGCCAATTTTAACACACATAAAAATGTATGTGTTTGCATGAATATCACTGAATATAGACATGATAGATGTATGCTAAAATTTCTGGTTATACACTTTGACACTATCATAAACCTGAAAGTCATTTCTTGTACTGAACTGTATTTACCTCATACATATGCTAGAAACATAATATTAAGGAATATTGATTGTAGTAGTTCTAGCCTCTTGTTTGGCTAAACATTACATGTACATATATATGTAAATGACCTTTTTAAGAAATACCAAAAATCTTCCTTGTGTTTAGTAAGATTGTCACTACGGCACATACCCCCACACAGGCAATATCAATAAACCAGAAAAAAATAGCTTCTTCTATATACAGAATAGAAATAAAATGACTGGACTTTATGATGGCATGGAACATTCTTTTTCTCCTAGTGATTATATTTGCAAAGGAGACTTGATGACCAAAGTTGTTTCTATATAGAGCAGTGTTATGGTTGTATATAGAGCAGTGTTATGGTTGGAGTATTTAAATTCAAGGGGTGTTCCAAAAGTAATGTCACTTGCATTGCATCTCCTGTACCACAAATATTTTGATTTTTTTAACTTGCTCTGCCCTTCAAAATACTCTACATCTTCCTGGATACACCTTTTGAGCTGATCAATTCACTTTTGGAAGCACAGTTCATTATCCACAATGGGGAAACTATTCAGATACTGATAAACAGCAGATCCAAGAGCTTTTCTCAAGTTGTATATCTTTCCCAGTTTTGTTATACCTTTTTTTATTATATAGTTGTATGTTAAACTACTGGGTTTGACTGATTAGAAAAACACATATTATTCTTTTTTTCATTCACATAAAAAAGATATTCAGTAAAATTTATTCTTTTCTCATGAAAAATATGTTCAGTATTGTACTCAAACTATTTTTTTTCCTTCTAATTTTGAAATTGTCATCAAGTGAGGAATTCTTTACATAGGGGCCTAGTTATTTACAAGTCTATGTCATAGAAATACATACATGTAAATGTCCACATGCAACATAACATTTTTTGTGTTTTTATCACAAAATCTTGATAAGTTACCTGAGCTTGAGTATTGAGTAAATTTGGTGACTTCTGGCCTATGCCACTTGTACTAGAAGTACTGTAAGCTGTACAATGAATTCTGGGATATGTATAGTACAATTAAAAAAATCTGAAGTCTAAAACACACTTAATGTTTAAATTTTTGAATTCTGAATAGTGTTTTACGCCACACTCAACAATTTCTAAGTTATGATTAAAGTGGCGGCCAATTTTTATTGGTGGAGGGGACAACCCTGTTGTAATGTACCTAGGAAGAGACCACCGGCTTTCTCCGAGTAAACTGGCAAACTTTCTCACAAAATCAGCTTAGGTTCCAGAAGGATGCTGACAGTACAGTGCTCAATTACAAGCACTGGTTGAGTCTCAGTGAGATCTGGGATGTGGTGTACAGTACAGTGCTAAATTACAAGCACTGGTTGAGTCTCAGTGAGATCTGGGATGTGGTGTACAGTACAGTGCTAAATTACAAGCACTGGTTGAGTCTCAGTGAGATCTGGGATGTGGTGTACAGTACAGTGCTAAATTACAAGCACTGGTTGAGTCTCAGTGAGATCTGGGATGTGGTGTACAGTACAAATTTGAATTTGAATGTTGTTTTATGCTAGACTCAACAGTTTATAAGTCATATGGTGGTGGTCAATTTTTAGTGTTGGAGGATAGATCCCAGTTACAATGTAGCCAACAAGAGACTACCGACCTTAAATTCTGCACGTAAACTGGCAAACTTTCTAACAAAATCAGCTTAGGTTCCAGATGGACTTGAACCCACTCTGACAAGAGATGAGAGACTTCATGGTTTAAAGAGAGACGCTCTAACCACTCGGCTAAGGAGGCCCATCAGCACAGTTTGATAGAAGTTAATTAACTTGAAACATTTGAGCCCCAGTGTGTTCTGTGATATGTACAAGAGTATATAATCCAAAACTGCTTCAACTACATCACTTAGATTTTACATTTATATCAATAAAACTGTGTTACATTGGCATAACAAATGTAAATCAATCCAAACAAGAACACTTTGACGAACTGTAAAATAATATTTTAGATGGTGTAACAAAGTGTTCTTGTTTGGATTGATTTACATTTGTTATGCCAATGTAACACAGTTTTATTGATATAAATGTGAAATCTAAGTGATGTAGTTGAAGCAGTTTTGGATTATACTCTTGTACATATCACATGAAATATTAATTTTACAAATAACAATGCATCTTCTAATTATGTTCCACTCACACTGGTTCCGTGAGGAAGCTGGTCATGTAAATTTTGGTTGTCTGTAACTAAAATCTTGTTCATTATTCTCTAGGCAAATCACTAGATATACTGCAAAATCATGAATTTTCATTGCAGATTTAATTTCCTTATTTTATTGGGTAATTACCGAAACAATGAAAATAAATCTGTAAGGAAATATTCTAGTGGGAAAAAAGGATATCTCAGAATCAACAACAATTAATATCATCAAATCTATTTTTGAAGGGAAATACACAAAAATTGATACCCTAAAAAATAACAGATATTTTACAGTATTTTAAATTTTAACACGACTACACACCACTATTCCAAGTTAGACATAAGATTTCCAGTCCTGCTAGTCATACCTAAGGCTTGTATAGACAGTCTCTTAGGAGAGAAGATACTTGATAATTATTGAATCAATGAATTTTGTTGAAACCAAAGGCAGTGCCTGGTCCTTCAACAAAGGCAAAATAAATGAAAGTCACAAGTCTTTTGGATAAGTTCCATGTCACAGCACGTGCAACACTTTAACTCATCAACCCCTGAAAAACAATGGACTCTTCTGTAAATCAATGACTTAGATCATTCCAAATGTGTCTATTGGGGAAAATGAGTTAAACAACACCTACTTCATTGGCATAAGTCCCTAGAACAAATCACAATTTGACACACTTCACCCAATGCTGGTGATGTCTTTATATAAAAATCCCAGATACCGAAGTATAATAAATCTTCAGGATGTCCAGGAGTAAATATTGAACAAACATGGGTCTCTGGAAATCCAGAGGTGGGATCAGGTGTCATGGAGGACAACACAGGTCTCTGGAAATCCAAAGGTGGGATCAGGTGCCATGGAGGAGTAAGCATCCATACCTGCCGTGAGTCCACAGTCAAATTCAAACAAAATAAGTGAGGAATGAATCCTTGTCACAATTGGTACAGATATATAAAAGATAAAATCTTGGTGGGGCACAAAACAACTAAAAAAACATGTACAAAAAGGTGAATAAAGATCTTCATCTATTTCCTTTTACCAATAAAATGAATTAGTGTAGTTACTGTGAATCTAATGTTCAATACTGTATGACTAAACCAACTTCATTCCTGAAGTAAGGTATCATAACTTTGGCATCTATACTATTTCGCAAACATAAACAAGAAAGAAACAAAAACATCTATTATGAAAAAAAAAAAAAATGAAAAGTTTATGAACTTAACTTCAAAAGTCAAATTAAGTATGTATAGATATACATGTAGATGAAATTTGTTTATAAATGATGAAAACACTTACCAAATAAGCAAACATTTACATGTTGAATACATAAATAGACTGACATAATAAACTATTGTTTGTTATGGAAGAATAAACCCAAGAGTATACAAGTTTACAGTCAGAGAGATCCATTATACACCTATAAGTCTATAAGTATAAGTCATCTTTTAACTATGAATAAATGTAAAATTACTTGTATTACTTTATTTGATTTTCCAGATTTCTTATCTCCCTCTGTCTCCCTTTTCTGTGACATTCTCTACAACTAATTACATTGTTGCTTGTTATCAAACTATTGCCATGGTAACATTTCCAAAAAAAAATAAAGATACTCTCATGATTCTTTTAAAATCTCTTAACAATGACCTAGTTTTAGCACTAAAATCATCTTCTACTTTAACATTGCTGAAAAGAGGCATAAGTGTAATACTTGCCCACCAATAAATCTAAAATGCATACAAAATATGAAAACCTCAAGTCTTATATAAATTGGAAAAATGGACACTTTCCAAATAACAGTCACGATTCTGTCAACTAAATGTACCAAACAGAATGAACTTGATCCATGTAAATTGCCACTCAGACAAAAAAAAAAATCCTCAGACATTTCAAAATTTCCTTCTAATGTAGCGTTTCTGTCAACTCCAGTATCTAATAACTGTCAGAGACATAAAGAAACAGGTGGCTCTTTCTAGTTCTATCTTGCCTTCCTGAGACTAAAACATGAATGAATTGAACAGAACTGTGTATATTGGTTTTGATGGCAATACCACTTCAGTTTGAGAGCTAGTCAATTCTTTGATAATAAATCCATCACTTCAAAATGTTATGCTGTTCAGGTACTTACACAGATCACTAAAGAAGTTGTATGAGAAAGTGTGTGTGTATTTATTAGGGCGCATGTTGTTGAGATCTCAAGGTTGTTCTGGCATGGAAAGTAACATGAAGAAAATGTGAAGTAAAATGTAGATCTGTGTCTACAGAAACTACATAATGAGTAAGATAAATGGATTCCTTACCAGAAGTTTTGCTTGTTTTTTGGGGTTCCTTTTTACGTTTTGCCAAGAATTTTTCACTAACAAATTGAGACAGCGTTAACTAAAGGTGAGGTGCTATTAATTTTGACCTGTGCTATGGAAGTGCAAGGAATTTTGATTGGTGTCAAGCTAGAGAAAGTTCTGTAATATGCCATGCTTGCCATGGGACCTTGTTTTGCGTCTCATCCAGAAGCCATGTGACTTTCATGTCTTAGGCCTAAACAAAATTTGTGTGCTTCTGGTTCAGCTCCTCAAAAGATATAGTGTTGGTAGGTAGGAAAAAGTATATTTCTTTATTAAATATTTCTAAACATTCACTCCGAATCCAATATAAAGGTCAGATATTGTGAGTTCAAACTTGTTTTCTGATTTTTCTAAGGACGGTTTTCCTTTTGCTATGCAATTCAGTGTCTTCCTCGCTCCCTCATTGTAGCGGCAAAAGACGACCTCAATAAGCATGTCTTTAGCAAAGACTGCCATCAATGCTTTTTCTGGAGAATGACCGCATTTGTTGTTCTATACTGATCACCGTTGATGCCCCACAGTTAGCAGTCGCCATGTTGCATCTACATATCATGCCATATGGAAACCCTGAATTCGGGGGCCTTCTAACGCTTGGACAATCTTGTTGTGTGGACAAACGCTTTGACAACAATGCTCAGTGACTCCTAAAATCTGAAACATTAATCGGGTCATGGAAAACCAAGCTAATTTCTGAAGAGTGTCTAAAAACTTTAGGGTCAGCGTTGATTTATTGGGCTCTGTCAGGAAACCGGAAACACACAACTTTTTTATTTAGGCCTTATGCAATGTGTCTGGCATACAAACATTAACTTGACCCTGTTTAAAGTCTTAGGTATGATCAGTGTATTGGGACTTAAACTCGAGATTTCCACTTGTTGATTAAATGTTCTACCACTTATAGTGGAGGAGACAGCCAGTTTACATTTATTTTGGAAAGATGTCACTGTCCCTACAGAAGTAACTGGCATATTCTGTCAAAAAATCAGCATAGAATCCAAGTCAGGACTTCAATGCTAATTGAACCTATACAACCATGGATTACAATCTCTGTTCCCCTTGTTTAAAGGTAGAGTAGAATATATAAATATAGAGTCTTCATTCCCTAGTTTTAAAAGTACAATACTACCTTCAAAGAGATATTGCATATAATGATGTCAGCAGTTGCTAAATTTATAATTACATTACTAAAACTTGTGATCTATCTTAAACCAATTCATATAGACTTTTTCCTAGGTGTCTTTGATACCAACTAAATCTACGTGTGTTAATTATATCTAACATTTGTTTCTGCAAGTTTGGATAAATATTTTGACACCTTAGCAATTTATGACTGATTTGAAGCTATACATTATATCATCAACTTTCGCAAAATGCAGAGATATTTTTATGAGTCGAATTTAGAACCAGCGTATGATTCTGTGAGTTGTTCTATGAGCAAGTTTATGGCTCTTAGGGACTATCTGACATACACAATTAGGAGATATTTGACATATAGATTTAGGAGATATCTGACAAATATATTTACATGTACATGTAGGAGTTATCCGACATTAAGAAGCTATCTGACATATACATTTACATTGAGAAGCTATCTGACATATACATTTACATTTAGGAGCTATCTGACATATACATTTACATTTAGGAGCTATCTGACATATACATTTACATTTAGGAGCTATCTGACATATACATTTACATTTAGGAGCTATCTGACATATACATTTACATTTAGGAGCTATCTGACATATACATTTACATTTAGGAGCTATCTGACATATACATTTACATTTAGGAGCTATCTGACATATACATTTACATTTAGGAGCTATCTGACATATACATTTACATTTAGGAGCTATCTGACATATACATTTACATTTAGGAGCTATCTGACATATACATTTACATTTAGGAGCTATCTGACATATACATTAGGGGCTACCTGACATATACATTAGGAACTATCTGACATATACATTAGGAGCTTTCTGACATACAAATTTACATTACGGAGTCATCTGACATATACTTTAGGGGCTATCTGACATATACATTAGGAGCTATCTGACATATACATTAGGAGCTTCTGACATACACATTTACATTTAAGAGTCATCTGACATATACATTAAGAGCTATCTGACATATACATTTACGAACTATCTGACATACATTTAGGAGCTATCTGACATAAACATTTAGGAGCTATCTGACATATACATTAGGAGCTACCTGACACATTTACATTTAGGAACCATCTGACATATACATTAGGAGCTATCTGACATATACATTAGGAGCTATCTGACATATACATTAGGAATTATCTGACATTTACATTTGGAGCTATCTGGCATATACATTTAGGAGCTATCTGACATATACATTTGGAGCTATCTGACATATACATTAGGAGCTATCTGATTTATACATTAGGAGCTATCTGACATATACATTAGGAGCTATCTGACATATACATTTAGGAGCTATCTGATATATACATTAGGAGCTAATCTGACATATACATTTAGGAGCTATCTGATATATACATTAGGAGCTATCTGACATATACATTTACATTTAGGAGCTATCTGACATATACATTTAGGAGCTATCTGATATATACATTAGGAGCTATCTGACATATACATGTACATTTAGGAGGTTTTTGAAATATACTTTTAGGAACTATATAAAAGATGCCAATATATAAGGTACAAGAGCCATTTGATGTAAAAGAACAATTTTTGCAGTTTAATTTCAGTGCTAAGTATACATTCTTTTTTTTGTATTTTTTTGTTGTGAGTTTTCCTTGTTTTTCTTGTTTTTTTTGTTTTTTGTTTTTGAGTTTTTGACTAGTTTTGTGGTTTGTTGTTTTTTTGTGGTGTGTTTTTTTTGATTTTTTCGTTCTTTTTTTTCTTTGTTTTTGTGTGCTTTTTTTTTTTTGAGTTGCTTGATATAATTTGATTTGTACAATTTGTTTGTTTTTTCGTTGTTGTTTTTGTTTTTGTTGTTTTGTTTGGTTTGGAGTGTGTTTTGTTTTTTTTTGTTTTTGTTTTGTTGGGATCGTTTTGTTTTTTTGTTTTTTTTCTGGTATTTTTGTTTTTGTGTGTTGATTTTTTGTGATTGTTTTTTTGCTGTTTGTTTTTTTTGTGTTTTTTTTTTTTATTTTTGGTTTTTTTTTTGGTGTTTTTGTCTTTTTTTTTTCCTGTGTTTTTTGTTGTTTTTGTTCTTTTTTTTTTCCTTTTCTACTTATTGTTTGTATCTTGTCTGAGTACTTTGAGTTTTTTTTTTTTGTTTTTTGAATGTTGAGGTTCTTTTTTGTTCTTTGTTTTTTTTTTTTTGTTGGTATTTTGAGTTTTTTTTTTTTTTCTTCTTTTTTTTGTTTTTTGAATATTGAGTTATTTTTTTTTGTTTTTGATTGTGTTTTTTTGTTTTTTTTATTGGTTGATTCTTGTTTTTTTGGAGTAGTTTTTTGGATTTTTTCGTTGTTTTTTTTTTGTTTTTTTTTTTGCGTTAATTTTTGTTGTTTGTTGTTTTGTTTTGTATTGATTTTATTTTTTTTTTGTGTCTTTGGTTTTGTTTTTTTATTGGAGTGTTTTTTGGGGGGGAATTTGGTGTGTTGAGATATTTTTCTTTTGTTTTTTGTTGTGTTTTCTTTTTTTTTGAGGTGAGTTGTTTGAGTTTGGGTTTTTTTTTTATTCGTGCATATAAATCTTTTTTTTGAGTTTGCGGTTTTTTGTGTGTGGAGTTTTGTTTTTTGGTTAGTTGGATATGATTTTGTTTGGTGCGCTTTATTGTTGTTGTTTTCTTTGGTTTTGTGTGTTTTTGATTTTTTTTTGTTTGCGATTTATTGCTTGGATTTGTGTTGTGATTTTTTGTTTTGAGTTTTTTTTTTTGATTTTGTTGTGTTTGTTTTGAGTTGTGTTTTTGTTTGGGATTTTTGTTTGTGGTTTGTTTATCTATTGTTTTTTGCTTGATTTTTTTGTTTTTGTTTGGATCTTTTTTTTTTTGTTTTTTTATTTTTTGTTTTTTTTGTGTTTTTTTGTTAGTGTTCTTTGTTTTTTTGAGTTTTGTGTGTTGTTCAGTTTTTTTTGTTTTATATCTTTTTTTCTTGTATTTTTTCTTTTTTTTTGTTTGTTTTTTTGTTGTTTTGAGTTTGTTTTTTTTTGTTTGAGGGGGGTGGGGGGGGGATGAGCGGGGCGGCGCGTGCGGTGGGTAGGGTGCTGGGGGCTTTCTCCGGGCTGCGGGAGGGGGGGGGGGGGATTATGCTAAATTTATAATTTTGGGCGCAAGAGGGGCGGTGGGGGGGGGGGGCAGGTTCTGCTGGGCTGGGCTGGGTGGGTGAGAGGGGGGGCGGGGGTTACTAAACGTGCGGCGGTGTGGGCGTGGTGGGGGGGGCGGGTGGGGCTGTGGTGGCGTTGGTGGTGGGGGGCGGGGGTGCGGGGGGGGGGGGGGGGCTGGGACTGGGGGGTTGTGATGGGGGGGGGGTGTGGGTGGGGGGTTGCTGGGGGTCTTGCTAGGCCGGTTTGGGGGGGGGGGCTGGGGGTGGGGGTGGGTCTTAAGTTTTTTGATTTTTTGTCCTGTTTGATTTTATTTGTGTTTTTGATTTTTTTTTTTGTTTGTTTTGTGTTCTGTTTTGTTTTTTTCTTTTTTTTTTTTTTGAGTTTCTTTTTTTGATTCTTTGTTTTTTATTTGTGTTTTTTGTTGATTGTTCATATATGATGTTGTTTCTTTTTTTGAGTGTTTTTTTTGATTTTTTCTTTTTCTTTGTTTTTTTTTTTTGATTTTCTTTTTTTTTTTTTTGTTTTGTTTATTGATTTTTTTTTTTGTTTAGTTTTGTTTTTGAGTTGTTTTTTTTTTTTTTTTTTTTTTGTTATTTTTTTTTTTTTTTTTTTGTTGATTGAGTTTTTCTAGTGTTTTGTGTGTTGTTTTTTTTTTTTTTTATGTTGTTGATTGTGTTTGTATGTGTTTTCTTGTTTTTTTGTTTGGTTTTTTTTTTGAGTTTTGGTTTTTTTGTTTTTGTTTGTTTTTTGTTTTTTTCTTCTCTTTCTGGTATGTTTTTTTGGGTTTTTTTTTTTTTTTTTTTCTTTTTTTTTTTTTTTTTTTTTGTTTTGCTTGTGTTGAGTTTTGATAAGTCTGATGGGGGATGATTTTTTTTTTGTGTGGCCATGTTTTATTGTTTGTCTGTACTAGATTTTTTTTTTTTCTTGATCATTTTCTGTTGTACGTTTTTGAGTTTTTTTTTGGATGTTTGTGTTTTCTGTGTTAATTGGATTATATCTTGGTTTTGTTTTGTTCAACATTTGTTTCTGATTATTTTTTTGTTTTTTCATTTTTGTGTTTTTGTTTTTGAGTTTTTTTGTTTTTTCTGATTGAGCTTTTTGTTGTTGTTTTTTTTGAGGATAATATTGATTTGACATTTTGTGTGTTGTATTTTTGTTTTTGAGGTTGTTTTTTTTGTGCTTTTTTGTGTGATTTTTTTTTTCTTTGTTTTGGTTTTTTTTTTTTTTGTGTTGTTTTGTTTTGTGTTTTCTTTTTCGTTTTGGTTGAGTCTTTTTTGGTTTTTTTGTTGTTTTTTTTTGAGTTTTTTATTTTGTTTTTTTTTTTTTTATGTGTTTTGTTTTTTGAGTTTTGTTTTTGATTTGTCCTGTTTGTTGTGTGTGTATTAGCTTATTTGTTGTTTTTTGTTTTTTGATTTTTTTTTTTTTTTTTTTGAGTTTTGTTTTGTTTTTTGTTGTTTTGGTTTTTTTCTGGGTGTTTTTTTGAATTTTTTTGATTGGTTTTTTTTTTTTTTTTGTTTTGTTGTTTTTGTGTTTGGTTTTTGGTTTGTTTTTTTTGGCTTTGTTGATATATTAGTTGTTGATTTGTTTGACTGTTTTTGTTTTTCTTTTTGGTTTTGTTTTTTTTGAGTTATTTTTTGGTTTTTTTTTTTTTTTGTTTTTTTTTTTCTTGTTGTCGTTTTGGTGTTTTTTGTGATTGACATTTTTGCTTTTTTTTTTTGTTTGTGTTTTGTTTTTGTTTTGTTTTGATTGTTATTTGTTGTTTTGGTTTTGTTTTTTTTTTTGTGTTTTTTTTGTTTTGGTTGTATAGATTGATTGGTCATATACATTTTTTGTGGTTTGTTTGTTTGTTTGGGGGTTTGATATCTTTGGTTTTTTTTTGTGATCATTTTTTTGTTGTTTTTTTGTTTTGTGTGACTTTTTTGCTGGTTTTCTTGTGTTGCTTTGTGTGATTTCGGTTTTTGTTTGTTGAGATATTTTATTTTTTATGTTGTAGTGTTCTTTTTGTTGTGTGTTTTTTTTTTTATTTTTTTTTTGTTTTATTTTTTTTTTTGTTTGTTGGTTGGTTTTTTTTTTTGTTTTTTTTTTTTTGGTTGGATTTTTTTGTTTTTTTTGTGAGTTTTGTTTTTTTTTTGTTGTGTTTTTTTTGATTTTCTGGTGTTTTGTGTGTCTTTTTTTTTAATTTGTTTTTTTTTTTTGGTTTTGTTTTGCTTTTTTATGCAGGTTTTTTTTTTTTTTTTTTTTTGTTTGTGTTTTGTTTTTTGGTGTGGTGTTGCTTTTTTTTGTTTTGTTTTTTTGTGTTTGTTTTGCGTCGCTTTTTAGTTTTTTTGTTTGTTTGTTTGTTTTTATTTTGCTTATATTTTTTTTTTTTTTCTTGATGTTGTTTTTTGGAGTGTTTTTTGTTTTTTTTTACTTTGTTTTTTTTTTGTTTGTTTTTTTTTTTGGTCTTGATCTTGATTGTTTGGTGGTATGTTTAGTTTTTGTGTTGAGTTTTGTTTTTGGTTTGTTTTTTTTCATGTTCTGTTGTGTTGTTTTTTTTGGTTTTGGTTATTAGAACCATTTTTTTTTTTTTTTGGTTTTTGTTCTTTTTTTGTTTTTTTTTTTTTTTGTTTTTTTTTTTCTTTTGATTTAGTTCGTAGTTTGTTGTTTTTTTTTGATTTTTTTGTTGCTGATGGTTGTTGTTCTTGTTTGATTTACTGATATTTTTTATTTTTTTTTTTTTTTGTTTTTTTTTTTTTTTTTTTTTGTTGAGTGTTTTTGCTTTTTTTTTGAGGAGTCTGTTTTTTGTTTTTTTTTTTTTGATTGAGTTTTTGGTCTATTTTTGTTGTTTTGTTTGTGAGTTTGTTGTTTTTTTTTTTTGAGTTTTTTGATGATTTTTCTTGAGTTATTGTTTTTTTTTTTTGTTTGCTTTTTGTAGGATTTTTGCTTTTGAGGTGTTTCAGTTTTTTTCTTTTTTTGTTTGTGTTTGTTTTTTTTTGATTTGTTTTTTTGTGATGATTGTTTGGTTGATGATTGATTTTTGTTGTTTTTGACTTTTGTTGTTTTGTTTTTTTTTTTGTTTTTTGGTTTTTTTTGAGTGTTGTTGTTTTTGGGTTTGAGTGTTTATTTTTTGTTGATTTTGATGAGTTTGAGTTTTGTTTTTTTTTTTCGTTTTGCTTTTTTTTGTTTTTGTTGTTTTTTTTTGGTTTTGACTTTGTGAGTTTGTTTTGTTTTTTTTTTGATTTGTTTTTTGATATCTTTTTGTTGATTTTTGGTTTGATTTTTGATGTTTTTTTTGTTTTTTTTTTTTTTTTTTTTTTGCTTTTGTTTTGTTGTTGTTTTTTTTTTTATTTTGTTTGATTGAAATATGGCAGCTCTTAGGGACTTTTTTTTTTTTGTGTTTGTTTGGTAGTGGATTTTGTTTTTTTTTGGTTTTGTGTTTTTTTTTGTTTTTGAGTCCTTTGTTTTGTTGATCTGACAGTTTTGTTGTTTTTTTTGTTTTGGTTTTTGTTGGGTTTTTTTTATTTTTTTTGTTTTTTTTTTTTCTTTTTGAGGTTGTCTTTGTTTTTTTTTTTTTGTTTTTTTTTTCTTTGTTTTTTTGAGGTATTTGTTTGGTTTTTGTTGTTGTTTGTGTTTGTTTTTTTTCTTTTTTTTCTTTTTTTCTTTTTGTGTTTTGGCCTGACATTATTTTTTTTTTTCTTTGGTTATGAGTAGCTGTTGAGTCTCTGTTCTTGGTGTTTTTTTTCTTTTTGTCTTTTGGGGCCGCTTTTTGTTTTTTTTTTTGAGTGTTTTTTTCTTTTATTTATTTTCTTCGATGTTTGTGTTTTTTTTTTTTGATTTGTTTTTTTTTTTTTTTTTGAGTTTTTTTGTGTTTTTTTTGTTTTTATTGTTTTTTTGTTGGATGGTTTTTTTTTTTTGATTTTTTGTTTTGTTGTTTGGTTTTTGTTTCTTTTTTTTGTTTCGTCAGGATTTGATGTTTTTGTTTTTTTGATTTGTTTTTTTGTTCTTTTTTTTTTTTTGTTTTTTTTATTTCGTTTTTTTTTGATGTTTTCTTTGTTTTTTTTTTTTTTTGGTATTTAGTGTGTTTGTTTTTTGCTTTGATATTTGACATACTTTGTGTTTTTTGGATTTGTTGCGCGTCGGTTCGTTTTGTTCGTTTTTATTGATGGTTTTGTTATTTGTTTTTGAGTTTTTTTGTTTGATTTTTTCTTTTTTTTTTATTTTTTGAGGAGAGTTATGTTGTTTTGTTTGTTTTGTTATTTGTTTTTTTGTGATTTTTTGTTGAGTTTTTTTTTGTTTGTTTTTTGTTTGGTGGATGTTTTTTATTTGTTTTCTATCTTGACAAATATTCTTTTGAGTTGTGTTTTTAATTTTTTTTATTTGTTTTTTGTTTTTTTTGTTTTTTGTTTTTTTTTTTATTTTTTTTTTTTTTGTGTTTTATTGATTTTGTTTTTTTTTTTTGTTTTTGTGTTTTGATTTGTTTTTTGTTGTTTTTTTTGATTTTGTTTTTGATTTTTGTCTTTTTTTGTTTTTTGTTGTATATTGTCTTTGCTTTTTGGTGTTGTACATTTTTTTTTTTGTGTTTTTTTTTGTTGTGTTTGTTTTTTTTTTTTTTTTTTGATGGTTTTAGAGTGATTTTTTTTTGTTAGATTTTTTATTTTTCTGTTTTTTTTTTTGTTGGTTTTTTTCTTTGTCGATTTTTTGTTTTTTTTTCTTTTTGTTTTGCTTTTTTGTTTTTTTGTTTACATTTGTATTTTTTTGTTTTCTTTGATTTTTTTTTGTGTTTTTTTTTTTTTTGTTATTGTTTTTTTTTTTTGTTGGAAGTGGTTGTTTTGTTTTTGACTTTTTTGTTGTTGTTTTTTTGTTGTTTGATATTTTGTTCTGTTGTGTGTTGCTTTTTTTTGTTTTAGTTTGTTCTTTTTTTTGATTTTTTTTTTTATTAGGAGTAGTATTTTTTTGTTGGAGTATTGTGTTTTTAGTTGAGTTTTTCTGATTGTTGTTTTTTTTAGATATTGATTTTGGGATTTTTTTTTTTTGGTTTTGTATTTTTTTGGTGTGTTGTTTGTTTTGTTTTTTTGACCTTTTTGTTTTTGAATTTTTTTTTTGTTTAGTTTTTCTGTGTCTTGTGATTTTTTTGTTTTTTTTTTTTTGTTTATTTTTGTTTTTATTGTTTTTTTTTTTCTTTGTTTTGATTTTTTTTTTTGTTGTTTTATTTTTGTAGTTTTTGATTTTTTTTTTTTTTTTGAGTTGTGAGTTGTTGTGTCTTTGTTTCCTTTTTTTTTTGAGTCATGGTTTTTTTTTGTGATTTTTTTTTTTTTTTTTTGTTTTTTTTTTTTGTTTGTTTCTGTTTTGTTTGTTTTTTTATTTTTGATTCTGTGTCTTCTTTGTTTTGTGTTGTGTGTGTTTGTTTTTTTTTGGAGTTTTCTTTTTTTGTTTTTTGTTTCTTTTTTTTGTTTGGTTTTTTACTGATTGTGTTTTGTTTTTGCTTTTTTTTGAGTTTGTTTTTTTTTTTTGTTTTGTTTTTTTTTTATTTGTATTTTTTTGTTGTTTTTTGTTGAGTTTTGTGATGTTTTTTGACTGATTTGTTTGATGTTTTTTTTTGATTTTGTTGTTCTTTTGTGTTTTGTTTGTTTTATTGTATTTTTTTGTTTGTTTTTTTGTTTTTTTGAGTGTGTGTGATTGTTGTTTTTTTTTTTTGTCATATATTGTTGTTTGATTTTTTGTTTTTGTTTTTTTTTTTTTTTTGTTTGTGAGTTGTTTTGTTGTGTGTGTTTGTGTTTTGTTTTTTGTGTTTTTTTTGTGTACTTTGTTTTTTTTTGTTGACATATACATTATGTTGTTGTTTTTTTTTTTTTTGTGTAGAAGCTATCTGACTTTTTTTTTTTTTTTTTGTTTTTTTGTGTGGTTTTTTTTTTTTTTTCTTTGTTTTGAGTTTGTGTTTTTTTTTGTTGAGTTGATTTGTTTTTGTTTTTTCATATTTTTGTCATTTTGTGTGATACATTTAGTGTTTTTCTTCTTTTTTGTTTTGAGTTTTGTTTTTTTTGGGTGGGGGTGGTGATTTTTGGGTTGTTTTTTTTGAGCTATTTTTTTTTTTTTTTTTTTTGGTTTTTTGTTTTTTTTTTTGTGTTGTATTTTTTTTGATTCTTTTTTGTTTTTTTTTTTGTTTTTATTGCATTTTTTTTTGGAGCTATCTGACATATACATTATAGTCTTTGTTTTGTTTTTGTGTTACTTTATTTATTGATGTTGTTTTGAGTGTTGTTTTTTTTGTTTTTGTGACTTTTTTTTTTGGAGCTATCTGATGTCTTTTTTGTTTTTTGGATATATTGTTCTTTTTTGTCTTTTTCATATGCGTAGTGATTTTTTGCTTTTGATTTGTGTTTGTTTTTTTTGTTTTTTTGTGATGTGTGATGTTGTTTTGGGGTCTCTGTAATTACATGATTTTGTTAGTTTTCGTTTTTTCTTAGCTATCTGGTGTTTGATTTTTTTTTGTTTTGAGTTCTTTTTGGTTGGTTGTTGTTTGATGAATGATTTTTTTTTTATGTTTTTTGTTGTTTTTTATTTTTTTTTTTTTGGTTTTGACTTTTTTCTTTCTTTTGGTTTTTTTTGATTTTTGTGATTTTGTTTTTTGTTTGTTATTGTTTGTTGTTTTTTTTTTTTTCATATATACATTTACATTTAGGAGCTATCTGACATATACATTTACTTTATTTTTTTGTTGCTTTTTTTTTTTTTTGTTTGTTTTTTTGGTTTTTTTTGACTTTTGTGTTTTTTTTTTTTTTTTTTTGACTGTTTGGGTTTGAGTTTTTTTGTTTTGGTTGATGTTTTTTGGTTTTTATTTTTAGATTTGATTGTTGATGAGTTTGATTTTGGTTTTTTTACTTTTTTTGTTTTTTTATTTATGGTTTTTTTTTTTTTTTTTGTTTTTTTTTTGAGGTTTTTTTTGTTGTTCGTTTTTTGTGGGTTTTTTCTTGCTTTTTGTTTTTTGATTTTTGTTATGTTTTTGTGTCTGAGCTAGTTTTTTTGATTTTTTTTTAGTTTGATTGAGTTTGAGTGTTGATTGTTTTTGTTTGCTTGTGTTTTTTTTTTTGTTTATTCTTGTTTTTTTTTTTTTTTTTTGAGTTTGGTTTATTTTTTTTTTGTAGTTTGGTTTCATGTTTTGTTGTTTGTTTTTCTACATTTTTGTTGAAATTGTTTTTGTGTGTTTTTGTTTTTTTTATTTTTCTTTGGTGTTGATTTTTTTTTTGTACTTAGTTTTTGTTTTTTTTTCTTGTTGTTTGGTTGTTTTTTTGTTTTTTTTTTTTGTTTTTTTTTCGTTGTTTGAGTGAGTTGTTTTGTTTGTTTGTCATATTTTGGTGTTTGTTATAGGACGTGCTAATTGTGAGTTTTTTTTCTATTTTTATATTTGTTTTTTTTTATTTTTTTCTGTATCTTGTTTGGTTTTTGGTTTTGTTGTTTGTTATTGGTTTTTGTGTTTTTGTTTTTTTTTGTGTGTTTTGACATTTGAGTGTGGTTGGATTTGTTTTTTTTGATTGTTTTTGAGTTTTGTTTTTTATTTTTGTTGTTTTCTTGATTTGTTTTTTTTGGCCTTGCTGTTTTTATTTTGTTTGTTTTTTTGTTTGGATTTTTTTTTTTGTTTTTTATTGAGTGATTGTTTTTTTGTTTTTGTTTTTTATTATTGTTTTTTTTGGGTTTTTTTTTTTTTTCTGATGTTGTTCTATTTGTTTTATTTTTGTGGTTTTTTTTTTTTTAGTTTTTGATTGAGTGGTCAATTTATTCGTTTTATTGAATGTGTTTTTTTTTGTTTTTGTTTTTAATTTTTTTTTTTGCTTTTTTTTTTGTTTTGTTTTTTTTTTGGGTGTTGATGTTTGTTTGAGTTTGTTTTTGTTTGTGTTTTGAGTTTTTTGGAGGTGTTTTGCAGTTTGTTTTTTTTGATGTTGTTTTGTTTTGTGGTTTTGTGTTTTTTTTGTGTTTTGTTTGTGTTGTGTTGGTGTGGGTTTTTTTTTTATGTTGTTTTGTTTTTTTCATAAGTATTTTTTTGTTTTTTTTTTTGATTTGAGTTTTTGGACTTGTTTTTTTTTTTTTTTGTTTGGTTTTTCTGCTCTTTGTTTTTAGTTTTTATTTTTTCCCTTGTGTGACATATACATTTGTAGGTTCTTGTTTTTATGTTTTTTTTGTTTTTTTTCTTGTTTTTTTCGATTGCTTTTATTTTTTGGGTTGGTGTGTTTTTTTTTTTGAGGTTTTTTAATTCTTTTTTTTTTTTTTTTTTTTATTTATATGTTTGAGTTTTTGATTTAGTTTTGACTATCTGACATGTTTTTTTTTGTTTTGTTTTTTGATATTTTTTTCGTTTTGTTTTTGTTTTTTTTTTGTTTATGTTGTGTTGGTTGTTTTTGACATTGATTTTTTTTGAGGAGCTGTTTTTTGTTTTTGGTTTGAGGTGTTATTTTTTTTTTTTTGTTTTTTTTTTTTTTTTTTTTGATTTTTTTTGTTTTGTTTTTTGATGTTGTTTTTTTTTTATTTTCTTTTGTTTTTTGTTTCTGACATTTTATTTTTTTTTCTTTTTTTTTTGATTCCTTTTTTTTTTTTGTTTGTTGTTTTATTTACATTGTGATTTTTTGATAGCTGTGTTGAATCTGACATATACTCTTATTTTGTTTTGTTTTTTTTTATTTTTTTGTGAGTGTGTGTTTTGTTTTTTTTGTGTTTGTCTTTTTCTTGAGGTTAGGACTATCTTTTGACATATTTTCTGACATTAGGTTTGGTTTTGCTAGGGTTTTGAGTGTTTTTTTTTGTTTTCTTTTGGTTCTTTTCTTTTCTTTTTTGACAGGTTTTTTTTTTTTTTTTTTTTTTTTGTTTTTGTTTGTGTTTTTTTTTTGTGGTTTTTTTTTTCTTTTTTTGTTATTACATTTTTTTTTTTGATTTGTTTGATTGTTGTTTTGTAGTTTTTTGCTTGTGATTGTTGTTTGTTTTTTCATTTTTTTTTGTTTTTCTGACATATTTTTTTTTGTTTTACAGATTTTGAGATTCGTTTGAGTTTTTGTTTGTTTGGGCGTTTTTCGTTGACATACAATGTTTTGTTTGATTGTTATTTCTTTTTTGTGTTTTATTTGTGGTTTTTTTTTGTGTTTTTTTTATTTTTTGTTTTAGTTTTTGGAGTCATCTTTTTTTTTTTTGGGTTCTTGTTTTTTTTTATTGACATATACATTTAAGTTTTTGTGTGCTATTTTCGATCTGAGTTGTGATGATTTTGTTTTTTTTTTTTGGTTTTGAGCTTTTTTTTTGTCTTTGCTTTTTTGGTTCTTTTGAAGTTGTGTTTTTTTTTGATATTTCATCTTTGTGTTGTTTATTTGTTGTTTGACTTGTTTTTCTGTGTTTGACTTTTGTTTTCTTGTTTAGGTTTCTTTTGTGTGTTTTCTGTTTTTGTTTTTTGTTTGTTGAGTTGTTTTGTTGTTGGTTGTTTTTTTGGTTTATTTTTTTGTTTTTGTTGATTTTTTGCTTTTCTTTTTTTGTGTTTTTTTGTCTTTTTTTTTTTTTTTTTTTTTGTGTGTTTTGTGTTTGAGATATTTGTGTGTGTTTTGTTTTTTTGGTTTGCTTTTTGAGTTATTTTTGATGTTTTTGTTTTGTTTTTTTGAGGTTTCTTTTTGCTGATGTTTTTTGCTTTTGTTGAGTGTTGTTTGATTTTTTTTTTGTTGGTTGTTTATTTTTTTCTTTTGTTTTTATTGTTGTTGATTTTTGATGGTGTTTTTTTATTTTTTTTGTTTTTTTTGTTTTGTTTTGGTTTGTGTGTTTGTTGATTTGTTTGATTTTATTTTTTTCTTTGGTTTTTTTTTTTTTTTTTTTAGTTTGTTTTTTTGTGAGTTTTTTTTTTTCGTTTTGGTTTTGGTGTTTTTTTTTTTGTGGTTTGTTTTTTCTGTGAGAGATGTTTTTTTTTCATTGTTTTGATTTTTCTTGGTTTTTGGTTTTGGTGTTTGTTGTTGTTTTGACATTTTTTTTTTTTGATATTTTTTTTTTTTTTTGAGTTTTTTTTGGTTGTTTGTATGTTTTTGTTTTTTTGTTATGATTTGTTTTTGGACTTTTTTTTTTTGTTTTTTTGTTTGTTTTTTTGTTTTTGTTTTTGATTATTTGATGAGCTATCTGACATATATTGGTTTTTGTTTTTTTCATTTAGAGAGTTGTGTTTTTTTTTGTTTTTTGACTTTTGTTTTATTTTTTTTTTTTTTTTCTCTTTTGTTTTTTGCTTTTATTTTTGTTTTGTGTTGTTTATTTTGGTGTGGTATTTTTTTGTTTTGTTTTTTTTTGTTTTTAGTTTTTTTGATGTTTGTTTTTTTTATCTTTTTCTTTTTTATTTTTGTGTGTTTGTTTGTTTTTCTTTTTTTTGTTTTTGAGCTTGTTCGTTTGTTTTTTGTTTTGGTTTTTTTGTTCTTTTTGTTTTTTGATATTTTTTTCTGGTTTTTTTTTTTTTTTGTGATTGTTGTTTTTTTTCTTTTTTTTTATTTTTTTTTTTTTTTTTTTGAGTTTTTTGTTTTTTTTTCATTAGGAGCTATCTGGTGTTTGTTCTTTGACATATACATTAGGAGCTACCTTGACACTTGTGTTTTGTTGTTTTTTTTTTTTTATTATTTTGTTGTTTGTTTTGTGTTTTTTTTTTTTTATTTTTGTTTTTTTTGAGTGTTTTTTGTTTTTTTTTTTTGTTTTTTTTGGTTTTCATTTAGGAACTTGGTTTTTTTGTGTTTTTGTTTTTTATCTGACATATTTTGGTTGACATTAGGATTTGAGATGTTGTCTATCTTGACAATATACATTAGTTTTTTTTTTATTAAGGGTTTGTTGTTTTTTTTGGAGTGTTTTTTTGTTTTTTTCTTTTTTTGATTTTTGTTGATTTTTATTCTTTTTGATGAGTTATTTTTGTGTTTGTTTTGCTATGTTTGTGTTTCTGACCATATACTGTTTGTTTTTTTTTTTGATTTTAGGAATGTTGTTGTTTATTATCTGACATGTGTACATTTTTTTTTTTGGAGCTATCTGGTTTTTTTGTGGTTCATATACATTTAGGAGCTATCTGACATTTTTGTTGTTGTTTTGTGGGTTTTTTTTTGAGTTTTTTGTTGATACATTTGTTTTGGTTTTTTTTTTTTTGGTGTTTGATGGAGCTATCTGACATTTTTTTTTTGATATAGGTGATGTTGTTTTATTAAGTTTTTTGAGTTGTTTTTTGAGGTTGTCTTTTTTTGTTAATCTGATTTATACATTAGTGAGTTTTGAGCTTTTTTGTGATCTGACATATACAGTTTTTGTTTTGTTTTGAGTTAGGTATCTATCTGACATGTTTGATACAATTTTTTTTGTTTGGTTTTTGTTTTTCTTTTTTGTGTTGCTGAGGAGCTATCTGATATATACATTAGGATGAGTTTTTTGATGATAGTATCTGACATATACATTTTTTTTGTTTTTTTTTTGTTTAGGAGTTTTTTTTTTTTTGTTATTTTTTTTTGTTGTTTTGTTTTTTTTTGCTATTTTTCTGATATATAATTGTTTTTTTTCTTTTTTTTTTTGATTAGGAGCTAGTCTGACGTCTTGAAATACATTGTTTCTTTTTGTTGAGTACATTTAGGAGATATCTGACATTGGTGTTTTTTGATACAGGTGTTAGGTAGCGTTTGTTGTTTTTTTTTGATCTGATATATTCAGTTAGTTATTGTTTGATTTTTGGTTGTTGAGCTATCTTTGACATATACATTTGATACATTTAGGTTTGATTTATTATTTTGTTTTTCTTGTTTTTTGTTGTGTTTTTTTTTGGAAATTTTTTGATACTTTTTTTTGAGTGGTTGTGTTTTGAACTATATAAAGTTCGTTTGTTGAGAGTTTTTTTTTCTTTTTTGTTTATGCCATTATATTCTTTTTTTGTGTCTTTGAGTGGTGTTTTTGAGTACACTTTTCTGGTTTGTTTTAGAGCCTTTTTTTGGTGTTGTTTTTGTTTTGATTTGATGTAAAAGAACAATTTTTGCATTTTTTTTTTTGTTTAAGTTTCAGTGCTATTGAGTTTTTTTGAGTTTGAGTATTTTAGTAAGCAATTACTGAGATCATGACTTATGTGCTTATATTCATATGTCAAGTTTGACACACATTAAAATTTAGTACATTTATGTCTTAGCACAAAAATTACTTAAATTTCTCATTTTATGGTATAGAAGGTATCTGACACAGATGTAGAAATGAAATCTGACACATTGGAGCCAAACAACAAACAAGAAATACATAAAATACAGGAGCTTTTAGCCATCCACAACTACCAGGCAAACATGGCCTACAAGTATCTGACAATTGTTCTGTTGAAAGTCTGATAAACAAAAGATTTACTCTCTGTCAAATAATCATTACTTCTAACATATTTTGGTCATGGAATTCTGACAGACAAAGTAATGGACACATACATTGTTAACTCCCAGTTGATGTTGAGATATTTTCTGTTTGTACATAATTGTTGTGTGTTAGCTCTCATTAGATCTTGGATGATTTATGGAGCATACTCCTAATTACCATGCAATAGTTTCCAACAAACCTTTTATATAGTTATGTTTTCACTTTTATGCTAATGAATCATGGAAAGAAACCTATACCTCTTGTACGAATTATTATCTAATTTTCCACTTATAATAAAGTACAGTTAACCTTCAGAATTCATAGAAGTTCTCTCTGAAAAAGGCAATCACATCAGCCAGTACTGGGATGGCTGACCAGTGGCTATTTCTCTCCTAACGAAGATCAATTTAGTAAATTATAAGCTGGCCATGTAGCGGTTACTTGAGTTTTTTTGTTGTAGTATTTGTGATTTTCTTTAACATGGATACGTAAGACGGATATATTGAATTATTGAGGAAGTCATATGAGTGGAGTATATAACATAGGTTTATAATGTATGGTGTACAATTAGATGTGAATAATCCTGTAAAAGCCATGTACATTTCCGTATCCAAATACAATAATGGTAAAAATTTACTTCAAAGTATGGACTTTTGTATTTTATGCAATTAAAGAGTTATTTCATTTCTTGATATTTTTTATATCTAGGTGCATGATACATGTGATAATTATTCATCTTGATAACAGGATTCACACATTTTTTTACATGTAAAAATCAAGGATATTTTGTTCATTTTTCAAGATCTTTATGATCATATAGATGTATCAATATATGTCCCCTACCTTTAAAAACTATTATTTACTGAAAGTGAGTTAAATTAAAATAACAACTTTTTAACCAAAACTTGATGGACAGGCTGACAGATGAACTGTGCACAGATGAACAAAAAAATGAAGGGCTAATTAATGATGAATTTGATATTTTTCTCTAACATATTTTCATAGTCTAGCTATTATAAAGCTACATCATTTTTTCTATTCTCAAGTTATGTTAAGTTTTATTAGAATCACTCACACAATAATGTAATTTTCTCCCATGGTTCACAGAATTTTCCTTCTTTTTATGGGGGATGATTTCCTTGTCAACCCCTAGGGTGTTGACAAGCTGCATGCGATATGACGTCACAATACAATTTATGATGCAGAACTTCTGTGGCTTCTAGAATGCAGTACATTTTTATGTCAGACTTGACACAGATCTACTTAAATCTACACAGACATATATAAAAACAAAGGAGAAAAAAAATCAATATCTACCTTGAAAACATCAGGTTTGTCATTCAAGAATCTTACCCTCGGATTGAGATTCCTTTGTCATACCTTCAAGGTAGGGGTAGATTCTATTAGTCTGAGTAAACCTGTTAGTAATTGATTCTGGTTTTATAGCAACTACTGCTTACTAAGTAAATGACAACAGTGAACCTCCTAAACATTTATAGAGTTTTCAATTATTCTTAATTATTTCTAAGAATTTTTCAAGGCCCGGAATCATTATCAAAAGTTTTAAAGACACAATAACTTCAAAAAATTTCAAGACAAACAGTGAATTCAAAGGTTTTTAAGACTATTGCGACCCATTTATAATAAAACACTGGATTATAAGGTCTTATAATGACTTAGTTCAAATTTATTTAACAAAATGCTGCTATCATATGCCACTACGGCAGATTCATCTGTGTATACATGTATATCCAGGTGATCTTAGAATACAGGTATATACTGAAATAACCCATGAGCTTTCAAACACAGGTGTATATTGAAATAACCAATAAACTTTGAAATACAGGTATATATTGAAATAACCAATAAACTTACAAACATAAGTATATATAGAAATAACCAATAAACTTACAAACATAAGTATATATAGAAATAACTGATAACCTTTCAAACACAAATCATATTGAAATAGCCAATAAGTTTTCAAATACAGGTATATATTGAAATAGCCAATAAGCTTTCAAATACAGGTATATGTTGAAATAGCCAATAAGCTTTCAAATACAGGTATATGTTGAAATAGCCAATAAGCTTTCAAATACAGGTATATGTTGAAATAACCAATAAACTTTCAAACACAGGTATATTGAAATAACCAATAACCTTTCAAACACAGGTATATATTTAAGTAACCAATAAGCTTTCAAATACAGGTATATATTTAAATAACCAATAAGCTTTCAAATACAGGTATATATTGAAATAACCAATAAGCTTTCAAGGTCGCTTCGATTGATGCTTGTGTTGATGCCCTTTTCTAAAGGAACACATCATAGGGCCTTTAACACAGGGCCTTTATCACCAGGTCTTAACCACAGGGCCTTTATCACAGGGTCTTAACCAAAGGGCTTTTTCTCAGGGCCTTTACAACAAGGATTTATGACAGGGTCTTTATCACAGGGCTTTACCACAGGGCCTCTATCACAGGGCTTTTACCACAGGGCCTTTATCACAGGGCTTTCACCACAGGGCCTTTTCATATAGGGTCTTAATCACAGGGCCTTTCTTACAGGATTTTTATCTGATATTGATGCAGTTATATACGTGTAGCAGTTTACAAGCTTATATTAAAATACTTGTACAATCAATGACACAGATTGTTGTGTTTTCTTTACATGTTCTGTAATACAGATAGTAAGGAAATCCTACATATGTGACAAGTATTAAGATACTGTAGACCTGTGTTAATTTGATGACAGCTGTCACCACTGTCATCTGACACTATAAATCAATACCAGACTCAAATCTCTTGTATGAAAATGGCCGGGTTGTGCCTCACCTAATACATCAGACATGTATCATGACGCAAGTTCATTGACAAAAATTTCTGCAAGTACATGAAATACGACTTATATTACAGACAACAGCAACATATTTCTATGGACCTGTCAACATGTCACTTTATCAGTATTAAATGAAATGTTGTTTTGATGGCTTATTGATTTAACTAGCAATGAATGTTTTCATTCTTGTTTACCAGTTTATCTTTCATACAATAACAAGCAGGAATTCACAACCATCCCACATTTTATGAATAGCAGTACCTCAAATACTTCCCACATAGCAAAATATTATTTACTGATAACACTTTACTATTGTAACAGTATTCAAATACTCTCTTCCAGTTCTACAGAATGGAGAAGTGGGGAAGTGACTTAATTCACACCTATTAGGAACACTGACTAAATTCACACCTAGGGACACTGAATTAATTCATACCTAAGGGACACTGAATTAATTCACACCTAAACATGCTAAGGACACTGACTAAATTCACACCTAAGGGGCACTGACTAAATTCACACATAGAGATACTGAATTAATTTACACCTAAGCATGCTAAGGACACTGACTAAATTCACACCTAAGAATGCTAAGGATACTGACTAAATTCACACCTAAGAATGCTAAGGATACTGACTAAATTCACACCTAAGAATGCTAAGGATACTGACTAAATTCACACCTAAGAATGCTAAGGATACTGACTAAATTCACACCTAAGAATGCTAAGGATACTGACTAAATTCACACCTAAGGGGCACTGACTAAATTCACACATAGGGGCACTGACTAAATTCACACATAGGGACACGGCCTTTAGACCCTGACTTGATTTACATCTTAGGGACATTGACTTTATTCACATCTTCAAATAATGTTTCTTTGAAGACAAGTCTCTGATTATCTTATTCTGAAGTTGGCAACTGTAAGTGAATGGCAAACAGAATCCAAAGTTCTACCACCAGACCACTATGAGAAGTATACTAGTGATGGAGTTTTGGAGATTTCTTATACACTGTTGTATGGGATTTCTTGACAGTGTGATTGTCCAAGTATAGTGAAACCTGTATATAGGGGCCACCTAAGGGAACAGAAAATATTGACCTTTATGTGCAGGTGACCCTTATTTACACATTTAATTAAGTATGAAGTATGTAGTCAAGGGACTTGACAAAACTAGCCCTTAAAAAGAGGCTATCATTATATAGAGGTGACCACTATAGCAGGTTTTACTGTATATTAAAAAAGATGGGAATGGGACATCTAAATTATTTTGAACAAAATCAAAATTTTATAAATCAGTTAGCAGCTACATGTAGTAAGATATATTTCCCTCATCAATTATCTGTGAAATCAATTCCAAGGAAGGCAAAATTAAGTACAGATTTATTTTTGCAACACATGCAATCATTAAGAGTGTTGTGTTTAACAGTACAAAGTATATTTACAAAGAAAGTTGAGTTTAATTTCTTAATGATTGGATTATTACTGAGGTGAAAGGCAAGGAACAGCTGCTACCAATTTTCATGTTTATTACGTTATTAGGTAATACAATATATATCCACCATGTTAATAGGTCAATGTCACATATGTTGTAATATTGTCTTATTCAACATATATGCTTCTCCTGTAAGTAGAACTTAAGCTAACAGACTTGAACTGTGTGTACATGTATAAGTAGTGAACATGAATACTGTGGACAAAAGAGAATAAACATTGTTGACAAATAAAAGTGATTGACAGACGTCTTTGATAGATGGATGTCACTGACAAACATCACTAACAGACAGATATCACATACAGAGACAGTTGACACAGAAAAATGTTGCTGAGACAGACATATGTCACTTAAAGACAGACAGATATCACCTACAGAGAGATCTTGCTGAAATGCATACAGATGTCACCTACAGACAAAGAGATCTAGCTGACCGACAGATGTCAGAGAGAGAGAGAGAGAGAGAGAGAGAGAGAGAGAGAGAGAGAGAGAGAGAGAGAGAGAGAGAGAGAGAGACAGAGAGAGAGAGAGAGACACACAGAGAGACAGAGAAAGAAAGAGAGAGAGATAGAGAGAGAGAGAGAGAGAGAGAGAGAGATCCAGTTGACAGACATACAGATGTCACCTACAGACAGAGAGAGCTAGCTGAGAGACATAGAGATGTTACATACATAAAGAGAGATCTAGCTGACAGATAGATGCCACCTACAGACAGTGGATCTAATGACAGACAGATGTTACTGACATACAGATGTCACCTACAGAGAGATCTAGCTAACAGACAGACGGATGTTACTGACAGACAGATGTCACCTACAGATAAACAGATTTAGCTGACAGACAGATGTCACTGACAAACAGACAGAGACCTAGCTGACAGACAAATGTTACCGACAAACAGACAGATGTCACATACCAACAGAGAGACCAAGCAGACAGACAAATGTCACCTACAGACAGAGAGATCTAGCAGACTGACAGATGGCACTTACAGACAGAGACCTAGCTGACAGAGAGAGAGATCTGACAGACAGACAGATGTCACCTACAGACAGACAGATCTAGGTAACAGACAGGTATCACTAAAACAGGCTTATACAAGTAAATTAAAGTTAAAAATCACAACCAAATCATATGACAGTATTGATAAGTATCTTATCCTGTAAAAGATGTCTTTGAATGATATAGAATGTACAAACACATACATTCTTAAACCCTGATAAGCACAATGTATGTAATGTATGGGTAGACAGATAATAATTACATATGTACAACTCACTACCATAGCCTTATGGTTATAGTTTACACAGACAAACATAGTACAGTATTGCTGTATGCCTTTTACAATTAAGTTTCCATTGAAAAAACAGACATGATAATAAAAAGGTGCCCGACTGTATAAAAACATTACATATTTCTTGCTAAAAGCAAGCCTCATTTAAATCTTATAAAAATACAACAAAATCACCGGCAAAAACTACAGATAAAATATTATTGGATGGAAACATGATCTGAAGTTGTGAAACAAACAGTCAATCAAAATGCTGGCAATGAACACAGAGTGATACTGATATAGGGTTTAAGAGATTTTGTCAGATTGTATGTTGGCAATAGTCCATTTAGAGGTACTTTTATCAAAACCAAAACAAACTGTAAAAGTAAGCAATCAACATATACATTGTATAGTATATTTATATATATATATATATATATATATATATATATATATATATATATATATATATATATATATATATATATATATATATGATGTGTATATTATGTATGTGTTTATATGTGTGTGTCTGGTGTGTATGTGTATATGTCTGATGTGTATATATAAATATGTGTGTATGTATGTGTGTGATGTATGTGTGTGTCTGAATGCATTTGTACATTTTTGTGTGTGTATGTTTATGTGTGTGTCTGTGTATATGTCTGGTATGTATGTATGTGTGTGTGTGTGTGGTATGTGTGTACATGTATGTGTTAATATATGTGTGAATGTGTCTGGTGTGTGTGTATGCTTATTTCTGTGATGATGTGTATGTGTGTATGTGTGATGTGTAAAGTGTGTGTCGGTGTGTGTGTATGTTTATTTGTGTGTACATATGTGTTTATATATGTGTGTGTATATTTATGTATGTGTGTCTGTGTATATGTCTGATGTGTATGTGTGTGTATGTGTGTACATATGTGTTTATATGTGTGTGTGTATATTTATGTATGTGTGTCTGTGTGTCTATTTGTGTGTTGTATGTGTTTATTTGTGTGTGTATGTTTATGTGTGTGTCTGTGTATATGTCTGGTATGTATGTATGTGTGTGTGTGTGTGTGTGTGAGTGTGTGTGTGTGGTATGTTTATTTGTGTGTGTGTATACTGGTATGTATGTGTGTGTGTAAATGTATGTGTTTATGTGTGTGTGAGTGTGTGTCCAGTGTGTCTGTATGTGTGGTATGTGTATGTTTTATTTGTGTGTTTCTGTCTGTGTATATGTGTATGATGTGTGAGTGTATGTACATATGTGGTATGTGTGTAAATGTGTGTCTGTGTATATGTCTGATGTGTATGTGTGTGTGTGGTATGTTTGTATTTGTATGTGTGTGTGTATGTGTGTGTGTCCGGTGTGTGTGTATGTGTTTATTGTGTGAGTGTGTCTGTGTGTCTATGTTTATTTGTGGTGTGTATATGTATGTGTGGTATATGTGTAAATGTATGTGTTTATGTGTGTGTGTGTGAGTGTGTCCAGTGTGTGTGTATGTTTATTTGTGTGTTCTGTGTATATGTCTGGTGTGTATGTGTGGTATGTGTGTAAATGTATGTGTTTATGTGTGTGTGTGTGAGTGTGTGTGTATGTTTATTTGTGTGTTCTGTTTATATGTCTGGTGTGTATGTTTGGTATGTGTGTAAATGTATGTGTTTATGTGTGTGTCTGGTATGTGTATGTATGTTTATTTGTGTGTTCTGTGTATATCTCTGGTGTTTGTGATTTGATGCACAATCAATACATGGACTTGAATCAGATAGGTTGAACACACGTTTATTTAAACATAATACAACATTTATTTAACTCTATCAGAGAGAACATGACAGATCTGTTACACAAAAAATAATTAAAAAGATAAATAAATGAAATTAGATAAATATATCAATTTATAAAAATTAGGCTTCAGATATTATTAGTGTCTTTACATTCCTTTTGACCTAGATGCACTGTAATTATCTATATATTTCAGTATGTGCATATAATTGGAAAATATTTGAGGATAATCACTATGATATATAAACAGTATCTGCAAATAAAGTTTCTATTGATAAACAATATTTACAAAAACATAATACACTGTACATATGTACAAATATAGTTTTCTGTAAAAAAAATCATTTCTATTAATAAACAGCATCTGTCAGCAAACAACATGTACCGAAAGATTTTGTCAGTACAAAAACAATCATTAGTAAACATTACTGAAAACAGTATCTTTTGTGTCAGTACAGTATCTGTCAGTAAACAGTATCTGTCAGTAAATAGTATCGGTCAGCAAACAGTATCTGTCAGCAAACAGTATCTGTCAGTAAATAGTATCGGTCAGCAAACAGTATCTGTCAGTAAACATTACCTGTCAGCAAACAGTATCTGTCAGTAAACAGTTTCTGTCAGTAAACAGTATCTGTCAGTAAACATTACAGTTTCTGTCAGTAAACATTACCTGTCAGTAAACAGTCTCTGTCAGTAAACAGTATCTGTCAGTAAACATTACCTGTCAGTAAACATTACCTGTCAGTAAACATTACCTGTCAGTAAACAGTATCTGTCAGTAAACAGTCTCTGTCAGTAAACAGTCTCTGTCAGTAAACATTACCTGTCAGTAAACAGTCTCTGTCAGTAAACATTACCTGTCAGTAAACAGTATCTGTCAGTAAACAGTATCTGTCAGTAAACAGTCTCTGTCAGTAAACATTACCTGTCAGTAAACAGTATCTGTCAGTAAACAATATGTAAACATTACCTGTCAGTAAACATTACCTGTCAGTAAACATTACCTGTCAGTAAACATTACCTGTCTGTAAACAGTATCTGTCAGTAAACATTACCTGTCAGTAAACAGTATCTGCCAGTAAACATTACAGTCTCTGTCAGTAAACAGTCTCAGTCAGTAAACAGTCTCTGTCAGTAAACAGTCTCAGTCAGTAAACAGTATCTGTCAGTAAACAATATGTACCTCACCATTTTGTATAGGTTCTATATCTGTTAGTGAACAGTATTTGCCAGTAAACAGTATCTGTCAGTAAACAGTATCTCTCAGTAACACCTGTCAGTACATGTGAAACTAAAACATTTTGTCAGTATTAAGTAAAACATCTGTCAAAACAGTCTTAAAACAGTATCAGTAAACATTACCTGTCAGTAAAAGTAGTCTGTTACATTACAAAACATGTTACAGTTAATTGTATTAATCTATCAATTTGTACACAGATTTGCCTATACTTAAGCATTCCTTCTGTTTATGTGTCGGTCAAATGGAATTCTGACATAGAATATCTGGTTAACATTACCAGTAAACAGTATCTGTCAAACTGAATAAACAGTCTAAACAATGACATGGAATATTGAAGGCCCTCAAATGGAATTCTGACATAGAAAATGTATTGTATAGCCTTAAGTATCTCAAACTGACCATGGTTAATTCTGACATAGACATTTGCCTATACTTAAGGCCGGTCAAATGGAATTCTGACATAGAATATAGGCCCTCAAATGGAATTCTTTTTGCCAATTCAGCATCTTCATCAACTCACAATACTGTTTATTCAATCTCCTTGTCTGACAACTTGTCAAAGTCAGAAACTATATATGAACCCTGTGTGTCACAGTGTTTAAGTTTGGAAATGGCACTAGTTCATGTAACACCTGATACCCGATAATGTTTGTGCAGGACTATTGTTACTATTAGTGACGGAATGACACTGGAAAATGATATCCCACACTAACATCATTTCAGAGGGAAGATTAAGTAGGGTTATGTTCCATCACCATTTGAGATACTAGTACCGCACAAACATCATCGGTTATCACGTGGTATATGAATCAGTCCCAATGACTTTTATTATATTTGTGTCTTTGGAAGGCTAGTCCTGAAATCCTGTAAAGCTCCAAAACTGTCAAACAATCAGCTAATGCTGTACTCCTGTGAGGAATCTATTTCTATATCTTATCAATATACTCCAGTAAAACAATTGACTCTTTTGCACTACAATGACTGGCTGACACAAATGTGTCCTTGGTTATGGATATGTAAAATGTCAACTGATCTTTTGTAACTCATATAACTACTGGATGGCAAACTTCCCCAGTTCATTAATACTCATGTCTGTCACACTTGTTGAATTTGTTTTTGTCAGTATTTCAATGTGATGGGAATGTTGGCAGAATTTCAATATCTGTAAATATCTTACATGTGTGTGACAGATATCACAGAACAAAATGTATCTGGTATGTATAACACATTTGCTGACTCTAAACATTCCTTAGTCAGTTACCCCTCATGGAATAAATCTGCTAGCAACTGACTTGGTTGTCATGCTGTCAATCTGCTAATTATTGCCTGTTGGTTGCCATGGTGGCAATCTGCTAATAACTGACTATTGGTTGTTTTGGTGTCAATCTGCTAGTAACTGACTTGATTGTCATAAAATCAATCTGCTAATTATTGACTGTTGGTTGTCATGGTGTCAGTCTGCTAGTAACTGACTGTTGATTGGTTGTCATGGTGTCAATGTGCAAGCATTTGACTGTTGGTTGTCATGGTGTCAATGTACTAGTAACTGACTGTTGGTTGTCATGGTGTCAATGTACTAGTATCTGACTGTCGGCTGTAATGGTGTCAATCTTCCAGTAACTGTTGGTTGGTCCACATGCCAACAATCTACTAGTAACTGTCAGTCGGTCTACATGACAACAATCTGCTAGTAACTGTCAGTTGGTCCACATGACAACAATCTGCTAGTATCTGTCTGTTGGTCTACATGACAACAATCTGTTAGTATCTGTCTGTTGGCCTACATGACATCAACTTGTAAATGTCTTGGTTTGCTTGTCTTTGCATGACACCAATCTGTAAATGTCCTCCATTGTTTACCATAGCATCATCTGTCTGGGTATATTATCTTTCCTATGTTCTAATTTCACCAATCTGTAAATGTCCTCCATTGTTTACCATAGCATCATCTGTCTGGGTATATTATCTTTCGTATGTTCTAATTTCACCAATCTGTAAATGCCTTAGTCTTCTTTGCCTTAGCCTTGTCAGTCTGGGTATATACATGTAATAATCTTTTGTAAGTTCTTATTACTTCAATCTGTATATGCCCTAGTCTTCTTTGCCTTAGCCTTGTCAGTCTGGGTATATACATGTAATAATCTTTTGTAAGTTCTTATTACTTCAATCTGTATATGCCCTAGTCTTCTTTGCCTTAGCCTTGTCAGTCTGGGTATATTAATATTCTGATTACATCAATCTGTAAATGTCCTGACTGCAATCTAAGTGGCATCACTCTAACAGAGTCATATTGAATCTTTTTTGAGTATCAGATGTCATATTGACAAATTCTTTCTGAATCTTCATTTCGATCAGATAAATTTGCAGACTTAATGAATCTTTGTGCTTTGTGGACATAATCCTGTCATCTAGCGGAAACAGAGAACTAGTCTACAGTTTATCAAAGTGAACCGTGACTGAGGTGCCATGTATAGACTTGTAAGATACAGGAGGATACACACATGTATTAACAAAATCTGTCCATTGTTTTGTATGAGAAACTTAAATTCCCATCTAGTTATGGACTTTCCTTTATGAACTCTTCGGTGTTTTATGAGCCCAAAAATCAATTTTGTGACATATCAAAAACCAAACATGATGTACGGGAATTATATGTAGCATAGTAAAATCCATATAACCTGTTGGGGGGGGGGGGGGGGGGGGGGTTGAGTATAGTGATCTCTTTCTTGACATGGACAAATTTAAACTTTAAGTAATAAAGCATAACATTAAAATTACACTGATTAGAGTAACTGTTGCTATTTGTAACCATGCACAGGAGAGTATTCAGTGAGGAATAAAACATTTTTCCCATGCATCTTGTCAGAACTGAAAAGTGAGTAGAATCATCTGTGTAATGATAAAAAGGTTACTTCACCCCACCATCTTATGGACAATTAAATACACAGTACTTCAGTCTTCATGTTTCTTTTGTGTTTATTTATGTTTATCACTTCGTCGATCATTTTTTAGCTACAGATTGCAATTGTTTGCCACAAATCTTGCTACGCCGATGCAGTGAGTGTTCCTTTATGCCTAAATTGTGTGGTGTTGGGCCCTGATTTGCTGAGCAAACAGAATAAAGGATATTCTCAGACTTAAGAATATTATAAAGTTTCCATCAAGTGGGCCCTCAGTGTTTGAAAGACTTGTCATATATTTATTATTAACATTTCTACACCAATACCTACAATACTATGCCTATAGTCTATCAGTCACAGAGATGTTTATCATATTACTCAGAACATTGTAGTTTATTTCATTTTACACAAAATGAAGAAGCACTAACTTGTAATCTCAGGCTATAACCCCTCTTTATGTTACCTAAGGATAAGTTGCAGCTGACCTTTCACTTCTCATTTGTAAATGATTTGGTTGTTATAACAACATGTAGACAACTGATGTAGTTAATGCAACTTTACATAAAAACAGAGACTTTGGAGAAAAACTGCACCAATATACTGAGTAAAGATAATTTATGACACATGAAATAGACCAGATATTTCATTATGAAGGCTTCTCCCTATTCTAGACATATTCAGAACGATAAAATCAAATACCATTCCAACAATGATGTATAAACCTACTGTTATGATTTACATATACGTCTATATTGCCTTCCTGATCAAATGACGGACTACTTCTGTGATGCAAAGGGCAGATTTCATCATATTTAAAATACAATTTGACTTAATTGTACTGAAGTGAAACTGAATATTGATCAATTATCAAGGAAGTTCTGTGTAATTGAAGGCTAATGTATACCAGTACAATCTCATATAATGAAGAAGCCACAAGTTTATGGGAAAATAACGATCAAAGAAGATGTACATCTAACAATTGAAGGATACAGCAATAAACTACGGCAACATGAATAATGATTTAGAACATGATACCTCAAACACTAATCCCAAGCGAACACTTTTCTTTCTTCCAAAAACTACAAAAAGAAATATTTGAAAATAATGAGCTTACCTAGTTTCCTCTTGCAGTTTCATCTTAAATAAAACTGCAAAACATTTCTTTATATATTATTTATGTAATTGCCATACTTGAAACATAAAATGTACAATATGAGAGATAAGAAACTTAGACTGCCTAATCGAACATAACTGGACAGGTGTTTTTAGGCATAATTAACAGGACCCAGTTGCACAATGCACTGTTAAATTTAAATGAAGTAAACCAATGTTAAACCAATAGGCTAACCATAGGTTAAATTTAACAATGTATTGTGCAACTGGGTCCCGCTGATGACTAGAGAGTGATGCAACAACTTGCAATTTCAAATTCTCGCTGAATAAAATTAAAAAATAATTACTTTTACTTAATTACACTGTACCAATATACAGTGAACCTGCTTTACAACGACATTCATTATAACGGAATATTCGGTATCTGACTCCGACATTAGATTCCGGAAACAAATGTACAAAACTCAGTGTAAATAAACTCTTTACAACGACGTAACATAGAACACACCAGCTGATCTAGCTATTGTTATCATTCTTGATTTTCTTCACAGTTGAGTTCATAGGTAAAAATAATTGCCAATAAAACAATTACACCATCAATTGTTTTCTAATCTCCACTGATAGGTGATGGCTTAGGTGTCAACAATTAGCGCTTGAATCACCCTTACCTGTACGTCAGGATGTTAAATACAAGCTGGGTACAAAGTGAAAAAATAAGATTGATAAATAAAGAATAAAAAATACACATAGTTGACAAGTTCCGTTAGGCTACATGTTCGTTCCGATGTGGTTACAATGGTGGATCTTTAAATTATATCAGTACTTGCGATAGCTGTAGACATTTTACTAAAACTTGATTTATGAAACGCATTTTTCAGAGAATTGTATCAGCAATCTCTGCATTTTTTTATTTTAGCAATAAAGTGTCTAAATCGGAATCTGGAGATTACATTCGGGCATTTTGTACATGATTCATGCATTTTACGACATCACCGATTTAATGAAAAAATAATTGTGCATCGATGTTAACATGATTAACTTGCATAAATTTTATCTATATATTTTCATACAGATTTTAATGTTGTTTTAAGTTTATTTATTGACATGTACAAATATATGCGTAAATGATACTCAAGGGAGCTAACTATGAAATGCTCACCACATCAAATTCATTACAGTGACAAATTCAATATAACGTCATTCCTACATGGGAACAAACATGGTCGTTATAAAGAGGGTTCACTGTATTTCTTTTTTTTTATAAAATATTCCTATGGCTATGTAGGGTTATGAAGTAAAAAGCAATTTTTTATAATTTTTTTCATTCTGTTTTTATTTACATACAAACTGTCTCATGTAAAAATAGATTTCATAGTAATGGCATCGTGACAATGTACTAACTTGCTTATATTTCTCCCCGTTTTACAGGTGATCTTCAGTTCCCTGTGCAGACAATAGGATGACGGAATTGTTTTGCCGTGGTTACATGTAATGGAGCGATCAGCTGTAAACTATTCACAAGTCATCAACCAACCAATCCAAGGCACCCTTGCTAAGAGTGCCGAAACATCATTTGTTAGTGCTGAAAAATCAGCCGCTCTGCCGGAAACGGATAACCAAAATGCCGAACCTCAAACCTACTATCAAGAGGCATATTACTTGTATTTCATAGCTGTGGTAGGAATTCTACTCAACGTTGTCGTTGTCGTCTTTATCTTCATTCGCAGGACGATGAGGAAATTGACGAGTGCTTTTTTAATTCATGCGTGTTTTTTGGATAGCTTAAAAGCTGCATATTGCATTCCTATAGCCCACAATCTAATTACGCAAGTTAAACCATCTGACTGTGATTTCTTTGGAGCTACTTATGTTTTGATAATTACTGCCTCCATGTTCAATATGGTGGCCATGGTTTGTACGGAAGCTTACACATTCGGAGAAGTGAATATCGGAGGGAATTCACACGGCTCATTGTGCTGTATAATTTTTGGAATAATTCTTGTATACATAGCCAGCACCATTCTACACTTAGGTCCTACACTTATAGGAGGATATTTTGATTTCCATCCACAGATAGGAAGTTGTTCTTTTGTTTTGGGGAAGCAAACCGGATATGTCGCACACGTCATGTGGATTGTAATCATCACACTTGCTGTTTTTGGAGTTATTCATTTCATTTGTAAATTGTATAAAGAAATTCAACAAAATCATACAAACAGAGTGTCCATGCTAGTTCGTTCTTCCATCACAATAATGGATAACCCTTTGACCTCAGCCTGTAATATTCAAACTATGATTAAGGATTCTAGTCATCGAGCAAAGATGTTTATTCTGGGTACGGTAGCTTTTGTACTGTGTTGGTATCCATTATTTTTATTGATTATAATTGATTCCCAGTTTAACGTGTCTCCAAAAGTTTATCAAGCTTTTAGTTTTATAGCCTGGACACAGGGAACCATACAGCCAATCTTGTACATATGCTTTGATCGCCATATCAATCTGCTTGCAAAATATTTCTACTGCGACCATTACAAGCAATATAATATGAATACAATCACAGATTGGATGAGCAGGCAGGCTACAAATGCTGACATAGAATTTGGTGAATCTCCGAGTCCTGATGAAGAGGGTCAGGATGACAATGAGGCTGATCATCGAAGTCTTTCCTGTCAACGGGATTTTGATGATGAGGAGGAGGATGAAATGATGGCCCCCCAAAGTGCCTGCGCATCACACCAAAGCCATGAAGGCACACCCGAATCAAACTCGGATAATAATTCCAGTGCTGGACATAATTTCCATGTGCATGAAAACACCCATTTAAAAGATGTTCGGATAACATGTTAATTTTTTTTAATGACTTGTTATTGGAATGATGACACACAATGAAGGAAAAGTTCTGTGCTATGGTGGCTGATTTCTGCCACCTCACCTCTATTGAACTATACTTTTTTGTAAAACAGTGAGTCCAAAGGAACTGTGTGATGGCAGAAATGAGACACCATTCTTTCAACATGTTCAAATACTTTGAGTTTTATGATGATTTATAAAATGCTGATATCTATTTTATATCAATATATAATAAGTTTGTTTTTAAAATACCCAATAGATTACAATAAATTCTACTATCATGGCAGTTACTTAACCCTTTCATCCCTCAATTTCCAAATGGTATGGTGTTTTCTATTGTTTCAGATCAGGCTATTGTGGTTTGTAGGGTTGAAAGGGTTAATGATTAAAGACCGCCACCTAGCAGTTGTAGAAAAGACCCTTAATACACAACATGTCCCCCAGCAGCTACATTATGATAAAATCTACTACATGGAAGTTACTTAATGATTAAAGACTGCCACCTAGCAGTTAAATTGTAGAAAAGATCTAAATACACTACATGTACCCCAGCAGTTAAATTATGATCAAATCTACTAATATGATCAGCTGGTAACATGCCTGACCATGATCACCTGGTTACACACCTGACCATGATCACCTGACCATGATCACTTGGTAAAACACTTGACCATGATCACCTGGTAACACACCTGACCATGATCACCTGGTAACTCACCTGACCATGATCACCTGGTAATTCACCTGACCATGATCACTTGGTAAAACACCTGACCATGATCACCTGGTAACACAGCTGACCATGATCACCTGGTTACACCTGACCATGATAACTTTCTTACACACCTGACCATGATCAATTGGTAAAACACCTGACCATGATCACAGGGTAACATGCCTGACCATGATTAGCTAGTAACACACTGACCATGATCACCTGGTAACATGCCTGACCATGATCACCTGGTTACACACCTGACCATGATCAATTTGTTACACACCTGACCATGATCACCTGGTAACTCACCGGACCACAATCACCTGGTAACACACCTGACCATGATCACAGTAACACACCTGACAATGATCACTGGTTAACACACCTGACCATGATCATGCCTGACCATGATCACCTAGTAACATGCCTGACCATGATAACCTGGTTACACACCTGACCATGATCACCTGACCATGATCACCTGGTTACACACCTGACCATGATTATCTGATTACTCACCTAATCATGGTCACTTGGTAAAACACCTGACCATGATCAGCTGGTAACAAACTGACCATGATCACCTGCTAACATGTCTGACCATTATCACCTGGTTATACTCCTGACCATGATCACCTGGTAACTCACCTGACCATGATCACTTGGTAAAACACCTGACCATGATCACCTGGTAACAACACCTGACCATGATCACCTGGTAACTTACCTGACCATGATCACTTGGTAAAACACCTGACCATGATCACCTGGTAACACACCTGACCATGATCAGCTGGTTACACACCTGACCATGATCACCTGGTATCTTACCTGACCATGATCACTTGGTAAAACATCTGACCATGATCACCTGGTATTACACCTGACCATGATAACAGGGTAACATACCTGAAAATGATCACCTGGTAAGTCACCTGATCATGATCACAAGGTAACACAACTGACCATGAACACAGTAACACATCTAACCATGATCACCGCAACACACCTGACTTTGATTACAAGTTAACACACCTGACCTTGATCACAGTAACAAACATGACCATGATCACAGGGTAACACACCTGACCATGATCACAGTAACACACCTGACCATGATAATCTGGTTACAAACTTTACCATGATAACAGGGTTACACACCTGACCATAATCACCTGGTAACACACCTGACCATGATCACAGGGTAACACACCTAACCATGATCACAGTAACACACCTGACCATGATCACAGGTTAACACACCTGACCATTATTTTATGGTCAGTGATCATGTCCTGTAATGTGCACCCACAATCTCCTTTTTGACTGCTTGCCTGGTGTCATCAACTGATCTAGGGAACCATTCCTTAACCTTGACTGTCATGGTGACCAATTTTAACTCTCCCATGCAATCTTTTATGTCTGAAGATTATAAAATTTGTGAAAATGTGCCATATTATAAAGACAAAACAACAAAGAGGAAACCATAAGTTTTCTTTTCCATCGTTTACATTTTACTTAAGACAAACGCACAAAAGACTTTGAGTTCAAAGCCTTGTCTATCATGTTATATGTTCCACTCTCTGTTCGGATATGATACAAAGGATATAAAGATGAAAACGATGTTATCCAAATTAGCAGGCTAATTGGATTCATCTTTTTGTGTAAGCTTTTTGAAGAGCTGATTCATGGTCAAAACGTTTATGTGAATGAACACAGATTTTTCAATTCCCTGAAACAGATGTTTGCTCAGTTCATTGTTGGCATGTCTGCAGAGCTGACAAAAGGGAGAGAACTCTTGATTGTTTGATAAAAGATAAGTTTGGGCTATAAACAATAAAATCCACAGCAAACTGTTTATTTAGTCATCAGTGTTATATGTTTAATACAGATAACGGGAGAATGAAGACATTAAAATGTGGAAAATATGCCGACTGAGAAATATGGCAAAAATCTTTATACGTCACATACACTTTCATCTCAGAATACCACTTAATGAACAATGATGCATAGTTATTGAAGTAAATAAAACATTGTAAGATCAAGTACGGTGATGTGGCATATATTTTACATGTACAATGTACATAGATTTATAAAAGATTTCCAATGCTTTTTATTATAGGTAACAGTATTGTTGATACGTTGATTGAGAGAAAATGCTAATGTAGCCAATACAATTGACTGGATGCAAATTTTGTTACCAACTCACATTAAACAAAGTAAATCCTGATTTCTTTTTGTTTTACTTTTACCAAATTTAAATGGTTTCTGATGAGAATTTCTCACAGAAGATGTATCCTAAGTGCATTAACAAATTAAAAATTAAACATCTTCCCTACCTGTGAAACTGATATATCCTCTCTACCTGTGAAACCTTATACAACTTCCCTACCTGTGAAAACTTATACATCTTTCCTACCTGTGCAACCTTATACATCTTCCATACTACTGTGATTGAATATATCCTCTTATACATCTCCCCTACCTGTGAAAAAAACTTACCTGTGAAGCCTTATACATCTTCTCTACATGGAACTTATAAATTGATATATCCTCTCTACCTGTGAAACCTTATACAACTTCCCTACCTGTGAAAACTTATACATCTTTCCTACCTGTGAAGCCTTATACATCTTCCGTACCTGTGAGAACTTATACATCTCCCCTACCTGTGAAAACTTATACATCTTTCCTACCTGTGAAACATTATACATCTTCCCTACCTGTGAAAACTTATACATCTTCCCTACCTGTGAAAACTTAAACATCTTCTCTACATGGGAATTTGATATATCCTCTCTACCTGTGAAACCTTATACAACTTCCCTACCTGTGAAAACTTATACATCTTTCCTACCTGTGAAACGTTATACATCTTCCCTACCTGTGAAAACTTATACAGCTTCTATACATGTGAAACTGATATATCCTCTCTACCTGTGAAACCTTATACATCTTCCCTACTTGTGGAAACGTATACATCTTCCCTACCTGTGAAACTGATATATCCTCTCTACCTGTGAAAACTTATAAATCTTCCTTACCAGTGAAATCTTAATCATCTTCCTTACATGTGAAACCTTGTACATCCTCCCTACCTGTGAAAACTTGTAAGAAACCGGCTGTACATGTGTGCTACATCTTAAGGTTTTCTGAGATCTTATAGTAATTGAATGAAGGTGAAACATATATTGCAAAGAAACAGTTCTGGAAATGTCCTTACATCTGGTTATAAAGTATGCATTGTGCAAGAATTACATTGCAAAGGTAGACATTCAATGTGCTAAAATATTCACAAGTGTAAAAACTCCCCCAGTTATAAAGAGGGAACCAGTTCTGAAATGACGAACAACCCTCTGCGAGCAAACTGACATATTTCAACATATATTCAGTTAAGTTGCTCATCATTTAATCCTTGCATACTAGAGTTTTGAATTTGAATCTTGTTTCACATCACAATGTTTCATTTAGAGGTGGAAAAGGATACCCAGCTACAATGCACCTGAGAAGAGACCGCCGTTTGTCCTTCCGTTAGTAAAATGGCATACTTGCTCACAAAATTAGCTCAGCTTCCAGCGGGACCTGAACACTCACTGACTGGAGGTGAGAGACTATCATAGTTTAAAGCACAATGCCCATGGTCAGCATGGAGCCAATGATGCTCTTATCTGTTACAGGGTTCAACATTAAGGTTCATATTCTATACTGCCCATGGTCAGCACGGAGCCAAAGGGTTCAACATTGATGCTCTTTATCTGTTACAGGGTTCAACATTAAGGTTCATATTCTATACTGCCCATGGTCAGCACGGAGCCAATGATGCTCTTATCTGTTACAGGGTTCAACATTAAGGTTCATATTCTATACTGCCCATGGTCAGCACGGAGCCAATGATGCTCTTCTCTGTTACAGGGTTCAACATTAAGGTTCATATTCTATACTGCCCATGGTCAGCACGGAGCCAATGATGCTCTTATCTGTTACAGGGTTCAACATTAAGGTTCATATTCTATACTGCCCATGGTCAGCACGGAGCCAATGATGCTCTTCTCTGTTACAGGGTTCAGCATTAAGGTTCATATTCTATACTGCCCATGGTCAGCACGGAGCCAATGATGCTATTATCTGTTACAGGGTTCAACATTAAGGTTCATATTCTATACTGCCCATGGTCAGTCAGCATGGATGCCAATGATGCTCTTCTGCTGTTACAGCCAATGGTTTCAACATTAAGGTTCATATTCTATACTGCCCATGGTCAGCACGGAGCCAATGATGCTCTTCTCTGTTACAGGGTTCAACATTAAGGTTCATATTCTATACTGCCCATGGTCAGCACGGAGCCAATGATGCTTTTATCTGTTACAGTGTTCAACATTAAGGTTCATATTCTATACTGCCCATGGTCAGCACGGAGCCAATGATACTCTTATCTGTTACAGGGTTCAACATTAAGGTTCATATTCTATACTGCCCATGGTCAGCATGGTTATTTCTGACAAGTCTGCAAATTATGAAGTTAATTATTTTTTTATCTGAAAAATGATATTGCTAACCCTGTTAGAGTTGTTCCCCTTGATATGAAGTTTGCTCGTTTGTTTATTGTTGTTTAGCGTCCCACTCAAGAATATTTCACTCATATGGAGACGTTACTAAATGCCGGTGAATGGCTTCAAATTTTGGCCTATGCTGCTTATGGCCATTGAGCAGTGAGGGTTCTTCAATGTGCTGACACCTACTGTGACACGGGACTTCGAGTTTAACTGTCCCATCTGAAAGACATAAAACCAACCTGCCGCCGCTGGGACTCGAACTCACAACATCACAATCCAGAGTTGAGCACGCTACCGACTGAGCCAGGCCAGCTTTGATATAAGGTAAAATAATATAGCTATCAAAGATTACAAAGCTCACAGCATGGCAATATTTTTACATGTGTGCTAAGAATCAAAAGACATATCATTTATGCAAGTTTGGTTCTTTTATAAGTAGTAGAACATGTATATGATATAGAATCAGATAATACCTGGCCTAAGTTATGTGACCATAGCACTGGAAGTAATGCAACATTTAAAAAAAAAAAAAAATAATAATAATAATAATAATAATAATACCTATTAATCTAGCAACTGAAGCATAGGATTCGTTTAGAATCATGAGACAATCTTTTTATATGTGAGCAGCAGCAGTAGTACATAAACATCACCACGACCAATCTACTTAACTAGAAACCGACACAAATCTTGTCTTGTTATGTAAGTATGAGCAGTAAAAACAGGTAAAGCTGACTACGTCCAATCTACTTAACAAGAAACTGACATAAATTGACCAAAACATTTATTGTCTATATTATGTAAGTATGAGCAGTTGAGGAAGGTAAAGCTGACCACGTCCGATCTACTAAACTAGAAACCAACATAAATTGACCAGACCATTTCTTGTCTATGTTATGTAAGTATGAGCAGAAGAATGAGGTAAAGCTGACCTCAAATGACCTTCTTAATAACAAAATTGAAAACCTTAAAGGGGCATTAGCTGTGTTTTTCCACAATTCTACTTAGATTGATGTACAATAACAAACAAAAATTGTCAGAAGACAACAAAGCTTGCCTAAATAGGTGCAAATTATCACAAGAATTACATATAATTACATGTATTGCCAGTCCCTGTTTTGATATTAAGTGTAGCTAAGTAACATACAGTATTGATAAGTGTAGGATAAGGGATGTGAATGTATTTCACATTATAAGTTAAAATATATATTCCAGGGGGTGGGGCAGGTCCCCTATATGCACCATTAAATGTGTCTCCTCATACCAATCAATAATATATATGGTTTAAGGTTGGGGTTGTGAACAGTTTTTAAGTTACAAATAAAGATATATATTTCAGGGGGTGGGGAAGTACCCCACATACAGCACTGTATATGTTTTCCCATAACAGTCAATAATATATGTGGTTTAAGGGTGGGCTGTGATCGGTTTTTAAGTTATAAGTAAACATATATATTTCACGGGGTGGGGCAGTACCCCCACATACAGCAATGAATGTGTTTTCCCATAACAATCACTCCACTAACTGATACTTTACCCCCAAAGAGTCCCTCATACCAAATAACAGCCACCTACTACACACATTGAATGATTTATAGTACTTTCCAACACATGCCCCAAAACTTTAACCTTAACCTGGCAACGCCGGACGCCGACACTGACGCCGGGTGACTACAGAAGCCGGCCCTATTCTTCTAATAGGCGAGCTAAAAAAGAGATATACACAGGCACAAATTTTTTTGAATTTCTTTAAATACTGTGAAAATTGCTTGAGAACACAGTTTGGCAATTAATTCATTTGCAAATGATGAATTTGACCTTAATATTTGTATGTACATATGACACAAGACCTGACCTTATTTTCACAAAATATTTTTGAATACAAGAACTTTTAGGCCTTTAAAAATGAAATACTATGTTTTTTTTTTATTTTGGAACACATACCCAATGCCCCTGTAATAGTTTTGAGTAATTTTATTGTTTGCAGACTTTAAGTAACATCCCTTCGAAGAACATGGTCACAGATGGATAATACAAAAAAGGAAATAACATAAGCTTAACATTACAGCTAAATGGAAAGTTTGACGTCATCACCATCCGAGAAGCAACACCTGCCTTGCTTTAGATATTTTATTGCAGTGACACAAAATATATAAAAAGAACAGATTTGGTTTCAAAGTGTAATGATAGGTATTAAATGTATTGTGTTACTGAGAGTATACAAATACTTTGTTACTGTAAGACAATCTGGGTATATTTTGACCTTTGTGTATTTATTCTCTCTAACACAGAATCTCATAAAATCTCATTTATTATTGTCTAGAGATCTATTTTCACACACATCTATAACTGCATCCAGGTATTTTTTCAGTATTTTCAGGTGAATATTAAACTCTCCAAGATCTTTAATCTTTAATGGGTAAATGTATATTAATAATTGTATGTTTGGGCTTGTTTTGTTTACATTTATTCTTATTATGCAAGAAGTCTTGAGTGCAAGAAAAAAGGGGGTCTTGAAATGATATTTTTTGTATATGAAATGTTTCTATTAAAATAACAAAATATCATTCAATGCATTGTTTAGTAAATATCATCCTAATTTAAGATGCATATGAATAAAAAAGCTATGTTGACCCGAGATGGTTTGATCCTTGGATACACATGATGAATGATATCAACCTAATGATTTACAGAATTACAGGATTAAATTGTCTTTATTGTTTTAACAAAAAAATGAATTTACGCAAAAATAAAATTTTGACCATGACACAGCTGAATCTGTGAAAGATACAAAAGGGATGCTTCAAACATCCAACTCTCTTAGTGACTGATCGTCAAAATAACAAGATGTGCTTGTTGAACACAAAAACTCTTAACCCTTTCACCCCTGAAAATCTAGATGGTATACTCTTTTCTATTGTTAAGGCCAGTCTATTATGGTCTGTAGGATTGAAAGGGTTAAGTGTGGTCAAATTAAGAAACATAAATATTAACATAAATTTCAATCATATTGCGTTTAATTTTTGGATTGTTATTTTTGAATATTGATGTATGTATACAAGTTACGCCCTTACCAAACATATCACATAAATCTCTTCAATTGTGCCAAAGATCAATACTTGTTAAAATGTTGTTTGCTCCTTGAGATTCTAACGCTTCAGGGAAGGTTATCTCATTGACCCCTGTAGTCAGATTTGGACTCAACCATTTCAAAGAATGGTCCACTGTCAGAATTCAGAAGTGTATATTTTAGAATCCAAATTCTACATTAATATCACATGCCATTTTGAACTTGTCCACTCCTGAACTATGACAGAAGACCATACCATTATCAATTTGGGTGAGTCTAAAGAGGATCACAGGGTTTGGTGAGTTAGAGTTGAAGTCATTCTGACAGAAAGACAGAGGGAGAAAAAAACAATATCCCATCCTATTTTATAATGACAGTATAAAAAGTGTCATTTTAACATTTTTAACAGGATATAATAATGGTAAATATACAATATTTAAACAATCATGGCTAAAATAACTTAAACTTTAGCCTATCTATCTCTGTTAAAACTTGAAATAGTTTACAAAAAGAACTTTTCAAGTAAGGACTTTCCAAACTTTGTCATATATTTCACATGTATGACCTTTTATTTCAATTTTACCCGGTAGTTTGATAGGTCCTTTACATTTTTCATGTACAGATATGTTCACTTAATGACCTGGGGCCAATTTCATGACAACTCGTAATTCTGTACTTAACTATGTTTTTGTGTAGCATTACTATTAAGGGTATTTTCTTGCGTAACTATGTTTCATCAAACATCATAACTTTTCGCCTACAATTTGTTTGTTTGTTTATTGTTGTTTAACGTCCCACTCGAGAATATTTCACTCATATGAAGACGTCACCAAATGCCGGTGAAGGGCTTCAAAAGAAATTCTTGGGTATGCTCGGCCACTTGACGGCACATTGAGAAGTAGGGTTCTTTAACGTTCTTGCTCAACACAATGACTACTGTGACAAGGGACCTCCAGCTTTTACTGTCTCATCCTAAAGACAGGAAAAGAAGAAATTCTGTCGCCGACGGGACTCGAACTCACGACCTCACGATCCAGAGTCGAGTGCGCTACCGACTGAGCCAGGCCGGCTCCTTTTCGCCTACAAAGTTTTTGCGTAGATTAAAAAGAAATTCCAGGGTTGCTCTACCAATTGACAAAGTTTTTGCACAGTTAAAGGAGAAATTCTTGGGTTGCTCTACCCAATGACTAAGGTTTTGTGTAGATTAAAAAGAAATTCTTGGGTTGCTCTACCAATTGACAAAGTTTTTGCACAGTTAAAGAAGAAATTCTTGGGTTGCTCTACCCAATGACTAAGGTTTTGTGTAGATTAAGAAGAAATTCTTGGGTTGCTCTACCCAATGACTAAGGTTTTGTGTAGATTAAGAAGAAATTCTTGGGTTGCTCTACCCAGTGACAAAGGTTCTTGGGTTGCACAATGTTTTGTGTAAAGAAGAAATTCTTGAGTTGCTCTACCCAGTGACTAAGGTTTTGTGTAGATTAAGAAGAAATTCTAGGGTTGCTCTACCCAGTGACAAAGTTTTTGCACAGTTAAAGAAGAAATTCTTGAGTTGCTCTACCCAGTGACTAAGTTTTTGCGTAGATTAAGAAGAAATTCTAGGGTTGCTCTACCCAGTGACAAAGTTTTTGCACAGATTAAAAGGAAATTCTAGGGTTGCTCTACCCAGAGACTAAGTTTTTGCATAAGAGCAAGCGCGTGTTTAAATAAAAAGGGGAACGAGAGAGATATGGCTGTATTTGTCTATCTCCGTGCACTAAGAATGCATAAAAAGACAATAATATCATTGGTAGGCCTAGATTTTCTGGAAATATGTGCATTGGTTTATCCTGATATGAGTTTAGTCAAATGCTATGCACCTTTCCGACAGCATACGTCATCAAAAGTAAAATGACGTCAAAGTTTAGCAAATGATTTCGTCGACATTAGCCTAAATGTAGGTTAAACAACTACAAAGTACTGTTTTAAAAATAACAAACACAAATATTTTTCAGTCCCAGTACGAGTGAAATTGTGAATTTGCTCGAAAAGATCAGAACCCAACTGATTAAAAATATATTCTGATGTAAAAATAAATGATTGGTTTACATCTTTGGAAATCTAACAAGTTTTAAGATCAAACCTGCAAAAGTATCCATGGGGAAAAATGGAGATAAGTCTATATTAAAGGGTTAACTAGTGTAATATATTTCATTTTGTTTATGTATTTTTTTTTCTAGAGTGATGTTTGAAATCATGCTTTAATGAGTGCTACACCAAAGAATATTGGAATCACAGAGTCCTTATAGTTTCAAATCCGATGTCTACTTTGGTATATCTCATTTTCTTAACTTGGCCGCTGTTACGTTTCTGCTCAGTGCCCACGATACTGAACATTAACTATTTAAAAAACTGGTTGTCACCATGAAACAAAAAATTGTTGAATGTGGCTTAAAACACTATTCAAAATTAAAATTAAAATCTGTCATTATATATTATTATAGGTATAATTATCTATTGATAGATGTATTACCTGTGAGCAATCTAGCGATACAGGTTATCTGATATGTTTTTGTTTTCTAAAGGATTTTACGTCAATGCAGGCTATATGCTGCAGCAAGAAATATGCAGGAAACTACAGTAGTCATACTAGAGACATGTACGCCTCTGTTTTAATGTGCAATCATGAAGTCATACTAGAGACATGTACGCCTCTGTTTTAAAATGACGATCATGAAGTCATACTAAAGACATGTACGCCTCTGTTTCAATGTGACGATCATGAAGTCATACTAGAGACATGTACGCCTCTGTTTTAATGTGACGATCATGAAGTCATACTAGAGACATGTACGCCTCTCTTTTAATGTGAAGATTTTGAAGTCATACTAGAGACATGTACGCCTCTGTTTTAATGTGACGATCATGAAGTCATACTAGAGACATGTACGTCTCTGTTTTAATGTGACGATCATGAAGTCATACTAGAGACATGTACGCCTCTGTTTTAATGTGACGATCATGAAGTCATACAAGAGACATGTACGCCTGTTTTAATGTGACGATCTGAAGTCATACTAGAGACGTGTACGCCTCTGTTTTAATGTGACGATCATGAAGTCATACTAGAGACGTGTATGCTTCTGTTTCAATGTGACGATCATGAAGTCATACTAGAGACATGTACGCCTCTGTTTTAATGTGACGATCATGAAGTCATACAAGAGACATGTACGCCTGTTTTAATGTGACGATCTGAAGTCATACTAGAGACATGTACACCTGTTTTAATGTGACGATCATGAAGTCATACTAGAGACATGTACGCCTCTGTTTTAATATGACAATCATGAAGTCATACTAGAGACATGTACGCCTCTGTTTTAATATGACAATCATGAAGTCATACTAGAGACATGTACACCTCTGTTTTAATATGACGATCATGAAGTCATATAAGGGACATTTAGAGTATGCCAAAACAACTTTCAAAAACTTTTAAAAATGTCTGAATGTTCTTACCTCGGACCATTGATTTCTTCTTTGACATGTCTATTTAAATGCATGGTTTCCATGACAACCTTATCAACTTCTGCATTAGTGCGAGTTATATGACAGACCATCTGATCTTCTGGCTTTTGTTGAAAAATTAAAAAAACAACAACATTAATCTCTCGGAACATACCTTCAGTAAATAAATAATTCAAGATGAATTTCACACCAATACTTGATGTCTTGTACATATATTGAACTTTAATGAATCTGATTTCAAGAATAATTCCCCTTTATTGATTTCATATCTAGGTCATTCCCTCACCTACAGTCAACACAAGCATGCAGACATATTAAGTATAGGTAGAGTGTTGTAAAAATAAATATACTCTTCTGAGCACTGATGTTTTACAAGATATTTTTTTTTTTATTTTCATTGTCTGAGCCATTTCTAAATAATATCTTCACCTGGGCACACCATATTAAGTGCAAATACAAAGCTGAGATTGATGGAGTGTTGTGCACAAAAATTACACTCTTACGATCTAATTTTAAAAGTTATTCCCCTTGACCTTTGTTGATCTTATTTTTCTGTCACTCTGTAACTCAATCCTTGATTCCTATAATCATTTAGAGTTATTCCCCTTGACCTGTGTTGATCTTATTTCTCTGTATTCCTATAATCATTTAGAGTTATTCCCCTTGACTTCTGTTAATTTTATTTCTCTGTCAGTCACTCAATCCTTTATTACCATTATCATTTAGAGTTATTCCCCTTGACCTCTGTTGATTTTATTTCTCTGTCAGTCACTCAATCCTTTATTACCATTATCATTTAGAGTTATTCCCCTTGACCTCTGTTGCTCTTATTTCTCTGTCAGTCACTCAATCCTTTATTACCATTATCATTTAGAGTTATTCCCCTTGACTTCTGTTGCTCTTATTTCTCTGTCAGTCACTCAATCCTTTATTACCATTATCATTTAGAGTTATTCCCCTTGACTTCTGTTGCTCTTATTTCTCTGTCAGTCACTCAATCCTTTATTACCATTATCATTTAGAGTTATTCCCCTTGACTTCTGTTGCTCTTATTTCTCTGTCAGTCACTCAATCCTTTATTACCATTATCATTTAGAGTTATTCCCCTTGACCTCTGTTGATCTTATTTCTCTGTCAGTCACTCAATCATTTATTCCCATTATCATTTAGAATTATTCCCCGTGTTGATCTTATTTCTCTGTCAGTCACTCAATCCTTTATTTAAACCATCATCATTTAGAGTTATTCCCCTTGACTTCTGTTGCTCTTATTTCTGTCATTCACTCAATCCTTTATTACCATTATCATTTAGAGTTATTCCCCTTGACCTCTGTTGCTCTTATTTCTCTGTCAGTCACTCAATCCTTTATTACCATTATCATTTAGAGTTATTCCCCTTGACTTCTGTTGCTCTTATTTCTCTGTCAGTCACTCAATCCTTTATTACCATTATCATTTAGAGTTATTCCCCTTGACTTCTGTTGCTCTTATTTCTCTGTCAGTCACTCAATCCTTTATTACCATTATCATTTAGAGTTATTCCCCTTGACCTCTGTTGCTCTTATTTCTCTGTCAGTCACTCAATCCTTTATTACCATTATCATTTAGAGTTATTCCCCTTGACCTCTGTTGCTCTTATTTCTCTGTCAGTCACTCAATTCTTTATTCCCATTATCATTAACAGTTATTCCCCTTGACCTTTGTTGATCTTATTTCTCTGTCATTCTGTAACTCAATCCTTTATTTCTGTTATCATCTACAGTGGACATTACCTTTATCCATACATCATCACTGAGAAAGGAAAATGGTTGTGGATCACTGTCACCATAAGATTGTGAAGTCTTACTGTAATCTATTGTTCTTCCATCCAACCTTGGTGGCGTACCTACAAATGTAACGACAATATCTTTACCTTAACCTTTAATTCTCTCCATGCCAGAAGGCACCTAAGGCCATTCTGTTATGGTGCAATACAGTCAAATCTGTCAATACCAGCTGCCTTTGTTGAATGCGTTTTCTGTAAATTTACTTTAAAATTGCCTGTGACCTTGACCTTAGACCCCATGACCATTGAAATTCCGTTACAATGATCCTTAGACAATTCCTTACAACTTTCTGATGCATCTTTGGATAAAATAATAATCAGTTTTGCGTTAATAAGAAGTTTGTATAAAACTAGCAGTACCCTATGTTATAAGAAAAGCCCAATGAACTTAACTTTGTAAATATTGACTTAACAATCATGCATGCATGTAAAATCTTATCCTCGGTCCATGAGTAGAGCTTTTTTGAAGATATACCAAGGTTTGGGCATCTTTGGCCCCTTTAGGAGCCCCCTATAGATACATAGGTATGGTCCCTGCCAAATTTGGTTAAATTTGAAGCAATTATTCTTCAGAAGTTGAAAATTTCTAAAAGTTGGCAAAAAAAGATATTTTAAATTTACTTAGGTGCCTGTCACTTTGACCTCTGACTTCATGACCTTTAAACTTTGTCACAATGGTCTTTATAACTTTCTTAAATATATATGCATATAAAAAAGGCAATCATTTTGGAAACTGTTCACTCATTAATGCTCGAAAATAATAGACTCTTCTGTAAATCAATGACTTAGACAAGTCCAAATTCATCTTTACGAGTGAATGAATTAATAAGCCATTTGTATAAAACCATACCATATGTCATTTGAAGCACTCCCTAAAGGCTTGTTAATGAACAGATTTCAATATCATTTATAAAATTTGTAGAAATTGATTTAATGATAATATATACCATTTGTAGGAAAATTGATCATTAGAGGAAGATTTTCAAAGATGTACTATGTGTTGACCCTCTCTGGTCCTGTTTTGGGCCCTTATGCCCCTTTTTGTTCACAAACTTGAAGCCCTACCATGAGGACCAACTTCCCTGGCAAATTTGTTTGATTGGTTGATTGTTGAAATCTGTTCAGTGATTCTTGAGTAGAAGCCGTTTTAATGAAAAAGTTAACAGATGGATGACGGGCAATGAAGGATGGACACCAGACAATGGCAGGATTACAGACAATGGACATTGGCCCATAACAATAACTCACATGGCCCATCAGGTCAGACCAGCTGATAAAGGCAAGAAACATTTACCCATTAACCCCTGAGAAACAATGGACTCTTCTGTAAATCAATGAATTTAGGGGTTGTTAGAAAATCTTACCAACTAGTAAGTAGGAGGATGGACTTTTACAAGGACATGCATGTCAACTATAGCTGATAAATTGCAAGTTTTAAGAGTTCAGGAACAACATACATGCGTCATTTATCAAATCTATAACACATGTAGTTGTTACAAATATCAAAGAAATCTGCTATATCATTGTGGTCAGATTTATTTGTTGTCAGACCTAAAATGATGAATCAAGTTTTATCACTGTAGCTTGGCCAAATGCCAACAGTTTCAATTCTTGTTCTTGGTCAAATTCTGAACAATTAGGCACACAATACACATTTTATAAATGTTTCATTAATATGGGCTCAGATACAAATGGCATAGTTGAAGTACCTACAATCTTATATGCAACATCAGTATGGCAGCATTCAGCATGCATCTGTATATTTTCACACATATGTCAATGTGATACAAATGTATGTCCTTATGTCAATGCAATATATCGCAACAAACTAGAAATTCAAGACACAACAGAATCAAGCACTTATGCTTCCTACATGGATATTTTACTGACTACAGACATGTACAGACTGGAAATTAACAACCAAGCTTTGTAATAAATAAGATGATTTCAGCTTCCCAATTGTCATTTTCCACATCCTGTGATCGCCTGCATATAGTGTTTATATCTTACAAATGATCCAATATTCCAAGGCATGCTCAACATATGAACATTTCATACAGAGAAAACTACTAACTGATAAATTGTTGTCACAGAGATATCAGGCATCATGCTTGATGTCAATGTTCCACAAACTGCACATAAACAATGGACTTTCATGAGCGATTGCATTATGAACTACTTTTAACACTTGAATGACTATTTTCTTAACATTTGATGTAGTCACAGCATTTGCATTTTTTTTGGTATTGTTTTTCAAATGGATAAGCTAGGCAATCCAATAACATTTCAATCTCAGTAGCTATCCAATTCCATAAACTAAATCACACTTGTCTATGGTTACTCTATGGATGTAAACATTCATATTTTTTAACAAGTGATGTAATCTGACAAAGACTTCTGTCAAGTGGGTATTTTGCAGTTTTGACACCAATTTTTTGTTGAAAATATACCATCTAATACTAAATTTAACTTTAATCCACTGCTCTGAGTGTACCACATGAAGAAGGCATTAAGTTCACTTAGGTAATGAGTTATGACTTTTTTTTAAAATACATTGAAAACATGAGAAAATAACATACTGTGATTTATCCCATAACATGTAAAAACATCCACATATATCCTGAGAAAATCACTTCAAATATGTGAAAAAGATACCTTTTATCTCATGTAGCTTCATACGTACAATGTATACCTAGCAAAGAAGAAGTGGTTACAACAACTTAACACTCAGGTGGATTAACACACGTAAATGTTCAAACCTATCAAATTTCAAGTGAAGTCATTCAGTGTGATTATTTTACTCATGTTACCATGACAATATCTTCAGGTTTCACATTTGTTTTTAAAAATTTGCTAGATGGTTTGAATGTATTCAATTTCTGTTTTTCTGACAAAATGAAAATAAACATACCAGTTTTAAGTCTTCCCATAGTAAAACCTGCTTCCTCGATGCTTTTGGCAAGTCCAATTGCAGGCTTATCCCCCATTCTTCCAGCAGGCTGGACAGACAGACCAATATTTATGTTTCCTCTTAAAAATGTGCCAGCTGTTAATATCACTGTTTTTGCATGAATTTTCTCCCCATTTGCTGTGAAAAGTTAGAAAAATCTTAACATACATCCATATCAGTAAACATTCCATGTATATAAAATTATTATTTTTTACACAAGTGTAATCAGCAGAAAAGATATTGAATATAAATATCATAACATGAAAAATGTTACCTGAGTGAAATGAACACTGGGTCAATAAGAATAACCTGATCATTAGTTCATAAGAAAAAGATTCTGGAGATGTACCTATCTTTGGTCCTTTTTGGAACCGTTATGGGTACCAGTCCCTTTTCATTCACAAATTTTATGCAGCTTCACATGAGGTTTTAGTTTCTGCAACATGTGATTAAATTTGGCCTATTGGTTATTAGGACAAATATTTTAATCAGAGGACTGAAAGTCCTGAAAGGCAAGTCCTTTTTTTAATTCTAAATTGGTGAATTTATAAAATATATATCTGTACATACATGCAGTTACTGTTTAACCTGGGAATATACATCCTTGATTTACTAAAATCAGAAATTAGTATAGGCTGTTGTATACCATGGTACATCTTTAAACCAAAACATTTATTTGAAATATAAGAAATTAGTGGATGCTTCTTTTTGATTATGCATCAGTAGTAATTTATAAATTTTATGATGTTTACATTGTCATTACAAAACAGCAGACATACAGAGTCAGACTTAGATTTACATGTACAGTCATGGGACATATATATTTGTCACTTATGTTATTTTCTTTTGTTTTATATACAACCAATAATTTTTAAATGCTGGTAAAATCCAGAATTTTGCAAATTTGTACAAATTTCTGGTAGATCAAGGACAATTTCATATTTTTAAAATATATATGCATTTTTAAATTATCATGTTTATTTACAGAAATGACAGTATTTTTCTCACGAAATAATTTTGTAATCTCTGTAATTATTCTTTCAGACTAATGAAATATGTCAAAATTTACCTGAAGTAATTTTATCCTCCACAGAATCATTATTTTCTCAAAATAAACAAAAGTATATCTAAATTTCAAAATGATTAAAAAAGTTAATTCAATTTCCTTCATATAAACTTAAAATGTTTGAAATATTGCTTAAATTAGTGTATTCTGTATGCATTTAAAAATTGTTGGTTTTATTTAAACAAAGAAGAAAATAACATGAGTGACAAATATTTATTTCCCATGGTTGTAGATCTATCACAACTTTCAACAGCTTTAAAAAATGTTGCATTATTCAGTTCCCTTTACTCCCTAATTTTTTAACAGAAAAACGTTCATTCAACAACCTTAAAATTACAATGTTATTTGGTATGTAAAACGGAGTAATAAATGTCTCAAATACAAATTGGGTTAAAAAAATTAAATATTGAGTCGAACTGATTTAAAGTCGAAACACCTGTGGTAACGATGACGAATGTAAATACATCAACTAAAACCACCTGGCTAGACTTTAAAACTCTTATTACTGGCAGGAATCATACAATCGCTAGCTGAATTGATGTTTGTCCGGCCAGAACCATGAGCAAGTAAACTGGTCTTTTATTCTCTCACGAATGAACAAAATTTACAGCATACCAGGAAAGCATCTTACTCGATGTCAGACATTAACGGTTTAATATTGAGTTTGTCTATTATTACTTTTGCAAGTAAGCTTGATTAGGTAAAAATTCATGTTGTATGAATAAAAAGGAAATGATGATCGATTCCAGTTTCTAAATAACGAAAATTAAAATAGGTATCAATGTCAAAATCGGCAAAGCTGAAATGAAGGAATTCCCCTTTTCAACACGTGTCCTATGTCACATGACTATAATAATTCATCACAGCATTTTCAACTGTCTTCATTGTTGAATTTTGGTTTCAATGAGTTTTCAAATTAAAAGAAACGGTGTCCTAGTTCAGGAATTATAAGGAGAGAGTATGCGAATGAAACAAGATTCAAATTAGACACAAAAAAGTATTTTAATGGTTGACTCTCGGGTAACGACTTTCTACAGCGCAAGTAGTAGTTTGGCAAATCCTATGGCACATTGATTTTTGAACGAGGAAGGTGACGATGCTTAACTGAGTACACGGAAAAACCCGAGGAGTTCTGAATAAGGTCATGCCTTATAAATGTCTCAATGTTGACAATAAATGCATATTTTTGTATACTTAGGTGCCTGTGAACTTGACACTCATGATGACCTTGAAACTTTGTCACGATGATCCTTAAATAATTCCTTACAACTTTCTCATTTATCTTTGTATACAACAAAAGGCCTAAAATGCCTAAACGGTCACTGGACACCAATGACACCTACCCATTATACCAGGGCCTGGCACCATAAAACTTAAGAATTACCTAAGTCTAAAATTTTTACTCAACTTTGATTAATCTTGAAATATGATTGGCTGAGCAGGCCAAGTTGAGAACAATCTCAGACTTGGGTAAATTCTCAAGTTTTATGGTGCCAGGCCCAGTATTAAAAAAAAACAAACAAAAAAACAAACAATGAATGATGGGAAGCTTATAAATCATTTCGTTTTTCTATACAATGCATAAACATGGAGAAATCTGTAATCTATAAAATGCAATTTCTGAAATATATTAAGATCTTTTTTACAATACATAAACAGGAATCTTGTTATATTTCTTCTTTATTCTTCAGTGTTATTTTATGAATAGCTATATCACTCACATGACAGAGCATATAACATGAGCTATGTGGCAGGATATACACAGATAACATGAGTTAAGTGGCAGCATGTCACAGATGATAGAGCAGATAACATGAGTTATGTGGTAGGATATATACAGTTGATACAGCAGATAACATGAGTTATGTGGCAGGATATATACAGGTGATACAGCAGATAACACAAGTTAAGTGGTAAGATATACACAGGTGATACAGCAGATAACACAAGTTATGTAGCAGGATATACACAGGTGATACAGCAGATAACACAAGTTATGTCGTAGGATATACACAGATGATAGAGCAGATAACATGAGTTATGTAGCAGGATATACACAGATGATAGAGCAGATAACATGAGTTATGTAGCAGGATATACACAGATGATAGAGCAGATAACATGAGTTATGTAGATATATACACAGATGATAGAGCAGTAACATGAGTTATGTAGCAGGATATACACAGATGATAGAGCAGATAACATGAGTTATGTAGCAGGATATACACAGATGATAGAGCAGTAACATGAGTTATGTAGCAGGATATACACAGATGATAGAGCAGTAACATGAGTTATGTAGCAGGATATACATAGATGATAGAGCAGATAACATGAGTTATGTAGCAGGATATACACAGATGATAGAGCAGATAACATGAGTTATGTAGCAGGATATACACAGATGATAGAGCAGATAACATGAGTTATGTAGCAGGATATACACAGATGACAGAGCAGATAACATGAGTTATGTAGCAGGATATACACAGATGACAGAGCAGATAACATGAGTTATGTAGCAGGATATACACAGATGACAGACCAGATAACATGAGTTATGTAGCAGGATATACACAGATGATAGAGCAGATAACATGAGTTATGTAGCAGGATATACACAGATGATAGAGCAGATAACATGAGTTATGTAGCAGGATATACACAGATGATAGAGCAGATAACATGAGTTATGTAGCAGGATATACACAGATGATAGAGCAGATAACATGAGTTATGTAGCAGGATATACACAGATGATACAGCAGATAACATGAGTTATGTAGCAGGATATACACAGATGATACAGCAGATAACATGAGTTACTGTAGTTGCATGGTACATATAAACAGTGGTGAAATTTTCATTCATTTTAGAATAAACAATCAAAAAACCCAAAACAAACAAAATAACAAAGATAACAAAGTCCAAGATAACAAAACAATAATATCAACCTAAAACAATTCCATGACAGCATTGCTTTGTTATTTCCTGGTCTGGAAGTGTTACTTCCCCTAGTATCAGATCTTCCACAGGTGCCACTAGCACTTGAAGATTTTCAGTGTTCAAGATTTCCCTCTGAACACAATTTTTGTACAGATCCCTGTCTATCTGAGCTCTGGGTCCCTATAAAGAAATTCATTAAAAATAAAATATAACCAGAGGCTCAACAGAGCCTGAATCACTCATTCAGACTTTTAGAAAAAATCATGGCACTTCTATTAAAAAGGAAATTTGTTTCTGAACATTTTTTCTTCATACACTTTTTATGTATCAAACTGGCCAAGTTAATGGCCAAAAACAGTGAAAAATATGAAAAAGAAAATGAGGTAATAACTCCCATAAACATTGACCAGACAATGTCAGCCATGTAAACATTTTTGTAGATCTTTGTATGATAAACATTTTTCATTTTAACTTTTATTACTATGATTGTCTAGGGTTGTAAAACTATTTAGGCAATTTATGACATTTTTAATCATCAGTAAGGGGAGATAACTTTGTTTCTAATTTTTTTATTTGAGACAACCTCGATATTGAACATGTTAAGCATCTTACCCAAACAGCAGGTCCCCTTGCTTTGTTCAGCACACGGTACTGCAGTCCTGATTTATCTAGAAGAAAACACAAATTCTTATATTCAAGATATGTTCTTGTCCATAACATGTTCACCACTTCAGTGACTAATATGATAAAATGTTATCTTTATGACATTTTGTTATTAATGTTGCTAGGCAAACATGTAAACAAACATGATTTGGAACTAACGTAAACACTGTCAGTTCTAAACAACTGTATAAATGAAGTGTTTTGTACAGCTGAACTGGTAGGATTGAGAACTCATAATTTTATGACGATAAGCAGTCGGGTTTCTGGGTTTTTTTCTGATCAAAAGCGTGAACCTTAAGTCCCAAAGTATCTGTCTGACGCATTCATTGAAAGTTAATATCATAATGGATGTATCCATCACACACACTGAAGTAGTCAAATGTCATTGATTTCTTTTAGCATGTCTGTTCTCTTTTGCAAAATAGTACTGTCCAGGCACAGTATCTGTAGCTCTAAATGTTTAATGCCAGCTTTGATTTAGTTCAGTAAGAAGCAAGTTTGTATGTACAGAGGAATCTTATTATCTCGACATTCATGGGACCAACCCGTTTAATTTCAGATATCTGAAATTTAAAAAAAAAAAAAATTTTCAATTCACATATTTTCTATTCTAATTGGACAACAGATTGACCTACATGACCTACTCAGGGTACTGCTTAATCCAAATTGGTTTTAAGGAATTATTAATTACACATTCACCTTAGCTTGTTCACGGGAGTTCAGACCAAAAAAACTTTGATATAAGGGAAATTTCGAGATAAAAAATTTGAGATATTTTAAATTAAAGTTGTATACATATAAATATATAGTGAAACAATTGTGACCAGCCATTCCACTTTGACATAACAGGAATTTAGAATCATACTGTATATATATATATATTATTATCATTATTAATTTTTTTAAAAATTTTGTAATTGTTTTTGATGGCGGAGGAAAAAATCTGGTTGCAATGTACCCACGTAGCTTTAGACACAACCACAAGCAAATTGACAAACTTGCTCACATAATCAATTATTCGTGCACACATGTGAATTTGTTTATTTACCTTTTTCTTGTAAAATATTGCAAATTTTAATTATTCAAATTCTAGGTTTTTACAAAATTTTATTGTCACTGTATTTATAATACTCAAACTATTCAGCTTAGGTTTCTTTTGAAAATATTTCTGTGACAGCCACTGTGACTTGAAAATATTTTATTATCTATATCCGCTTACTAATCACAAAAGATTTAATTACACCCCAACATACAAGTACAAAATACTATGCACAAGCTAACAAACACATCCAGACCTACACCCAAACAGACACACCCATACACACACACAAACAAACAAACACACCCACCCACCAACACACACACACACAAACAAACAGACACAGTCAGTCACACACCCAAACACACACACAGACACACCCAGACACACACCCAAACAAACAGACACATCCAGATACACACACAAACAATAAGACATACCCAGACACACACCAAGACAAACAGACACAATCAGTCACACACTCAAACAAACAGACATACCCAGATACACACTCAAACAAACAGATACACCAAGACACACACAGACAAACAGATACACCCAGACACACACAGGCAAACAGATACACCCAGACACACACACACACACAAACAGATACATCCAGACACACAAACACACAAGCAAACAGACACACCCAGACACACACCAAGCAAACAGACACACACACAAACAAACAGATACTCAGAAACACACCCAAACAAACAGATACACCCAGACACACACAAACAAACAGACATATCCAGATACACACAGACACACCCAGACACACACAAACAAACCAACACATCCAGATACACAAAGACACACAAACAAAAAGGCACATCCATATACACACCCAGACACCCACAAAAACAGAAACACTCAGTCATATACACAAAGAGACAGGCACACCCAGACACAAATTCACAGAAACAGACACAACAAGACACAAACAAACACACACACCAAGACACACACACACACCCACACCCACACATACAGACACACTCAGATTCCCACATACACAAACACACACACACACACAAATGCAGACACAAATGCACAGAAACAGACACTCCCAGACACACACACACACAAACAAACACATCCAGGCACAGACACCCCCAGACACACAGACACACCCAGACACACACTCAGTCAAACACACAGACACACACACAAACAGACACACACAGACACACACAAACAGACACACCCAGACGCACACAAACAGACACACCCAGACATCCACACAAACAGACATACCCAGACACACAAAAACAGACACATCTAGACATACACACAAAACTAACAGACACACCCAGACATACACACAAACAGACACACCTAGATATACACACAAACCAACAGACACACCCAGACACACACACCCAGACATATCAACAAACAGACACACCCAGACACACACACAAACAGACAGACACACCCAGACACACACACAAACAAACATGAAAATGTAGATGTCATGACTTGTAATCCTATTATTCTTTGGATAAAGAACTTGGAATATAGCAAAGTCAAGTTCACATGAAAGATGTGAAAGTACTTTGTATGATTTAATACATTCTTTATGAACAGATACACATAAATATATATCTAAACAAACAGGGCTTACCACACAATTTGGCACATACACCATCCAAAGCATCAATTTCTTTCATCAGGTGTCCTTTTCCAACACCTCCAAATGATGGGTTACATGACATCTCACCTTTAATATAAACAAAAATCTTTCATATACATGTGTATAATAATAAAATCAATGCTATGATTTAAGCAGAGGATAGTTCAAAAGAAGAAACAGTCTACAATTATGACGGAAATAATGTCATCCAACAGCAAGGGAGTAATGTCATCTGACATGTCCGATGGCGAGGAAGTACTGTCATCTGACATGTCCATTGGCAAGGAAATAATGTCATCTGCCATTTTTGATGGCAAGGAAGTAATGTCATCTGACAACATGTCCATTGGCAAGGAAGTAATGTTATCTAACATGTCCATTGGCAAGGAAGAAATGTCACCTGAAATGTCCATTGGCAAGGCAGTAATGTCATCTGACATGTCTGATGGAAAAGGAGTAATGTCATCCTATGGCAAAGATGTAATGTCATCTGATGATGTGTCAATTGGCAAGGAAGTAACATCATCCAACATGTCCATTGGCAAGGAAAAAATATCATCTGACATGTCCATTGGCAAGGAAGTAATGTTATCCAACATGTCCATTGGCAAAGAAGAAATGTCATCTGACAAGTCCATTGGCAAAAAAGAAATGTCAACTGAAATGTCCATTGGCAAGGCAGTAATGTCAAGATGTCAGATGGCAAGGGAGTAATGTCATCGAATGGCAAGAAGTAATGTCATTCGACATGTATAATGGCAAGGAAGTATTGTCATCTGATGGCAAGGAAGCAACATCATCTGACATGTCTGATGGCAAGGAAGTAATGTCATCTGATGGCAAGGAAGTAATATCATCTGACATGTATAATGGCAAGGAAATTATGTCATCTGATGGCAAGGAAATATAGCATTTGATTGTCAAGAAAATAATGTCATCTGACATGTCCATTGTCAAGGAAGAAATGTCATCTGTCATGTCCATTGGCAAAGAAGAAATGTCACCTGAAATGTCCATTGGCAAGGCAGTAAAGTCATCTGAGATATCAGATTTCATGGGAGTAATGCCATCCAATGGCAAAGATGTAATGTCATCTGATGGCAAGTAAGTAATGTCATCTGACATGTCTGATGGCAAGGAAGTAATGTCATCAGATGGCAAGGATGTAATATCATCTGACATGTATAATGGCAAGGAAATAATGTCAACCAATGGCAAGGAAGTAATGTCATTTGACATGTCCAATGGTAAGGAAGTAACATCATCTGATATATTTGATGGCAAGGAAATAATGTCATCTAGCATGTTCAATGGCAAGGAAGTGATGTCATCCAATGGCAGAATGTAATGTCATTTGACATGTCCAACAGCAAAGAAGAAATATCATCTGATGGCCAGGATGTAATGTCATCTGATGGTAAGGAAATAAAATGTTTGATTGGTAAGGAGGTAACGTCATCCAACATCTCAATTGGCAAGGACATAATGTCATCCGAAATGTCCATCTGCAAGGAAGTAATGCCATCTGACATGACAAGGAAGTAAAGTCATCCATTGGCAAGGAAATAATGTCATAGCAAGGAAGAAATGTCATCTGACAACATGTCCATTGGCAAGGCAGTAATGTCATCTGACATGTCCATTGGCAAGGAAGTAACGGCATCCAACATGTCCATTGGCAAGGAAGTAACAGCATCCGCAATGTCCATTGCAAATGAAGCAATGTCATTTGACACATCCGATGGCAAGGGAGTAATGTCATCCAATGGAAAGGATTTAATGTCATCTGACATATCCGATGGCAAGAAGTAATGTTATCTGACATGTCTGATGGCAAGGAAGAAATGTCATCAGATGGCAAGGATGTAATATCATCTGACATGTCTGATAGCAAGGAAGTAATGTCATCTGACGACATGTCTACTGGCAAGGAAGTAAGGTAATCTGACATATCTATTGGCAAGGAAGTAAAGGCATCCAACATGTCCTTTGGCAAGGTAGAAATGTCATCTGAAATGTCCATTGGAAATGAAGTAATGTCATCTGACACATACGATGGTAAGGGAGTATTGTCATAAAAAAATGGCAAGGATTTAATGTCATCTGACATGTCAAATGGCAATGAAGTAATATTATCTGATGGCCAGGATGTTATGTCATCTGACATATCTATTGGCAAGGAAGTAAAGGCATCCAATATGTCCATTGGCAAGGAAGAAATGTCATCTGAAATGTCCATTGGAAAGGAAGTAATGTCATCTGACACGTACGATGGTAAGGGAGTATTGTCATCAAAAAAATGGCAAGGATTTAATGTCATCTGACATATCCAATGGCAAGGAAATAATGACATCGCTTCAGCAGGGTGAGACATTTTTTAGGTCAACAGGGCAATACAGAATATTATCAATTAGCATCTACAATGATATTGAGGATTGTGATTGCTAAAATTCTCATTTCATATCATTTTACTTGATTTTTATCAATCACAACCCTCAGTATCATCATAGATGCTAACTGAGGATTGTGATTGCTAAAAATCAAGAAAAATGAAATGAAATGAGAATTTTAGCAATCACAGTCCATGTTAAGTTAAGGGAATAGGTAATTAATCCAACATACATTTAACTTTTCACGGTAAACATACATGGGTTTCCATGAGAACATACCAATAGTTTCAAACTTGTGAGTGGCAAGCAGTGTCTTGGCTCCCATTCTAGCTGAAGCACATGCTGCCTCAGTTCCTGCATGGCCGCCACCAACGACTATAACATCATATTTATCTATAGTTCTGTAACTTTGAGAGCTAGTTGTAAGACACCTTCCAACACTGCAGAAGTGAGGCAGATATTTAACATGTCTCCTGATATACCTAAATCTGTGCAATGAGCTCTTCATCTGTAAAAGATAATGACTGTAATAAATGGAATATGATCAATTTGTCTTCTATTGTCAATAGAACATTAAGGAATATTTGCAGACATATAATTCCCTATGAACAAACTGAAATTTGCTCAAACAAGTTGAAAACCTAATGTAAATTTCAACTCACAATTTATAGTAGGAATCTTAATAGGAGCTTGATCTACGAGTATGAGAGGAAAAAAAAGAGTATGGTACCTCGTGAAAACAAACATGTCCGACATTGTGACAGCTACATGTATTCCATCTTGCATAGATATACTGCCCTGTCCAACCCGAGGATCAGACTTGAATAATATTGGTGAGAAGAAAAGGAAGTACTCTAACAACTGCACTACTCCTTGAGATTTATATACATGTAGGACTTTGTTTGTTTGTTTGTTTATTGTTGTTTAACGTCCCACTCAAGAATCTTTCACTCATATGGAGACGTCACCAAATGCCAGTGAAGGGCTTCAAATTTTGGCTTATGATCGGCACTTATGCCATTGAGCAGTGAGGGTTCTTTAACATGCCAACACCAACTGAGACACGGGACCTCAATTTTTACTGTCTCATCTGAAGAACAGGAAACCAACCTGCTGCCAGCTAAACTCAAACTCATGACCTCACGATCAAGAGTCGAGCATGCTACCGACTATGCCAGGTCGGCTCTAGGACTTTGTAAAGAGATCAACACACCTGCACTCTGTAAGTAAATATTTATAGAGGGCAAAGCCCTCATATATATTATGTATGTATATGTAGAGAAGGTCATAACTACATCAGGTACCCATACTATTAATTAATAGTAAAAAATCTGCTCACATTGGAATTTGCACATGGCATTAACAAAATGTCAGAACTACAGCAATATCACCCTCATGCTTGACCAGTAATCCTTATCATCAACGTATTCAAATCAAACGCTTTGGAGATAAATTTTCCGGAAGTACATGTATTAGTGTTCTAAATAACTTACATCACAGCTAAACTTTGACGTCATTCTGCAGGAAAGGTGTTGCTCTTTTGAGATCAGATAGACTTCCAAAATATGCCTTTTCCCGCATTTTTAGAACAGCAGCTGCATAGTGAGTTTGCTTTCAAAGCAATGCCTTAGCTCATTTAATTATTTCATTAAAAGCAATGAAACATTTACATGTTAAAAACAACATGTGAAAATGCTGATGAATGCCTTTGCCCTCTCCATAGGTAATACCTATGTCTTGTTATTTATACTTTAGGTGTACTGTGAAGTGCAACAAATTTTGACTTCTGCTATGGGCTATCATTCATGTAGTGAGGGTTCTTTTGTATGTCACGCCTACTGTTACTTGGGATCTTGGCTTTAAGTCTCATCAAAAAAACTCATAACCTTCAACTGTTCATCATGTTGAATGCTTGGCAAAGCAACATTCAGTACCAAATTTTTAAGAGTCTTTAGTAAACAGTCCAAATGAAAACATTCTGCTTGTGGGTCGACCCTTTTACTATTAAGTTGATAGACCACATGAAAAAAAAAATAAAAACAAAACTGAACCATCACTTTTCCACAGAGGTAAAACTTATTACTTACATATATGTAAATAAGTGATTATTTACATGTACCCTATGTAAATATTAAATACATGTACATTTGGTAGTACTGTCATGTATGAAGTATGATGTATCATGTTTTACAAAAAGACACATTTTAGATATTGTTTGAAATGTGTGGTCCATATAGAGACAAAATCAGATAATGCTGCTGATGAAAAAAAATACAGATACGTTTAACAAGGTGCTTTATAAATGCATATTCATTAATACATTATGATCAACCAGTCAGCGAACATCTTACACTTTCTTATGTTCAAAATGGAGACAGACGACCTGAATACAAAAAACGATGGGTAGCTAGAATAAACGATTCCTTGTTATGAAATAATGTCATGTCATAACTTAGTAACGATGGATTTATAAATCTAAAAGATCAAGTAAGCATATCAACAAATATCAGACGTCAGCAATTACAAATAGATAGTTAAAATGACCGCTAAACTGCTGTGAAAATGTCACAGCATTTTGCTACGAAGAGAGTATATGGGAGGACTTCTGCCCCTGATTTGAATACAAAAAAATCGCTTAAAATCGGGACAGAAAGTTCGGCCTACGGTATCGAGTTCGCCAAACGGTTTGGAGAACTAGGTAACAGTGCTTGTAATTGTGTTTTAGTACTTAAATACTTATTCAGCATCCGCTATATATATAATCATTTGATGTTTTAAAACAAACATTTACTGAATTTATTTTTCACTTCAAGTCTCTAATATTTCCTCCGCCACATGCATATTTGTTTACCTTTAAATCCTGGGCGCAGCCATGTTGAATTGCTTCATAGACTGAAAAACCAAAAACGTAATCCGGAAACTGTAGAGTGGAAAAATATGCTCTAACCTCTGTGTTAGACTGATTGTCCACTACTACTCGAGTCATGGTCAGCGATTGTTTCGTTGTCGACGTCCATGACTCTGTGTACATGATTTTTTCATAAATTTATGAGTGAGTTGTCTGGTAAAATTTACAATAATTTACAATGTATATCAGTTAATCTAGTAATATCCATGACCTGGACAAGGACTTCCAAATATTGTCAAGAAGATCTACTGCGCCGTCTTTATCGTGCACTAAAGTGGATATAAAAAGATCTTGGATTTTATTTTTTTAAATCGATTAAAAAAATTGCAGTCTTTGAAGACCAAGTCCTTTAGCAAAGCACGGGTAACCCCATGGGTACCATAGTAGGTCTCTTCCTGTATTCACATGAAGCGGATTTTATCCACGAAGACGCCTCTGAATCGGAAGAAAAAAGGTATTGGTAGAAGAAATTGTAATTGAGATACATCAAAAATATTTTGTGAATAGACATTTTTTCTAGTTGTCAAATTACGTTCAGTTTTGTGGACTTTTTTGTACTCGGATCGCATGACGTTAACAGAAATGTGACCTAGGTTATTTCCGATTTCCGGTAATATCTATAATGACAATATTTAATGATATTTCATCTCAGTTCATTTCAGTGAAGAAAAGTTATCCTAAATATCCATTCTTGTAAAGTTTACAAGTGCCATGCCTTTACTTTATGCTATTTAGCAAATATGGCTCTTTTCACAGTACAAAATACATATTTCTGGTCACCTATGCGATAAACTTACTTACCGGAAGTTTTGTAGGACGCATTTTTCGTTAAAGGTGCATAATATTATTATGAACCGTGTCGGAATGGAACAATTCATTAATGACGGCAATTCGCATACCCATGTGAACTTAATATATGTGCCAAGCGAACTAGAAATAAGACTGTATATACACCTAATGTATAATACCACAGAATCTAGCACATGCGTCAACCATGCCACCTACATATATAGTTACGTTTCATAAATAAGCTGCACCCACTCGAGCGTGTTCAGCGTACAAACATTTCATAGACGTAAAAAGTGATAACATGATGGTACAAGGATATAACAAATTGTGTTTGCAATCATTGTCAGTAGGGATATTCGAGTAACGCAGTGGTTAGCGCACTCGCTACTCACCAATTCGTCCCGGGTTCGATCCCTAGATTTAACAGAGAAGTATGTGAGATGGTATGGTGGTCGCCAAGTCGGACTCGTGGGATTTCTGCGGGTACTCCTGTTTCCTTCCACAGCAAAAAAAAAAAAAAAAAAAAAAAAAAAAAAAAAAAAAAAAAAAAACCCGCACGCCAACAACAGGACCAACGAGACATTATTATAAGTTGACATAACTTGTTTGTCAATCGTTGTAAAATAAATAAGATTTACTCTTAACATTTTAAACTGATCAACATTACAGGACACAGTCGATATTACTTTTCTTGCAATTACCATGCGTGTTTCACTTCAAGAAAGTGATAAATCTGTAACATGCGCCAGTGGTTTGCCGAGCGCATCACATTATACGGTCACCAATCCAGGTTGCAAACCACCCAACTACAAAGCATACTAGCGACTGAACAAGACATTTAAACTACCTATATCCATGTCTGTGATTGTTGAGGCATTTATACCGATTGTGATCGAAATGATTCATAAATTATTTTGATTTTGTTTTTGGTTTTTGGTTTTACCGGTCGACATTAAATGTTGACACTGATCTAACTTTGCATTCCCAGAGGTCTGTGTTTATCCAAGTTTCGGCGTATTTGTTAATTGTCTTTTGGACATCGTGACGTTTACCATTTTGATATTTGTACTTTTCAACAGTTCTGGCGTTCGAACGGATGTCCTCCGAACGTTTGTGTTGACATGGGTAACTCATGTTGGAACCGCAAAATCACATTCAAATATAAAACTAATGTTTAATCTGTGTTACAGTTCTTAATGTGACCGAGTCTTTTGCCTATAATGTTTTATCTCTGTTAAGGTTCTTAGTATTGTATTTATGCTGTTGATATATAGGTACATTCCAATTTCAATCTCCCGTGTTTTGTTAGTGAGAGTGAAAAAATCGAACATAGTTAAATAAAACGACACCGAGACGGAATGGATATATGAATTTTTGTCAGCACAATTTCAAATGGATGTTTCTTTTTTTTTTCTAATCAGATTAATTTTTTGTATAATTTTAATTTGCTGTTTTGCTTTTTCTTTTCTTGTTTTACTAACTCAAATCATGTGGAAATGGTTAACCATTTTAACACCATCATTTGTGTGTGTAGAGTAATGGAGTTAATCAGTAAATCATATGACAACACAGTGCTGTAATATAGTGTTATAATTCGTGGTGACACGTGATTGTACAGTATTATTATAATCGGAGCACGTGAGCCAGTGCAACACTGTACGCTTGCTTGTAATTTTTATAGCATGCGTAGCAACTATAGGCCTACATTATCACGTGTTGAAAGCGATTATACGCAGGGGATTTGTTTGCAGTGTATGAAATAATTTAATTACTATTGAGAACACTTAATGGAATTTATTTCTCTAATAAAACATGAAAATATAAAGAGAGTGATTTTTTTTCAAATTTAATTTGTTCTGTATTTCATAATAAATTTCAAAGTGCATGTCTTTGTACATGATAGATATAGACATGTATAATGAACATACAATAAAGTATAAGCGAGCGGCATTTAAAATAAATGATTTACCTTTTGTTTTCTAACAAATTTTAATTAATTTATATTCGAATACAAGAAAATGCATTAGCCACACCCACCTCACTAAATGAAAATGATGTTTGTCTGTTTGATAAAAGGTAAAAGCATGTTCGTATGTCAAGAAAACAAAATAAATAAAAATTATATAGAACGGACATAGTGGGGAGAATACAAGGTATAATGATATACGATTTTCCCTGGAGATATTATGACTAACATTAGCTACATTGATCAGCACCGGGTTGTAAAAGAATTTGCTTTTACTGAAAACTTTGGGATGTTTTATAATTAGAGATAGTTCGATAATTCAGAATGTTTGCTAAATACCGCTGATTGATAGGGTCCACATATTGCAAGGAATCATCTCCGACATTTATTCTGAGATAGAAAGAAAAGAAAGAAACTATATTCTATATTTCAAATAAAAATAGGGGAATTAACATCAAAAGGAAAGTGGATAATTGACTTCTTGTAGAACAGTTCAGTTCAACAACGTCAAAATCTTTTGATGTACAAACAAGGAGTGTGGACAAGTTTGTATGAGTTCCTTGACTTCATTCTGTCTCTCCATATGGAGAAATCGGGGCATGGATACGTCTTTTCCACTCTGATCTGGCTTCAGTTTTCATGACAGTTTCATTCCAAACTTTGTGTCCGAGTTGCTTCCTCTACGTTTCTGCTGTTTTTATCCCTGTTTTATTGTTTTCTCTGTTTTTACCTTCCACCAGGTGTCCATGTTAGGAATGTTCTTGTGGGGCTATTTTATCTTATTTTCGATCATACCCAATTAATTTACATTTTACTTTTTTATGGTTCTTATGCGTTCCATGTTTGCAAATTTACCACGGAATTTTAATCCTTACTGGCAAAAATACATGTACCTATATGGTTTCCTTCGACATTCATGCAGATTTTTCATTTCCTTTGTTCATCTACAGTGTTTCAACTCCATATAGCAAAATGGATATCACATTTGATTTAAAGCTCCCTACTCTGTTTGTCCTTCTTTACTACATTTGCATCCAAATCGACGAAATTTTCAACTTGCCCAATTACACTTCCATTTACAGTAACCTCCTGGTTAATGGTATTATTCATTCTCATTAATGCTGTTTTAGCTGAATTGATGTTCAATACTTCTGATTTTCGCTGTACTTGATCTTTGCTACTGAGAGGAGGACAATACTGTCTGCATAGTCGAGGTCATATAATTTGGATGTGAAGTTCAAATGCCACGTGTTTTGTTGCATTGTTCGTAATCCTGGGCTCTGTTAATATCAGCTGTCTAGAAGGTTTCCCGTTTGCTCTCTTTGTCATTGTCTGCCCATCGTTCCTCAACGATACTAAATATTTTTTTAAAACTCTGTTTTGAATTTCACTGTACCTTCTTTCAATTTAAAGTTATACGTCTTATATTTAGTGTACCTGGTATATGTTTTGTGTAGTTTGAGATTCGCCCTGTTGACCACCAAGTTGTGATCACTACAAATATTATCGCTTCTAAATACTTCGAGTGTTTATATTTCCCATTTACTGCTGTATGCTCAATATAATTGCGGTGTTGTCCATTTGGTGACGTCTATGTATATTCAAATGAACGTTTTTTTTTGTGCTTGAACATGGGAATATCCACCGTCAAGTTGTACAATGGCACAGAAGGAGGACATTTATTCACCGTTTAAATTCCCTTGGTACCATGACAGTTGACCATACCATTAACATACAATTGAAATTTGTAAAAACAAAATACATTGAAACACTACACTAATCTAGATGAAGACATTTTGAGAGCCCATTACTAATTGGTGAACGGTGCGTTTGATGTACTCTTCTCAAGCATCATTATCTAAATCACTTGAAGTCCTGTCGTTAATCTAATATTAAGGACAACCTGCTTGTTCCCTTTCAAATTATGATAATTATCTGAATTTTTTATATTGACTGACATCTACGTCCTTGAATTATAAAAACAAAATGAAAATATGGTTAATTAAAAAGTAAATTTTAGGTTTCTAACTCTCGGTGAAATTCAACATGGTTAAATAAATATTTTTGAAAAAATATGAAAATATCATTATTTAAATCTTATTATTTACAATTTACCACAGAAGATCAAAAACAAAAACTGGGTTTACATTTCTTCGTGTAAGATTTTACTTCAAACCAAATTTACAGGCCTTTTTTAAAAATAAATTAAAACAAAATTCAGGTAAGATATACAGGTAAGCTTTTGTTAAAATTTATTATCAAAGTAAAAATGAAGAAGTACCAATGAATAATCGAAACTCAAAGTCCATTAGAATATGACAAATGTGATTTAAAAAAAACGGTCTTAACATGAAAAACTATTGCGAATCCCAAACGGGATGGGAGCAGGTGCCAGGAAGGAGTCAGCGTTCCCTGTTAGCATGCCTCGCCTGTCGCAAATGTTACCTGTAAATCTCTCGAGTTAGATGAAGGTCAAGGTCGATGAAAAGGTCACCAGTTAATTTTAGGTCAAACTAGAGAAAGGGAGCCAATGTATATGGTCGTGCCCCAGAATACTCTCTAACACTCTTTGGAGGGGACTTCATATTTTTTAGCAAGAACCCCCTATCGACCATAAAACTTCCTTAGTGACGATTTCAAGCGTTCAACAAAGTATCCCTGTTTGAGTAATTTTTTGGCGAGTCGTTTGGCTCTCAGAAGTAAACATTCATAACAGGAATATGCGCTGGCATAACATATAAGTTGTGAATGAGAAGGTCGGATATTACTACTCTAGAACCGGATGGAAATTGGAATCGTCACTTTTGTCATAAATGGATGTGTTAAGATTACCGTCCTTCCCAATCGACAGGAGCAAATATAGGTAAGAAGCAGATGTGTTGCTTTCAATCGTTTCATTGATCTCAAGCTCTACAGGGTATATCTTGCCGAGGAAATTCTGAACTTCTGGATTAATTATGGGCACGACGTCGTTGATGTACCTGTAAGTAAAATTGAACTGAGATGCTAACCGTTAATTCCTGTTGGGATTAGAGACTGCATAAGTTCCGCTTCATAAGAATACAAAAAGATGGTAGCGAAGAGAAGGGTACAATTGGTATGCCGACAATCTGCTGTATTCCTGACTATCTCTATTTCAATACATATACAAATGTATATAAGCATGTGTGCAAACCTAATGCATTCACATTGTTTTGGCATTGTACTAAGTCTGATTGCATATCTAAATTTTAACGAACTTAAAAGAAAAAATAGATTTGTCATAGTGCAGTATTTTTCCCAACCTAATTTAAGATAGAATGATTACTTCACAACTTACATTTATATAAGGTGTTAAATCTGAGATTTCATTATCATTACATCAGCGATTTTCATGGATTTTTATTCATTTGTTAGCGTCTAGAACTTGAAAAAACTAAAGATTTTATTGATCCCGAGATTGTATTACTGTAAATGAACTCAGTTTTAGTATGACATATGTGGTATTTTACTTCGAAATTTCTAACCAGTCAAGCATATATATGTTTTTGGAATTTCAATTCTAAGTATTGTGTAATTGGAAACATGCCTTGAATTTCAAATTAGAATTATTTATAACATAATTTTCTCAACCTCATTTCCTGTTCTTTAAAAAGGGATCATCTGATACTATGCTTGGAACCATTTTTCGTCATCGTGATTCTATCATGTCAGAGGTTTAACGCATGATGTATTGGAGGTAACTTTTTTCTTCATTTTTTACCAGGTTCTGTAATGATGGTTATATTATAATAGACATCCCTTATGAGTTACCAGGCGCTGTAATGATGAATACATTATAATAGACATCCATAATGAATTACCAGGCGGTGTATTGATGGATATATTATAATAGAAATTGAGTTTATCAATTGCAATTGAAAAAGTGCCAAACCAGGGTTCTCCAGCAATTTTCACAAAATATATAGTTTAAGACTTTTTATGTCTGTTTATAACTCTTTCTTGTTATTGTATATCAATCTAAGTAATACAAAAGTGTGAAGAAGAAAAAACCACAGCTAATGCCCCTTTAAGATTGTGATAAATTTATATAAACCTTTCGTCGATCATGACCTAATTCCAAAAAAGTCTATTTACATTCCGATACGAAACGGCCTCCACCTTAGAAGTTAAATGTCCACAGAGATTGACTACGGACAGCGTCGAAAAGATACCCCTAAGCTTTTGAGATGCTGATAAATGTGTATATAGAGACATACTTCCTCTGTAGAATTGACACGTTTTATATACGTATCGATAAGATTCTCCTTAATGACAGTAAAGATGTCAATAAATACAAGATTATTTTATTTCAATATCACCGGATTGATTTTTATACGCTAAGTGCAAAGGTGTTCCGTACTGCAATTGTGTATCATATAGGAAGATGTGGTATACAAATGGTACGGATGTAGTTGCTAATGGAAACTACAGGTCTGTACAGGCTGAACTTCATTTTGGCAACATATTTGGCGTCAGGGGATTTGAAACAACTGTCAATATGTGTCGTTGGTGTTGATAACTGTTATGCTATTTATAAAAGTAAACACGTACACAAATGTAAGACATTAGATAATTCAATCTTTGCTTCGGGAAATTGATTATATTGCATTGTATATACAAATAAAGTGATAGTAATTTTTGCCAGGTTGCTTAATAGTTATAGCGATGCAGTGGCGATTCCAGAGGTTTACAGTTGTTGGTTTGCCAAAGATCCTACAAAATGAGACATGTAAGCAACATGGAATTTGTGGCGTTTAGGATTTGGGGAATAAAAGCATTATAAATGAACGAAAATTGCTGATAATTAAAAAAAATCAATTGATATAAAATCTTTTGAATCGCTTTGCAATAAAAACACTGTAGATTTATGCCATGATACATAAATAATAAGTATTGGTACCGTCAACAATTTAATCAAAAACTTGTGTCTGGGGCGCTCAAAAAACAATATTGTAGAAATTTGTGGACAAAATGATGTCCCATGGGAAATGAGGTGTTTGGTTTTTTCGAGGGGATTCTGTAAACCCACATAAAAGTTAAAACTCTATAGTCTCGGGAATGTTTTGATTGATTATAACATTCTGGCAGTTTGGGCATTGGAGCGCAACGGAGGTTTGAAATGTGATACTCTACCGGTTTTTAGTAGTATCATGTGCTATGCAGCATGTATAACATTTTGTCAGCATAAGAGTCTTCTTAATTGATAATATATGTAAACTACTCGCTGACAAATTATTGACACAGGGATATCGAAAATCGCGTTTAATGTCAACGTTCCGCAAATTTTACGGCTAGTATAACAGTCTTCTTTGCGATTACTCTGTTTCTCTGGGTGAAATGTTGAGTTGCATTTTCTCTGGCTGTTTTTGAGACGTCTGTACCAACTGTGACGAGGATTCGTTTCTCACGTATTTAATTTGGACTTGACTGTGGACTCACGGCGGGTGTAACCGGTCAACAGGGGATGCTTACTCCTCCATGACACCTGATCCCACCTCTTAGTTTCCAGAGGTCTGTGTTTGACCATTTTGTCGGATATGTATCCGTGTCCCGGACATTCTAAAAACTTATACTTTGGTATCTATATATAGATGTATGTATATATATATATATATATATATATATATATATATATATATATATATATATATATATATATATATATATATATATATATATATATATATATATATATATATATATATATATATTATATATATATATATATATATATATACTAATTATCTAAATGACACATTCATGAATTTTAACAAGAAATGTGAAAAATGGGCTATCTTGGAGTTATCTTCAGAATATTTTTTTTTTTCTAGAGTATATAAAATTAATGAAATTATACTGCTAGTGGTATTATGTTAAAGTACAGGTCCTTACATACGTTTGAAGAAAGCGAGGTATTCATATTTCGAGATATGTAAACATAAACAATTTTTTGTATCATCATATTATTGTTTGCATTAAATGCATAAGCTTGTGGTATTCAACAAGTCTAGTTTCTTTCTCAATGGACATTTTACAGTCAATTGATACTTTCGGAACAACACGCCAATAACTCCAAACCCCAACTACTTAGAGTTGGTTAAAATTGGGAAACCTCATATAATTTTTGTATCGTATTTCCATTTGCAATAAAGACGATACACATTATATATAATGGATATTTGTACCTGGCACGATGAAATTTAGTGATTTCTTTAGATAAAAAACACTCAGAAATTTGTGAATTCATCACATTCTTAGACATTATAGATAAATGTGAATTTCGATAACTTAACTACACTCAAACAATTTGTAAGCTATTGATTGATTAAGAAATATGTTGATTAATTCATTGATTAAAATTACAATATTAATGTTTATTCAAAATATTTATTAAACTCAAAATACGTAAAGCAAATGCTTGGATAATATGGAATTGGAATCGATTTACTGCAGGAGAACCAGTACATTTTTTGCAATATTTGTGTTATCAGCTTGACTTGACTATTCCTAGTGGGAACAGCTATAATGCAGTAACATTATTAATGTTCATAAAAGAGTTTATAAGTTAATATCACGAGTTACATAATGGATCATATCTTTCCAGGCCAGTATATTGAATGTTTAAACATATTTAAGAAGCACTATCTAATTTTGTAGGTGAAATGTATCCGTGTACATACAGGCTCCGTTGCATCCCAAAATACAGTTGCATCAGTATACGCGATACATTTTGATGATAGAAGGTTTCAATTATGCTGCTTCTGAAAACAAAAAACACTAATGCATGTAGGATCCCCATTCCTTTGCCTACATCATAAAAACTTCTATTACAAAAGACCCCCACAACACACACAAACATAAACACAGATTATTGTGTGTTTTTTACACCACGTTGTACTGTACCAATACTTTTTATTTAAAAGATAGCTGCCATACTACTATTACTTTCATAGTAAAACGTGTACATATAGATAAAATGGTCCTTGAGAATCACATAATTTGCCTCCTAAAGAATAGAAATGCCAGATGATACATTTCAAATTTTCAAAGAAGTTTGCAAGCCAATCAATTGCACGATATGACTTGAACAACAACATGCATAACCGCTTCTCATTGATTTTTTTATTATTTCAAAAATTGTACATTGTAATACAGTTAAAATTTAGAATGATAATTTGAACGTTAACACTGCGCTAATATACACGTCGGCAATACAATCATCGAATTAATCCTGCTTTATTGTCCGTCAGAGAATTATTTTACTTATTAAGTAGATGAAGAAAAACTTTAAAGGTACAAATGTAATGAAAGCTAATTACCGGATACTTGTTTTAAGTCGCACTATTCCATTTGTGAACGTGGCCTGATTATTTTTCAACAAGTATGCTGTGAGTATTAGTTGTACGTCAGTAGTACAGGCCCATATCGTGATAGATCTAGGTCATGTCATGATCGGAAGCACAGTACACATAGATGAATGTTTCGTAGTTACAATCGCAACTTGTCTGTTGAACAAAAGAAAAAGAGTTTGGCTTAGTACAACTTTGTCAACCATCTCCGATAAGCAGGTTGCTTTGCCTTCACCGGGTATTCCTGTCAGAAACATTTCGTCATTCACGTCATGTAAATCGGCTCCATCTCCCATTTCATCTCCAACTCTTACTAATTCTGAGGTACATCTTCTTTTCTCACAACCTGCAATGTAAATGCCAGGCATAAGTAGTGCTCATAGGTTCCTCAATTATTGATGGGATTCTCTATATAATTATCGTGTTCTCGTTATAAAACATATATATATGATCAGCTGCTAAATATTTGACCTACATAACACATGAATCTATTTATTTATAGACCTATACGGGTTTTCCATAACGAAGATATCATTTGTCATTTAAACGGACAAAAACAAAAACATAATTTGCAATTGTCTTCGGTTTCATTTAATTTGAAGGGTTTGCTAGTAGGCTATACTGCAGTACCGGTATGCTGAAATACTTACGAAATAGTCATCACGCCGTTTCCAAGATTTTTTGCAAAAATGTTGAAAAAATGGATACTCTCCGATTCCATCAACGAATAATTTCTTTCTCTTAAGTCGCACTAAAACTTTCTGTGGTATATTGGTATATTCCATTGATAAAATATCAGCATTAAAACGGAAATTTATCGTAAAACAGCGTGTCAACAACGCTTGTCGTTAACCACATGGTCGCCACCATTTGCATTCGGCAATTCTCTTCTGACGCATTTAACCCCCCCAACCGTGCGGTCGATATGTATAACGAATTTAATATGAATCTTTTTATTATTGTTTACATATGTAAAGTCATCTTTCAACAGTCATTTGATACACATTTTAATACTGTTTATGCTAAATCAACAATAAAATTATGGTATTTTCAGAGATACCGATTGGATTGTTCCAAGAAAGTGTTACTGTTAAATCTGACAAAATATATAAATACCCATTTTCCTCTTAAAACTTTAGCAAAAATGTGTCTTAAATCGAGTGCTGAGAATTTTGCCATGCTTGGTAAATAATAAATATTCAGTTCTTGTCATATGGAAAAAAAAAAAAACAAAAAGGAAAACATGGTAAAAATGATTTTGCTTAATTTTAATTTTTTTTTGTAATATGTCATAATGCTAAATACTATTTTGGAATGAACTTTAGTGCGACTCGGGCTGTATCTGAAACCCTTCACAGCAGCAGACGCTCTCATAAATCATGTCTACTCTCTATGAATCTTCATTAGTGTCCATCTAAATTTCACCACAGTAAGAGAGAAATGCATGTTATGTTAACTGGAACCAAATAAATAATGTTCATTACGTAAAATTCACAACTGTTAGGCTTTACATATCGCTGGTATACACAGTGAATTGAGCATGGAGTAGAGCGCAGGATTACACGACATCACGATAAATATAAGGACTGTTTTTCATTTTTTGAAAAACATTGGGATATAAAAGCAATTGCTCATGGAAAAAATGAAAACCAACTCTTAATTAATAAGAAAAGGGTGTCACAACAAGTTATTCACTCGCCATTATTGCTGCCGCTTAACCGCCATCTTTGTATGCTTTGGACTGCACTGAAACTACCCCCAGAGGTATTTGGTCGATCTCCAGAATTGGTTGTTAACGATAAGTGATAAAACCATTTCGGTGCAATAAATGAAAGGTTTATCATTATTATCTATAAATAAAGACGATAACTTCACCCTAAGTAAGTAATAATGTTTCACCTGTTTTATGGTTACACTTTGTCTTCAGACTAATATTTGGCATAAAAGCTGAATATTGATAAAGGTTTCAGCATATAACATTTAATCAAGCATATATTATAACGTTTACCTAAGTATGGGTAAAAAAAACAACAACACCCTCCCAAAATAAAAATTAAAAAAAAAAAAAAAAAAAAAAACAAACAAAAGAAAAAAAACCCGCAGGGATCAATATCTTACTGTAAATAACTTTTTGTGAGAACGTTTGCCAGTTTACTTGGGAAGGCCGTTGGTCTTGAAACTCCACCTTCTCTCCTCCAGCACTAAAACTGACAGGCACAATATACTATCGACTGGAAATGTTTTCAATGAGTCGTGAAATACGATTTTAAAACACCATCTTGTTTTAATGTTTTAACTATTGTTAATGAAATTAATGTTACGTTTTAAGTACTGATGCACTTAGGTATTGATCAACAGATTTCTGTTTTTATGGCGCAACTAACCCCATTATTTCGAACTAATCAACCTACGTGTATTTCAGAAATCAAACATATTAATCTTTTAATTGCACATTTTGTGATTTTTCAGATAAAATTATCTAAACTGTAAATTTGTATTATGTTTATAATATTTGCAATGATTAGCTCATTTTGTAAGAACATGTATAGTATACACAGGTGTGTATACTATAAGAGATGATTTCTCATTAAAGTCCGTGTTGTTGAACTTGATTAATTATTTGGGTTTTTTTTGGCAGTCGATCGGTTATCTCCTAGTTCACTGATTCAAAATAAAGATTGACATACTTCTGTGTAACAGCGACATGATTATTACCACATTTTGAAAATATTGTTCTCGCATATTACAAGCAACAGTATCAGAATTCAGGGAACATCTTCAGTTTGCGAAAGAGTTGATGTAGAAAACATTGATCTAGTAAGTGATTAATGAAAATCTCGGAATTCATTATGTCTATAGGGTAGCACGACACCAGTTTCACAATGTCATTCGATGTATGAATAAATTTCATAGATGTTTTGTTGATTTGAACCACTTGGGCAACATTTTATAATGATAACATACCTTGCATTTGACCTTTTAATTATCAGTGTTAACCTCTTAACATCAATCCTGAGTATGTTGCATCTTTCTCTGTAATGTTTCATGAACAATAACGAGAAAAACATAAAACACATTTACCATACATCAAATATATCCTTCAGAATAAGCTTCAATCACATCCTTTTATCAGCGATTTTTACTGTCTTTTGAATACCTTTATCGACAAAGTTATATGCCAGTTCTATCTAATCCGGAAACCCTTCCACATAAATTGAAACCCATAAAATAGCAGAAGTAAAAAGATATTATTGGGCTTTTGTCGTCAGTTAAATATATATATATATATATATATATATATATATATATATATATATATATATATATATATATATATATATATATATATATATATATATATATATATATAAATATATATCACCTCTCTGGTATAGGTTCAACGATTTATATACACATATATGTCTCTGTAGGATATTTCTGTGTCGTCACTACCAGTGATATATAAGTCTCAATTCTACTGATGCTGGAAATAACCATACATCCGGCAATTTTCTACAGTAGTATCTTAGCACCTAAGTGACATAACTTGAAATTTACACATTACTTAGAAGATGCAAATTTATTAAGGTTATAAAAGGAAAACGATAAAGATTACTTTTATGACGTAACTAAAATGGTAGGCAGATTCGGGAGATTTATAAATCACACCGTGCTTCCATACAAATGCCTTAATCCTCTCTGACTAAATAGAAACGTACATATTACTTATAGCATAATGTGAAATCGTTCAAGAGCAGTAATTATCGCCTGTAATTGATCTGTAATCAACTAAGAAGCAAGCCTCACTTGACCAGGCAGGACATGTTATCCAGTGGTGACAGGTGTCACTTGTGTTCTCTGGTTATATCGATTTGAGGTATACTTTGTTTTAAAGATAATTGTTTGATTAAAGGGGCATTAGCTGTGTTTTTTCAAAAATTTTGTTTTTCCTTTTTATTTCTTAGACTGATAAAAAGAGGTATACACAGACGTAAAAATTCTTAAATCCCTATATATTTTGTGAAAATTGTTTGAGAAATCCAGATTTGGCACTTTTCCACTTGGATTCTTAACACTTGTATAGGAATACCACACTGAACCTGACCTTATTTTCACAAAATATATAGAAATATAAGATTTTGTATGCCTGTGTATAACTTTTATTTATTATTGTACATTATGTATATGTAGTGAAACTAGAAAAATATTGAAATTATTTTCTGGTAAAAGCAGCTGATGTCCGTTTAAATGTAAATAGAATTTAATTAATCGCGTTGACGTCTGTCAACAGAAAAGAGATACTATAAATTTACAGAAAGTTGTATTAAAAGGATGAATGAAAATGATTTCGTGGTTGTGTGCTGGTTTAGATGTTCGGTAAATGATAATGATATATATGTATATGATAGTTGAGATGCTAGTGGAAACAAACATTCAATATTGATACATGCTTTTGAAGGATTTGGAAACTTTGAAAGTGGATTCATAATCTATGCGAGTTGGTAATTGGAATTTATATTTTAGTTCCCTTAAATATATTTAGAATAATGTGCATTACAAAAGGATACTATTTTAGGATATTATTCAGAGGTTTTGTTCGCCGTAACCAGTATTTACTGGTGTAATTCACTCGATTATTACTGTAAGTTAAAAATATTTAGCAAATACTTTTTTTATCGTTCACACGTTTCCCAACATATTTGCGATTTTAATGCTGCAAATTATTTTAAGTCATCTTTCAAACAGATATGTTGGCTTGCATTTAAACATTGGAATAAATGACTAATTAAATTGTCAAATTAAAACAATGTGTATTGCTGTGTATAGATGTTAACTTCGTTATCGAGTCTAAATTCAATAATAACAGGGTAATTGACTTCTTGATGACACAAAAGTATTACACCGTCAGTAATTCCTGGGTATCCGAGCAAGGCAATGAATTTTATCAGCGCAATCTATTTTTAAAAATATAGTGATTGTTAAGGTTTTTAAAAGGACCTAGATGGGCCACTTTACTTTGGTAGACCCGTACTGTTGTGATTACTTTGTATTTCATAAGAGAGACTACGGTAGGAAACCAGTAATGGTTAAAGGGACATCACTTTATAAACACAAAACATATACAATATCCATTAAAGATTTAAACCTGCGCCCTCTGGAACTTACTGTAGTACGAGAGTTAATATTATAAATATCATAAACATTATCAAAGTTATAATGTACCAATGAGGCCTAAACAATGATCAAGACGATCGTTTCTGTCCATAAGTCTTCATCAGTTGAAATCGAATTTATTATAAATGTATTATAATTCTGAAAAAGGTGGTACCATACAAGTAAAAATGATAAACCTAAATGTCTTGACAAATCTGTCCTGCACGATTACTCTCTATAAAATAAATTTCTTAGCTTTGGGGAGTTTAGAAGAATATCTATATATCTCCAGTTTTTCTGGGCCATTGAACATAGACGAATAACCTGTTTTCATTGCTACTTACCCTTAAATACAGATGCATAGACTATTTCCACGGTTCCTTTCAGTTTTTAATCCGAGACTTTTAACATCCATTTTACATGTCAGGCTATCCAGAAAGAATGTCTTGGCCCATCTCCCAACATTTTCTTCCAGAACACCTAAACTGTATTGAGACGTTACAATTGATAATGAGGCATTGTCTCCAATTTCTTTTTTTATAAAAAAAAATTGAGAGAGAGAGAAACAATCTTTTGGGCTTTACCTTTTTGACAAATTCCCCTGTAAAATGAATGTCAAATGCTATCAAGTGTTCATTGAAAAATTAAACCTAAACCTTCAATGTTAGAATACCTTTTCACTCTCCGATTAAATCATCAAATCTTCAGAGTTCGTTTTTCAATTGACTTACGCGTTGTATATTTACCTGCGGTTCTTTGTCTCTGATGAAATATTTAATGTTGTCTGTATTATTTGAAAACGGACCTTTTTGTACTGGCCTTTATCTTGAGCTAGGGTTTTTATAAGGTCAATTCAATCTGTGTCGATGTTTTAGACATATTGATCTTCGCTTTGTTCTGTGATTATTTTATATTAAAGAGATATTTTGTATGGATAGCACTGTTTAAATTTTACTCTCTTCGAAAGAAGAATTTTTTCGGTAGTTACTTTTTGACGGATTTGGCAATACCTTTAGGATTATTATGGGACCTTGTATGATACGACCTCCTGTTTTGAAATTCTACATCTATATTAAGTTCGAGTTCAATTGATGAAGCCTTATTGACAGAAACGATCATTTGAGCAGTCGTGTTTTACGGTCGGTGTAATAGTTTTGTTTACTAAATGAAATGTTGAGTTACCTGTTGAGGATTTCTTCCTCACCTATTTCATTTGAATTTGACTTACGGCGGGACGCTTACTCCTCCAGTACACCTGATTCCACCTCTGGATTTCCAGAGGTCCGTGTTTGTCAAATGTTCACAAGATTTCCAAATGTATCCTGGGCATTCTTGTGATTTATAGTTTGATATTTGAATTTTAAAACTTTTACCTTTTTCAGAATTTGATATGAATGTACATGTATTACCGAAAGACAATGAATCTATAAATAAATGCACTACAAGACGTCCTTATGAAAGCTCATATCATTACGTAATGTAACTAGGTACTATTTCGCTATTCAAATAAATCTTGACCAGAAACGTTGTTGAAGTGACTATATCACATTATAGCTCGAAATTTAGATTAAAGTATAGGAAAAACTGATGTTTTATATTATCAATTGTATATTATACTTACAAAGCTGTATTGCTTAATCAATTTTTAGGAACAGGTCAAACACTATATACATGGGAAACCATCATTTGTTCTTTCATGCGTTCATTTCTACATACAATAAGATACATACTGTAACATGAAGTCCTTTTCACATATAACTGTCCAATTATAACCGTCGTATGTAATAGAAACATGAACAAAAAGTAAAATTGAAGAAGTACCAATCAATAATCAACTTTAAAATAACGTCAACTGGAGAACTGCATAATAAACAGAAGCAGTATCAGAATTTCAACCAAAGATATTACTTTTAAACCAATTAAATCTACTTATATTATCATTATAAGAACACGGGCGTCATTGATGATGAGGAGGAGGAGGAGGAGGAATTTAAGCATAATTACATGTATTTTTATTATTATCATAGACAGCTACCAGTGGCCTTTAATTTGACATTTAGATATATCAACGACGTTTTGTCAATTAACAATTTCCAGACATGTATCAATGCGATATATCCCAACGCATTTGGATTAAAGAGAAAATAGACACGCGTCCTACTTGGACATTGTGCTAACTATAGATACAATAAATTCGGCTTTCCTATCGAAAATTTTCCACCTTTAAGATAATATCCTGTAAAAACCTACACCTTTGATCCGATATGCCATTAACATTTCATATACAGATGTAAACTACTTACTGACAAGGGACTTTGTTACTTTGTGACAGGGATATCGAAGATCGTGTTTTAGTCAACGTCCTGTATATTTTATCGTCGGTTTATAACCTCTTTTGCGATTATTCTGTTTCACTAAATAGCGGTTATTGAGTCGCCTGGACCAATTTTGCGAGCAATTATTGTTCACTTATTACATTTTAATTTGACTGTGCAGACACTTGTATGATTTGGAAAATTCCCCCAAAATTATACTAACATCAATAACGTAGTTGAATAATATTTATACGATTTGGATGTAAAGAAAGCCTTCACAATTTGTCTATAGAAAACATTATACTAGAGTGGATTCAATATAGATTAAGTCACAGAATTTTATCTGTAGGCAGCTATTTGAAAATGAGCAAAATTCATAATTTTGATGTTTGCTCTTTTTGTAATGAAGCCAATGAGAGTATTTAACATGCTTTTTTATTGCAACAAGAAGTTCTATTTATGAAGAAACTTAATTTTTTAAACTTAATGCATAGTAAAACTCAAAATGTGGTTGTGTTAAACAAAAATTGTTCTTTTTGGTGAAGAATTATCACAGAATTTGTTTTTAATTAATTGCATTATTCTTAGTACATAACACTAAATTTATAAATGCCTTAAGCAAAATAAAAATTAATGTATAGAGAAAAAATGTAGATATAATATGAATGTGTGTACGGAGGTGTGAATGTCCATCTCTCTCTCTCTCTCTCTCTCTCTCTCTCTCTCTCTCTCTCTCTCTCTCTCTCTCTCTCTCTCTCTCTCTCTCTCTCTCTCTCTCTCTCTCTCTCTCTCTCTCTCTCTCTCTCTCTCCTAAAATGGTACAATCAAACAAAACAAGATTAATAAAATATTTTTTAATACCGGCTTCCAATACTTTTTAATATATGTGCCTTGGTGTATTTAAAGAACTTCTTTGTACAGTGAGGATACCAGAGCAACAAATTCTGGCTTCCCTTAGACACTGGATACCAAACAAAATATGTTTTACATTTTACATTAATGCCTCTTGTTGGCGGTAATGGGGAGAAAACCCATCTGTCAACGCTGGTGACCTCCATACTATTTCATATACTTTCCTGACTAATTTGATGATCGAAATCGGGTTGCATGAAGTATCTAATAGTAATA